>JAACJT020000052.1:25566784-25613922 GCA_009936485.2 Gymnarchus niloticus
CGGTGGAGGACAGGGCGGCCTGGCGTGCTGTGGTCCATGGAGTCACGAAGAGTCGGACACGACTGCGTGACTAAACATCATCAAGAAAGCCCACTTTTATCCCCGAGCCCCCCCTGTTCACACCCCTGAGGCTTGATTAGCTAGCTGATATCGCCAGTAAGGCACAGCTGGCAGACAGGAGGACGTCACCAAAGGAGTAGTTTCTTTTTAAAACACTTCCAGTTAAATGTCAGGATAAAAGGCATTTTCTACTGCAAGGGAGAGTCAAATTATCTCAAAAGTGCATCTGGGATGAAATATCACCTTCCTTGTGTTTTTCTAATGAAGGTGACATATAAAATTAAACTTTATTTTCATTTAAAATTGTACTGGTTATATCAAAAACTCCTTAAAATGGGGCACTTCAGCAAAACTTTAAAATAAGATTAATCTGTGAATAATTACATGAAATCCAGTAATTAACGAGTTCAATCTTTGGAGTAGTAACCGCTGCCTCTCTTTTTTTACCATACGTTGAAACAGACCAGATATTGATGCCGGATTATGTACTAACGGGTGCAGAGATGTAACCTCCGGCTTCAATCCACCTCTGCCATTTCTGCACCTGCCCCTGTCGCTGACTCACGCGGTCCCAGCCGATAGCCTCGCCTGAGTCATGGCTGACATATCACAGCTTGCTAGGACAGGGGCATCACAATAGAGCAACCACAGAGAAATCGGCACTTTCCCCTCCCGCCGTGGGTGATCCTAGACAAGCAATAGAATCACCCAACATAGCCTCTTTGATATGGAAGCTCTTCTCAGTCAAGACAGTCAAAATTGATTTTGTTGTACAGTTCTGAGTTGGGGGGCAGCTATTGGCTTTCTCCATCTTCATTAAGGTCTGTTTGATTGGTATGGATTCCTGGCTCCATTCGGATCCAATACTCCTCTCAATGGAAGCCCACGACCTAAAAGCCAAACCCTGACAAATGAGGCATGCTAACCAACCGCCGGTCCTCCTGGGAGGGTGCAGTAACGTATGGGAATAACGTCGCGGCCCAGCCTGAGGAATCACACACACCCACACAAAGTTTTTCTTTAGCAAAGTGTTTTTACCATCAGAGTCACAGCCTAATTTGTTGCTGTTTTGCATATGTTCTGTTGTTAGGAGTGGACGCTTGCAAACCTACATGAATCACTAGGAAGTCGCACAACCCACATTGTGAATGTTGATTAAATATCATCATCAGAAAACCATTCAGGGGTCACACTGAAGCTTTATACCTCCAGGGCTTGGGGTTTGCATCCCTCCTCCTGTTTTGTGTCTGTGTGTGTGGGGAGTTTGCATGTTTTCCCTGCATTTGTGTTACTACCATGTTCTCTGGTTTCCTCTCGCAGTCCAACAACATGGAGTGTGTGTCTGTGGCTTGCAATGGACGGATATCCCCCCGTCTTGTGCCCTAGGTACCCTCTCCCCCTAGCCCATGACTAGATAAATGCACTCAAACTATGGCTACTACTGGCAGAACACACCACGCATGCCAAGTCCCATGGCCAGCAGGCAGCCGCAAGCAAAGGGAAGGCCAGTAAACATCCGTGCTCGTAGTGTTCTTGGTGGAGACAGAGTCGACGTAACCTGCACGTCTGCAGGAAATGAGACGAGCAGCAAAACTCTGCAATTAACCGCATGGTCCTGAGACCAGCTCCCATGTGCCATTTTCAAACTCAGACACAATCCAAGACCAAAAAATCATTTAGAAATTGTTCAAACTTTACATATCAACATGCGTACAGTACGCACTCATGCAGCCCAACGTCAGACTAGTTATTCAGAAGTGCTAAAAATGAATAACATCAGTTAATATCACCAATTACCAGAATAAAAGAAAAAGGGACATTGATTTCACTTTTAAATTGTCGTTTGGTTTTTTTTTAAAGGAAAACAGCGTGGTTCTCTTGCATACGTTGTACGCAAAACAAAAAGGAGGACCGACGAGGCACTCATGAAACATTAAAAACATTATCCGCAGCTACGCCTCAAAGGAAAAGTACGCAGGTGTGCTCAAGAAAGAGCTAATAAAACGGAAGGGAAGAGACTGATAGAAAAGACAAAGGAAACAATAAAAAGGAAAAATGAAGAGCACAGGGGTACAGGAGGAAAAAGAGATTAATAATGTGGAGAACACACAGGGCTGACCTACAGGAAGTGATGCTGCGATAAAGAGGACAGGGATCGCTATAACAAGGCCGACATTACGGCATCTTACGAATATGCGGCAGTGTGAAAAATTAGTGGGGGGGATCGTGATGAAGCAGTTGCTTAAATCCCACAATTATGTTCAGGCAGATTCATAAATGCAGGCCTATCTCATTGTTAGCTGATGTGTTTAATCTGGACCAACTTATAAGGTCCAACGGAGACAGATTTCACTGGGGTGATTCAGTTGTAAGCAATTTACTCAACCGAGGACTGTCGTTGTTTGACCCATCAACCTTCTGATTCCAAGTCCAGAGCCTGAACCAACACATGACCAGCATACTAACAATTAGCATTCTTGCCAACCCTCCAGCAGTTACGATGCGCAATTGTTTCTTTTTTTAAAATTGGTAATCACATGCAGCTACAGCATAATCGAGGTCTCGGTTACCGTTGAAGTTGACAGCCCGGATGTGGGCGAGCAGCTCCTTCCCGTCAATGTTGGTCATGCGGGGGCACAGTCCCGGGTAGCCAGAGCACAGGTCACGATGCATGCGGTTCAGGGCGTGAGCCATAGCGTATACCGCATCGATCACAAACTGCACCTTGCCCTCCTGCTCGTAGATGGAGTCCCTCCCAACCTTTTCCAACCCTGAGTGAGAAAAGGTGACATGACAGGCACAGGTTTGAGGGGTGGGGCTCGAGAAAGATCCTATCTGATGTGCACCGTTAGTGGATGTGTTTTGGCTATTTTTGCCAACAAAAATTCTAGCAAGTGAGTTTCCTGGTTTGTAAAATAACATCACCTAGGAAGATAATGCTTTAAAGGCACACAGACAAGTTCAAATGTACATACTGTACATTCTTACACGATATTCATGACTTTAATGCAATTAGGCATCCCTACTACCTAATGAGTCTGACAAAGTTGTGGAGACATTTCCACAGCATCTGAAACTTTTTCTTGAAGTGAGGAATCTTGATGCGTGCACACACACACACACACACACACACACACACACACACACGAGCGCACACACGCATAAACATAAACCAGCACTCCAGTGGGAAGATTTCCAGTACAGCAGCACAGAACCTACACCGTGTACAACATCATGAATTTAATCAGCCATAAAATCTGATCTCATCCAAATTGCTCTCTGAAAAAACAGTAAGGTGAAAACTCATGTATTAAAATATCCCATGCACTAAAACTGACACTACTGCAAACCAGCAGCGGATAATAAAATATTTAACGACAAACAGCACATATTCAAGTCATAGAAATATTTTTTCTTTTTACCGTTGCTGGACAATTATAATTTTAAAATACCTTTGTTACCTAGTCACTAGTCATTTTTACTTAAGTATTGTTTTTTTGTAATAGCTATGATTATTTGTGTGAATTGCAAATTTTCTGTCCTTTATTTCTGTCCCTTCCAATTTACAAATATTTTTCCAGCTTGATCATTAAAGTTTAAGGTCCGCTGAAAGATATTTTAGATTTGATTTCCTTTGATTTTCCTGCCGAATTCCTTTGCCTCCAGGCAACAGAAGAAGATAAAGACAAGGTGTAGCAAAGTGAATTTACAAGTTCTGCAAGCTCTCAATCAATAGGCACTTCAAAGAGGAATTAATATGGACTCGGAAACAAAATTCAAAGGCATCCCATAGACACTGTGGATTAGCACAGCTTGGTCCAGGAACGGAACGCTTGCTCCAATTTGTTTTTGCTGCAGTGATGCCGACACACAAGGCCTAGTAAGGTAAACTGGGAGGGAGCTGAGGTACAGACAGCGTCAAAAAAAAAAAAAAGTGGCAAAAATGCTTCAAGAAAAAATGAAATTTGTAGTGGGTGGGGTTACCATGCACTCACTCTATCCCCAAATGATTCGAGTCAATAGAAATCATTAAAGCAACTGAATGAAAGTGTGTTAAGCCAGTCAGTGACTGACAGGAAATGATGGTCCCACCTGGCGTGGCTTTCAGAGCCTAATTTCTCTGAGTGTTACACCAAAGTGCAGGACCTCCGCGGCCACTGCACGATGCAGACCGATTAAGTGGGTCTGTAAGGACCGGTCAGGCCTTCTGACGCACGCTGAATCGGTGGGGTGGGACGGGGTGCATTTGTCAGTGCCCAGCACTCCCTGTGCGACTGAGCGCCTGTGACCTAAAAACTGCAGCAAGGAGGCCCATAGCAGCGAGTGTTCTGTCGGACCCGTAAGGAATTTTAATCAGCAGGAAGCGAGAGGGAGTCAAGGCACCTCCAGGGTGCTGATGCTACATGAAGGATCCAGCTCTCTCCTGTGATGTGCAGCGTCGCCATGATACACAGCCGTACCTTTCATATGGAGAAAAAAAAAAAAACGCTCATTACATACACGACGTTGTGCATGCACCTTTCGGCAGGCTCGACGTGGCAGCTGCCGCTTCTGTGTGTCAGTCTTTCCTTCATTGTTCAAAAATAGTTTCTCTGTCACATTTGCCTAACCTGCATTGTTCAGTCTGCATCACTGTTGCCTCAAACCTAGCGATGGCACAAATGAGGCTTCAAAACCCATGGTGGGTGGGAGCATCCCGAACTCTCACCCACCATGGGTTTTGAAGCCTCATTAAGCACCAGCCTTGAAAGGTTAGTTCAGGATACTCCCACCCACCATGGGTTCTGAACCCTCATTTAGCAGTAGCATTGATTGGTTAGTTCAGTATACTCCCACCCACTATGGGTTTTGAAGCCTCATTTAGCACCACTGTTGATTGGTTAGTTCTAGATACTTCCACCCACCACAAGTTTTCAAGCTTCATTTGTCCCATCATTACTCATACCTCCAAAAGCATGTGATTAGGCGACTCACTGTTTCTAAATTTCCCGTTGTGTTGACCACATGCTCTACAATGATTGGCATTTCCATCCAGGGTGTCCCCTGCCTCATGTACTGTGCTTCCTGCCATTGGCTCCAGGCTCGGTGTACTAAATTTGTGATGGTCACGCATTTGCTTTTTATTCTGCATGAGCTCCCATTTCATCAGTAACAAGTAAAACAATCTGGTTCAAATGGCGAACTTCAAACCAGAACCCAAATGGCCAGACCTCCTTGTCAGAAGGATGGCAAGACTGTGTTCGTGCAATTTCTCTTTTTGCTGGAGGAACCACAAATTTGTTGAAAATGCACCTTGCGGTGGATACCAATGCCGCACGCCAACAATAGACTTTTAAATTGAATTTAAATTGCATCTTGCATCTCCGGTTTCCAGCTGCATGGACGCCTTGCCAAGAGCAAACAGCTATTTGAAACATCACATCTACCTTATGTACATTTTTCTATTTCTCATCCTAAACAGCCATTTAACTGTCTCGGCGCTGGGCAGCAGTGCTAACATATGTATGAGGCTTTCAGCGAGGGGTTAAATGCAAGTGCCTTCTGCTAAACAGCATCTGAAGTGGAACAACTGCTGAGGCTGCATGGAGACGGCCGGGGTGTGCAGAAAGAGAGAAAACTTCAAGTGGACCGTTTTCCTTCATCAGGTCCAGGTCTGAGGCTGACAACAGAAAAGCGACAATCATGGGTGCAGATGAAATAGTAATCATTCAAACACAATCTCAATTAAATGTCACTTAGGGGTACACGTTTAACCCTACCCCAACACGTCGTTAGGGTTATTTTGTTCATTCTGTAGAGGAATGTATGTCCCATTCCATCGCAAGTTGAAAATCAGACCATTTACAAAGTAATTAACGAGGACAGCATTTTGAATGTGAGATTTTTCTTTTTTCAAGAAAATCATTGTGCATTTGTCAGATAATTTCAGTGGATAATGATTACATTTACATTCATTATGTGCCATTGTTGTTTGGTTATGGGAAACATCCTTGTCAAAATCGGCAACATAATATTGGCATGTCCCATCTGCCCCCCCCCACATATGCAGCGATGTAACTATACTTCAAGTGTAGATTTAGACATTAGTCTCTGAGACTGAATTGGGGGTTGGTAAGATGTATGGGATGGGAAAA
Organism: Gymnarchus niloticus; assembly: GCA_009936485.2. Classification (NCBI taxonomy): domain Eukaryota; kingdom Metazoa; phylum Chordata; class Actinopteri; order Osteoglossiformes; family Gymnarchidae; genus Gymnarchus; species Gymnarchus niloticus. The sequence goes on from JAACJT020000052.1 coordinate 25,572,979, forward strand.
AATAAAAAACCATGCCTACATCCCCCCCATACACACCAGTGACGAGGAACAGACAAGCAAGCAAAGAACAGACCAGATCCGAATCTGAAAGCTGACTCCTTCGTCACATCCTCCCTCTCCTCAGCAAACATGTGACGACGACGCTGCAAGGTTAGAACACACCGAGGAACGGGTGTGAAGCGTCCTTCAGATGTTTCTGAAGTTGCCTGGTCTCCACCCACAGGGCGAACGCCCCCGTGTTGCGAATTCCTCTCCGAACTGGGCCACCTTTCATGGCCGAGCACATGAATGAACACTTTCATTACAGCTTTGCTTTGTCCCTTTACGTTTCCACAAAAAAGCGTCACCTGTCAAGATACAATCACCAACGGGTTTTTAATCATCAAAATTTTAGAGTGTCATCATGGGGGGGGGGAAGGGGTGGTGGTAATGGAACACAGGGGGTCTTGATGAGAGGGATTTTTAAATGAGGGGCTCATATCTTTGTAGAATCTATGTCAGCATGAGAGGCTGTCGCTTTGGAGAATCTATGTCAACATTTCTATGCCGTGGGGATGATCTAAAAACACTTCACTGCACCGCTAATTTCTCAGAACCTCACACCCTGCCAAGAAAAGGATGTTATTCTGCATTCCTTTACCTTTAATGTTCTCGGTCCCGATAAAACAAACAAACAGATAAATAACTGAATTTAAGAATAAACGTCGTATGCAGTCAATGAGAAATACATTTGCATAACTTCCTTCGAAGTCTCCCTTTCCAAGTGACCTTGACAGAGCATTTGAACACTGGAAGGCTACAGAAGACCTTAGTCAGTTAAGGGATATCCAAGGTTTATAATGAGGAGTTATTTTCACGGATAAATTGAGCTTAATTGTGTTGCTTTTGGTGCCCAGTATTCACGGCACAGAGAAAACACTGTGCTTATTTTCCTGTTGGCTTTGTTTGGTGAGGTAGGACAATTTCATAGGCAATGTGAACGACCGTGAGGGGAACTTCAAAGATCCACCTCAGGTTGGAAATGAATCAGCCGTACAGTCACATTAACATTCAGATCATTCCCTCCGCCCTGCCCCCCAGCTGTGAACATCTCCACCACCAGCATTACCCGGGTCACATCTCCGCGGAGACCACAACAAAGCTTGGGACACTGATCAAAATAGGTAGAGGGAGGAATCAAGGGGGCTGAAGCAGATTAATTAATTTCACTTTTAGAAACGGCACAGTCCTTCGGCCACAGTGATAGCCTGAGGTTTGAGCATACTGGGAAAATTCAAACGTTCATACTGGGAAGACCCGACGGGTGCCAATTAAAGTTAGTCACACAGGACGACGTCCAAACGCCAGGCACAGCAGTTTCACCTGCTGGTCCCCTGGACACCCCTGGCCCTCTGATGAGATAATTATAATTGCATTTTTGCTCAAACGATTTACTACTGAATTATTAATCATTTCATTACTTTGCATTATTATGCAAGCTGGGCCTGTCAGAACCTTTCCTGGGGCATCTGTGATGTATAAGAACTATGTTATTTTTTTCACCCAAATCCTATTCAAGAAAGAACGAGAAGAGTCGGTCTGACAGCACGGTGAAGCGAATTGATAGCTGAGACTGAAGCCCAGTATAAGAAATTACAATTTACATGGGTTTAAACAAACACTTCAGCAGAAACTGAACTGGCTACTGGCTCCACAACACGTAAGGAGCTAGGGATGAGTTCCAGGAGCGACAACCAATGGCAACACAGGTGGGATTGATTTATCTGGATGGGACAGGCGTGTTCCTGAGGAGCTGGAGGCCGGGGATGAGCCTGGGCCTCAATTAGAGCACAAGCAGATGGCAGGACTGGGGACTCGCAGATGCATTATTCCACATACAGGCTAATGCTAATGGCTTTCTGTTTTTAATTCATTAAGAAATTAAATATTTAGGCAGGCTGCATGCAAGCAAATTTATAATTACGCCTTACTTTGCTCGAGTCGTGTAGATGAACACACGGTTTTTCATTTTTTTTGTCAGCTTATGTCATCCTTATTGCAATTCAGAAAATATGCAAATTGTGCTGATATATTTGCATAATATGGTGGAATCACCTGTTTTTCCTTTTTGGCTGGGAAGAATAGATCTAAGGAGCGTGACAGAATACATTAATATCCATATGGCTGCTGATTAGAATAACTTCCCACAGACCTGACCCCATTGCACTCCCTAATACACACATATCAGGAGCAACTTAAAAAAATGGTTCCTGTTTTGCTGTATTAACTTCCATAAATTCTTCTCACATTTTTCACATATGGGGATGCTTTATAAACGTAAACAAAAACATCCCTACGGATGATTTGGGCAAATTGCTGACTGCCTCTTCCTTCGCTACACTCAGAAGACCCTCTCTTTACTGAAACTGTCAAGAGGCACCCGACTGAGTCACTTGAGTCCTGTTTTCTTGTTTTTGGGAAAGACCAACGGGGGTCAGTGTACAGGGGAACTCGCATACTGCAAATTGTGAATTATTAGTTTAATGGTTGTGACTGAAAATTCTGGCCCATCCATCCATCCATCCATCCATCCATCCATCTTCCAACCATTCATATAAGCCTGGAGCCTATCCCACGCAGGACAGGGCACAAATCATGGGTTGCCTTGGATGGGATACCAGTCCATTGCAGGGCACATACTCACAAACACACCATGAGCAATTGAGAGATGCCAGATCACATACTTTTAAGTTTTTGGACCAGTCTGCTTCAAGTATTCATAGCTTCAGAGAAAGAGGATCAAACACTGGCTTCGAACTCATAACACCGTTGAAGGATTTATATGCTGCAGAGCTGTTTCCTGCATACATTACTTAGATTTTTAAGTAAAACTTTCACTACTGTTGTGGCTTCATATTTCGTCATACCAGTAAGTGACATTTAAAAGACATGCATGCAAAAATGTTACCAGAAAAGCAGTTATGCGGGTAAATCTGAGATTTCTGAACGTCTTCTTGTTGTTTTAATCTAAAATCAGTCAACAGCTTCATTTCACACAAAGGGGCTCATTGATTTGGGAGCTCTTTGGGAAAATGAGCTAAAGTGGAAATCAGAAAGTCTAAGTGCATTTAGGCTTTAGGCAGAGGAACTAGTCACTCACTCCTGGCCTTCAAATGCGATTACAGCCATTAGAGAGGGGGGCAGGAGACAGACAGGATTATTTCTTTAGTCAAATGCAAAATAAATGGGTTTTTGTTGGATCCTCTATGAATGAGAAACTCTCCCAATCAAATTCAGTAGACGGTGTCAATGGTATACTAAAAAGCGGCTTTAACTGCCACCAAACCGAACGATTAATGTCGCTCTGTGAATGGAGACACGTCTCGCCCAGAATCAAGGGGCACAGCAATGGCATTGCTTATTTGAATAGGGAGGGGACAGATGCACTTTCTCACAGAACTAAAGGCCAGCAATGGGGAATCCACAAGATGCATTCTCTCCAAATCCTGCACACACATCCAAATGCTTGATGCCCATATGTCTCCAGGGTTTGAACTACAGCTTAACTGTCAGATAATACGTTGGGCTGACGCTGAGTTTTTGGAGTTAACCATATCTGGGAGGCATCCTCTTCATGAAACCGTGTTTCTCTACAACGCCTCCAAATTGCAGCGTGTTTTGGTACTCTTAAAAGTTTGTGTCGACACAATCAATTAGCGCCATGTGGGAAAGATTACGAATTAATATTGTCAACACTGGAAAAAAAAATTGCTGCAATTGCATTGATTATCTAAATCACCCTTGTTTCTGTACCGGGAGGAAGTAATTAAACTATCTGATTGCTGATATAAAAGCCACATTCCACCTCCACCCCGAAGCTGTGAGCACAACCACGAAATGAGACACATTAGCATTACATACGGTAATTCAGTGATCAACGCAATTAATCGCAACTAATGACCAGTCTCCTTAACGTTCATCCCCTAGAATCCGTAAACACTTCAGTTTTCCTTGGCGCTGAATCATCCTGCTTCCAAGATGCCGATCGGAACGTAGCTGCTGTTTTCGTTGCCTGAGAGGAGGCATTAAAATCGCAGCGCTTACTGCAGCAGACCATACAGATACAGGAACGTGGAGGGCACGCATGCCCCCATCGTGCGTTTCCTCAGATTCCAGTCTCTGAAGGTGCGCAGAATTAGCGCAATTTAGACTAATTAAACCTTCATTTGACTGCCCAAGGGCGCAGTACAGCTGCAGTACAGCTGAAACGTGAGGTGCCGCAGGGACACCAATTTTATGTCATAAATTGCAGCACTGCTTGAATCAATAATGGCTAATTAATTAGAAGCTGAGACAGGATTGATGTACAACTCCTGCCACAGACAACGGCACGCTGACGATGATACACCTGCCTTCGTCCCCATGACTCACTATCTCGAAGCCCCGAGGACGATCACCTCATCTCGGGATGAGGGTCAGTGAGCCACGCGCTAAGTAAAATGTCATTTTTAAGCTAGTGTAGATCAAATGTCACAAGGTTAATCCCTGGTAGGGACAACGTTAGAGAACCCTTCGCCATGTGTACTATTACTGTTAAAATAAGCTGGCCTCACCCACACACAGTTCCTGTCAGAGGGAGGTTTACTTTAACTTGATTTGAGCACAATTTCAATTCTTTAAATGTGTTAAAGCGGAGCCGAGTTGGGATTTTTGAAAACCAAAAAACTTAACCATGACTGGAATGAGCTGCCAATTAGGATCTATCACTAGATAAAAATGCAAAAAAATATTAACCATAAAATCAACTTCTCCAAAATCTAAAGTCTTGTTCAAGGTTGGCCCATTGCGGCAAACATTTCCACATCCAATCACAACAGATCCTCTGAAAACACCACAGTCTATGAACAGCCAATCAAGAAAGCCACAGGAGGATGCAGTGTTCACGGCGCTAGGGGGCGTGTCACTTGGCATCTGCCTTCTTGGGGCTGAACATACAACGCCATGTGGCTTCTGAGGGGTAAGGAAATGTACATGTCAGACGTCTGTTTATCAAGGCGGGGAATTAAGTTGTTGCTGGATTGTGAGAAGTTTCTAGCATTAAAGGGCCACAAGAACGTCGAGTCTTCTGTTAAAAAAAGCCCTACCCTGATACACAGATGAGTCGCTAAGTCAGCCTTTGCCTTGTTGTGATTACTCTGCAAATAACAACAGATGTGTTGAGAGTGGGTGGGAACTGCTCCACTACTTCCTACAGCGGAGGCTGTAAAATTCCATCCCAGTTCGGTAATAAAATCACTTCATACTGCCCTGCCTTCCCTAGTTAAATGGATTGCTTTGTGCTGTTAATGAAGAATTCAGTGATCTGTGGTCTCCTGGATATTTCTGCTATATGTTTCTCAAAATCAGGTAATGAGAATCGATGCCCCCCTTTAAAAATGGCTGAAGGGGTTTCCTGGCCCCTGTACAGGAACCTCGACGCAAACCGCCTGTCTTCGAGAGGCGAAAACCCATAGATTTGTTAAAAACAGAGAGAGGTGGAATACCCCACAAGGTTGAGGCTGCTTTCTTCGTTTAAGTTTCCCCTCTCGCCGAGAACATTCTGGAAGCTGTTTCAGTCACTCAACATTCAATACAAGCTGTTCCCCTTCCGCGGAGTGTCAGAAGTCGATGCGGATTACGCTTCTGCCATCGGCAGAACTCAATAAAGCCTCATTAGGTCAGTATTCCATGTTAACAAAGGCAAAAGCGCAGCCTGGGAAGGAGACAGGCTATGCTAATGTTTTAAGGACATAGAAAGCCCAGTTCCTCATCACAGTTTGATGCATTGTATCTGCTGGAAACAACTGGTGAGACGCTCTGCTTGGTGTTGACCGTGGAGACCGTCAACAGCAGGTGGACTCATATGTGGGTGGGAGGGGGTGGAGTGTGACAGGACCATCATATGTTGCCATTCTTATAAAACCTTTCAAGTGCCCGAGTGAAAACTACAGCCATAAACTGAGGTGGAAATGCAGGATTGTCCTGCAAAATGGAGATGTCCCTCTCAAGGCTTTTGAACGCAAACACCGTTTCACTGAGCACAGTCTTGTGTCTGGGTAATGATGGCAGTGCTGTTACCACGGAGATGGACCCCGCTGGCTGACTCCCTCCCCGTCACCCCTCATTAAAAGAAAAATCCAGTTCTGAATGCAAACGAGTTTTTTTCACTTGTCTGCAAAAACAGTCGAAAATGTCCACTCATACAGAGTAGAAACAGCTCGTCATTCATAAACAGCGTACCATTCACATTTCTGCGATGGAATTCGCAGGTAGGGTATTGTCATGCTTTATTCTTTGGTCGCAACATAAAGCAGTCGATGCAGAAACGTGTGACCCTACACAACACCCCACCTGAAGCCTAGCACCAGGCAAAGAGGACCCCTCCCCCACACAGGAAATCTCGCCCCCTCGCTTCCACTGTGCTGTGTCAGCCGTGACTCACAGCAACCCGCATTTCAGAACGTGCTTTAAAAAATGGTCTGGGCTTCACTTGTCGTGGATTGCCACTGACGGTGATAACCCTCCCACATCTAACCCCCATGTCTCTTCCCTAAGGATGACGTCACACGCCTTCACTTGTTTCTGAAAACATCTCTGGTCACACAGCTGTGACTCACTAACTACTCACACAAGGGAATCTATTCCAGTGTTTACCAGCCCGAACAAAGAATATCCTGGGCTGTACGTGTGCTAACTGGCATCCTATATACAATAATATCTGGGGAACTTAAAATATGATAACATATTATGCTGTTTTTGTCCCTACAACAAATAACTTAATCTGAAAAGACTTAATTGGCTAAACAAATTTGTGTGAAATTTTAGCACAAAGGTACTTTCTCTCCTTCTAGAAAATAAACCAACAAATATATCAGGTTTTATGCCTGATTCACTAAGCACTATATATATCTGTCATGTAGCTACAAGCCATAAAAATCTCAACCGTGGTCAAGCAGCCAACTGTGAGATGGCATCACTGGCACTCAAGTGGAAGCCGGTGTCGGGGTGGGGGTGGGGGGGTATTTACAGGCAGCACTACAGCACCGATGACACACCTGTACACTTCTTTAGGATTCCTGGGCGCCTGCCGTGCGATCCCAGTCTGCAGGCGAAGTTCTCCTCCCAGAATTCCGCAAACCACACGTTCCTCCTGTTGTTGGACAGGGATCGGCTTCGAAAGTACCTGTCAAATGCTGTGGGACAACGGAAGGGGGGCTGGTGAAGCTAATGCGCTTTAGAGCTCTTGTTTCTCGGTCGAGCAGACGAGAACACTTTCCCCATTGTGAACCTGTGCCCCCATTAAGAGAGAAGTTATCCAAAGGGTGTAGTGACAAAGCACCAGCGGTGCAGGACGACGGCAGCGTTACAACAAGCCCAGCCACTCCTGTCCGACCACCACGTGTCCGCTTCTGGACACGGCGAAAGACTCAGACCAACAGAATCCAAAGTAAAGTCCAGCAGAAGCTGTCTACTTATTTGAGTATGTCAAATTGGAATCTAGATAAACTCTGTATAGTGATAAATACTTTATGCTGACCTAAACTGGTTCTGTCTGTGCCTTAATGACTCCTCTTTCACCGCTGTCAATGACTGTTGTACAGTGATCACTGGGGATAATCTTGTTTAAGATTAGGCTTGCTTAACCCTGCAGGACCACCAAGGGGGACCCTGCAGCTAAGCCTCTTTCGCTAGCGTGTATCTTAAGAGCAATGGCATCCCTCCGCAGCCGTGGCCCTTTGTGTGGAGCAGCCGCCGGTAGGTACGTTGGACATGCGTGTAGCTCACTGGAGTGAAAAATCCACAACATCATCAGGCTTTGACAGGCGACAGCATGGTGCTCTGCCGGTTCTGCCGATAAACCGACACAATCTGGAGAGCAGAGAGGCAGTCATGCCCTACTCCGTCCCCTCATCTCTTCATTCCTCTCCTCCCCCGCCTTCCTCTCCTCTCTTCTCTCTCCAGTTGGTCTCATTTAGAAATGGAGAGGCAGGTTCTTACCAGGCAAGGACATGAGTACCTCAGGCCAAACAGAAAAGCTTGAAACTGCACACACCCTCACCAACAATCGGCCTTGGCATACAAGAAAAAGCTGCCCTTTGTCCTCCAGAGACCCCGCCCAACCCCCACCAACACATACCGTCCACGGAAGCCCGTTTGGGAAGGATGGTCACCGCACCCTCTGCAACCCGCTCCTGTTGGATCACGGGGGAGATCTTTGAACCCCAGCTGTCAGACCCCACCCACAGGAAGTGACCCGTCTGATTGTTGCGTTTGGCTGCGTCGAGGATCCGCCTGAGGAAGAAAAAGCCAAGGAATGGTCACCACAAACTCCCAACTGCCCTCTCTCAAAACCACAACACAGAGCCTCAGCACCTGAGCCCCACTCATCCTCCTTCCCACTGCTCTGTGTCCTCTCCACTCCTACCCCTACACGGTTCTTCATCCCTCCTTAGATCAGAGCTTCACCTTGGACTTTCAGTTATATAACCGTCTCGAGATTAACGTGCCACCCTGTCAAGTCCTGAGATCCCTCAGAAGGGAAAACTGGATCATTCTCCTCCTTACGGCTGTCCCACTTCCACTACAGTCAGATCTGGCATGTCTGAGCGATTCACCAATTAAGTTCCTCCGATTAGGGAGGATAAAAATGAAACTCAATTTGTACGCCTGGAAAAGACAGACGCGAGACTCCCAGCGTCACCGAGTTCAGCCAAGTGCTGTCGTTTCAGACTAAGACTGAGCAGCGGTAGATCTGCTGATCGGTGGTCTCACACTGTACTCACTGGCACCTGGATGCAGCGAAGCCCTGGGTGGGGAGCAGTGGCCTGAAACTCACCTGATATCATCCTCGTTAGCGAACATGATAACGGCACGGGCGTTGGACGTCTCGAGCAGCCGCAGGATTATCTTGTCAAACTCCCCCTGCTTGGGTTCCCTGGGGATCTTCAGGGACTGTGCGATGCACACCCCACCTGCAGGGAGGGTCACAGGAAGGTGTTACGTCACCAGAGATACACCATTACCATTCTGTTTACTCTCCATGGGCTGGGGGGGGAGTCTGAGTTTGCAGACAAGGTTGTCAGGGATCGCCACGCTCAGCACCTTCTTGGTTTCCCATGTGAAGTCCGCATTCATACCAACGCAACAGACCAGTGAATCCAGTCCAGAAATATACACACGGGGGCATCTCATCTAACCCTAACCCCAACCATAACCAGGGAATCCAGTCCAGAAATACACACAGGACGTCTCATCTCTCTGCCCTTCTGCATTTTAAGTTAACACTTAAATGTGCCATAATTAGAAATGTTTATCCCTGGGAGAATGCTACTGAGCATTGAATGAGATGCTCAAAGTTTTTTTTTTTTTTTTTGACTCTTTTTATCATTCCCAATCTTCTCAGTTATATCAGCCTGGCATCCTGACATAAATGATGATCCTTCTCCTGATTCAATCTCCCCTTCTCACAGCCCATTTAATGAACAGCTGCATTCTCTCCTCCGGCTTACATTGCCATCCTCCTCAATAAACACACCAGCCCCAGCAGCGATGGGCAATTATCTCAAACAACAACGCTGCTTGGTGGTAAATGGTCACCCCCGGCCCACCTGCTTCATGCTTGCTCTGGCTCCTGATGTTAGCTGTTAGCAGACTGCAGTCAGTTCATAGCCTGTTGCATGACAGTTCTGGTATATGGATAAGGTGTCATCGATTATTATTGAACTGCTGATGTCTGAGGTAAACTGTATTGGGTCCATAAACACAGAGTGAATTTGAATTCAGCTTTTTAAAATGGCTGCCAAAGTATTTATTTATTTACTTGTATAAGCATTTCTGTAGTTAAACTTCTTCAGAATCCGATAAAACCTATTAGAGCTGGTGCATGAACAGAGAAGGCCTAGCTCTTGTCTTCACTCTAACTGCTGATAAGTTCTGGCCTGCAATTCAAATTCAACCCTTTCATGTTCTGCAAAACACGAAAACTATCAGAGAAATACATTCATATTCATTGTTTTGGTTGTTTTCTAAGCTGCAGCTCCATTGTAATAAATTGCTTTTGACATACAACCTCTCTCTTTCAAACATGAATACATTATTTTAAACATGCTGTACCGTAAATGGATACTAACTATAAAACACTGTAAACTGGTGTTCATGACAGAGAACGCGGCATTGAATTTTGCGCCACCTGGTGGGCAGTCACAACAGAAGGTAGCTATGGCATTTCCAGTCCTGTACTGGAATGAGCCGAAAGGGCCAATGCTTCTCATTCCAGGGACAGGCAGGCTTAATCACCCCTTCCACTCATTCAATCAACCAGTGTTCATGTGTCCATTCCGGCAGTGCCTCCTAGAGGCTCCGCGTGTAACTGCAACTGTGGAAGTGAGTGGCAGAATCATCCGGCACACAGATTCAAAGTTAAACACAAATCAGTGCTTACCTGGATCGGTGGTATTTCGGCCAGCATTTTTAATTGTGTGACATGGTCAAATATTCCAACATGAGGAACAATTACATGCTCCCTGTTTAACATGCATAATAGTGACTGGTTTGAGGCACAGCCCAGCACTGGTACTCATGTCTACAGCCTTTCAGAACACGTTACAGTAAGGCGTCCTCCATAATAACACATCTAGCGGAGTATTTTGTTATTCACACGCAGACTCTGCACGCCACAGCGGGCAGTAATTAACTGACCCATGTACAGCTCAAGAGCAGTTGCTGAAGTGTTCTTAGCTTGGCGAGTCCCTTAAATTTTTCATTATTAAATTATCTGGCTGCCGTGAAATATAAATAATTGGATCTAACCCACTGTGCCAATCAAACAACACACAGCTTGGGCAGTGCAGCAGCTGTTCTAGGCCCACGTGGGGGGCGTTAATTCATTCTGCTTAAAGCAGCAACAGTTTCAATGTTGTTTAATTAACTTCGACTTTTTTTTTTTTTCCTGACTTCTTACCACGCCTCAGTAACAAAGAAACAAAGGAATTGGGGGGGGGGGGGGTTTGCAGGGATTCCAGGGGTCCACATCTGTATAATGCCAAAGTGCAGCCTTCCGCTTTACATTAAGACAGTGATGTCCGTTTCACACGATACTTTGTCAGTAGTGATAGCGCGCTGTTCTCCATCTGCCACACACACACACGCGCAGCAGCCCCGAAACACACACCTCTCACCTACTGAGTGGTACGAGTTAAGGCAAGCATTGCAGATGCTGCCTGACGGATCACCATTCCGGGTTTAAATTGGGATGGGATCAGCGTCGCAGGAACGTGGGGCGGGAAAATGGTATCTTATCAGGGGAGATAATGGACTGAGGATCTCTGCGGGCTAATAAATCTGTTATTATCAAATGCAGATTGGAAGACCTTTCCGTCTTAGAGACGTGACATTTCATGGTGCACAACCCCATGCTGCTAGGCAGCCCCGCAGAACCTTCCGGAGCTGCCTTGTGCCTCCAGAGCGACTCGGCGTGCATGATGCACCATGGCAGCCGTCCTCCTCTGGAACGCAGCCTCTGGCCAGCTGGAGGACAGGCGCATAGGTGCGTTGATTAGAAGTGGGATGACTTCGTAGTCATTGGCAACACAGCATGTCCGAACACACCGAGGCGTACCCTATACACTAACCTCACACTGTGGATAAAGAAGGAGGAAAGCCTTATAGTAGAACATCCATCTGGTTGCTGAGAGTCCAAAACTGATCTGAGATCAGCTGCTCCCTTTCCCTGACATAGGCAGTGCCTTAATTCCCCTGCAGTAAGATTCACTCGGCATGTGACAACAAGCAAAGGGAATATTACACACAGAAGGCGTGAAGTGCCTGGGAGTCTCAGCTTCCAGCCTCCTCCTAAGCGTCATGACTGCCACTCCAAAGACTCGACTTTTTTTTTTAGATGAAATGCTCAGGACCAAATCATGGTTTGTACGAATTTCTGGTAGCAAAACACGCGCCTCTCAAGTGCAGCACTGGTGGAATTCGTGCCGCCAAACAAACCTTGATACTTACTGTTAAAAATTCAATGGCTATGGAAGGATTAATTCAGCCCCGAAGGGCTACAAAGTCTTCTTAAAAGCTGATTTCGGTTTCAGCGTTTAGCCGGGATGAATTATTTAATGGCATCAAAAGGATTTGGCACAGAAATGCTACATTCAAATGTTTCTCACCAAGAGCTCTGATCAATATACCTTGGGGTTTCATCTAACAAGGGAGGTGAACTCAACAACCAATGAATGGGTATCCGGTCTTGGGGCATGAGAAAAATTAAGCTGTATGACGATGATATCATGAAGGTCAGTTGTAGTTTTCTCCAGAGGGGTCTTGTTTTTATCCATGGACTACATCACCCAATAAGTGTCCGTTGCCCACTCCTCAGGTGATGATCTCATAGACGATGCGTCTCTGCCGTATTGTTCAATTGCTTAGGACCTTCTCTTGTGTGATAGGCTTCTTGAAAAAAAGACACTAGACGGAAGAGAGGGGTTTCTGCATGAAGTCCAGACTAATTTGTCTAGTCTTTCAGAGCATAATGAGTGGCACCATGCAGCGGAAGTCATGCTGGTGGTAAACTTGTGGTTAATGAAGGGCACAACAGGAAAAGCCATATCCAGCCCAGCGGCAGAGCAAAATGTCAGCGTAGGCCGATATTCCTAGTGTTCCGGCCATTAATGCCATGGTGGAATGTTTTCTGCTAGTCGGGACAACCATCACCCAATCCTGAGCACACCAAGGGCAAAATGAGGAATATTGTGGGAAGGCATTAAGTTGGAAACCTGGAAGAGACTCCAATCTTCTGTTTCGTATTTATGTTTAGCATACAGTTACTCTTAGCATCCAAAATATTTCGCAATTCTGCATGTCGGAAAACGTCATTAAAGCAACACAGCTGACAATTTCACAGCTGACAATTTCCCTGCCTCAGACCTGATCCGACGACCTTCAATCACAAGCCTGTGTCTAAGTATTACACTACCTCCATTACCGCTCAACATACACAAATGTACAGCTAGCTTCACTGAGACTGTGAACCGGAGGGAGTGAAGCAGTGGAGCATCAGGACAACTCAGGTGCTCACGTGCTGTTCTGGAACTCATGGATAAATGGTTTTTCTGTGTGACAGGGAACATTGAATCCGTGATTGCAGGGGTAAGCCTTTCAGTCACGATATATGACAAGGAGATGAAACACGGTGCCCAGGATTTGGGAGAGAGAAGAAAACCCTACCAACACCCAGGACTCCTTCTCCAGCATGAACTAGCAGGGCCCATGCTTCTGAAACAGGACAATGAGCTGCCAAATACTACAGACAAAAATGTGATGCATTGTTCAGCCCAAAAGGAAGCTTCAGAACATCATTCCCCCCATTAGACGTCTTGTGGGGCCTAAGGAGAGAAACTTTCATATCAGAATTATGTGTGCGTAACACCATAAAGTGCTTTCACTGTGTATAGCTGGATGACATAAACGTTTGACTCGGCAAATCAGCAAAGTGCACTTAAAGTCCTGAGGAATTTGCTCCAGGACGACGCAGCCGATGTTAGTTTCACAGTTTCTGTGCCAGACTTTGGGAATCTAAAACACACCATGGATTTTTCAAACACTGAAATTTAAATTCTCCTGATGTCTTTTGCATATTTCCCCATTTGCACATAAATGCAATCAGCCTGGGTTATCTGAGCACTCTGGAGGAGGGCAGGGTACTGCATTGACCTTTTAGAAAGAGGGGAACATGGCCATAGCGGTTTTCAGCTCAAAATCAACCACATAACGCTTCGCTGTTGGTGTGAAGGACAAAAAAAGGTTCCGTTTAATCTAGGGCCACAGACAGGGTGCCAGGGAGAACCACTTGACCCCCAGAATGTCAGGAGGCAGTTGAAGAAGGCATCGTCGTGTCGAGCAGGGGGGAGGAGGCAGAATTCCTCCATGGCTAAATGGACGACTTCACCTGAATCGTTGACCGGGCGTTTGTCCAAGCCAACAGCACATGGGAATAATCCATCTGACACAACTGGAGCCGTGCAGATCGGTTGTGCTGGAGAGAGTAACAGCAAGCTTGGGAGATGGCGGAAAATATATCAAGGCAAGTTTTGACATTGGGGACGAAACTTCGGTCAGGTTGCTGGTGTCGGCAAGTTAAACCAACTGTGGGAACCAGGGGAAGGTGAACTGATAATTACAGGTCACCTGACTCTCACTGCCCCAAGAGACCCCCGTCCCATCCTCATGGCGCCTTCCCCTAGGAGTCACCACTGCCAGCGAGGTTGACTGTCCAGTCTTGGACCACTTGCCGTATCACCCCATGTCAAGTAATTGTGCTGCACAGGGACCAGGTGGCTGGGACAGTGAGGCGGTCAAGGTCAGACCATGAAGACGGGGTTTCTGCCATGTCACCCAACAGCACTGCTCGATGGAAAGAAACTTAACACTTTGCCGTTTTCAGATTTTTCCCAGATGTCAGCTGGGCACAGTTAGGAAATCCAACCATACAAAGAAGGGCCACCCAACGTGTCCCCCTTGTATAATGTACAGAATTTTAATGCCTACGGTAATCCGAAGAAGACATTTACTATCAGTGGGGCAGAGGTCCCATGGTCCAGACAGTCCCAGACAAGTAGGGCAGCTCTTTAAAATGATGTGGCAACAAAGCTGTGACATCGGCACAGTGTGGTGGCACGGCGTAATTAGCCCTTTGATGAGTACCCGGTCCGACACTGGCATCTGTCAAAATAAGGTCAAGTGTAATGGAGGAAGTAACCTACAGTAGAATAGCTGGGATATTCAACGACAATCTCAATAAATCTGTGTTTTCTCACTCACTCTCTTATTTTGAGCCCTGAAAGAGCTTGTCAATTTGACGTGGCCAGGTGTAAATTGTCAGACACGCTGAGAGGGCTTACAGGCTGCCGTGTCAAACACATAAAACCACATCATTGTGTTTGTTTAAACCGAGTGAAGAAAATAAAAATAGAGTGACATCACAGGGGCCACTTTCTACACGACTTCTTGATGAGAAATTACAGGCTGTGTGGACATTCAACCATGCTGTTCATGTTCCATTCTTTAAAACCCTTTTGTTCAGAAAGAAAAATTGTCAGAAAAGGGCCAAAGTGTTGTATCTCAAAGAATGCTACATTTTCCATTTATGAACCTTTTTTCAGGGCTAGCTGAGTAGTTCAAAAAACAGTCTTTTGTTTCAAGCCCAATTTGACCCAGTTTTCGCTCCATCCCTTTTTCCCGTCATCACGCCTGATCAGGTCTTTCAGAAATGAACAGACACACTCACACGCGCACTGTCCTGTGGAATTCTGGGGGGTGATTACATCATCGGCTCCCGTGGTGCTTGTACCTACTAGCATCTGCGTCGGACCGCGAGGGGCCTGTATTAATCCACTCCAGCGTTGTCACGGCGACACAGCCAGCCTTGTTTGTGCCGGGATCGCGTGAATTAGCATAAACCTACATTGACAACTTAGCAAATGAAACCTTATGAATGATTGATTAGAAAAATAAAAGCATACATTTATTAAATTCTGAAATGAACAATCGAACCATCCATCAGTAAGAGGCATTAACCGATTGAAAACGCAGTACGTTTCCGAGACTCAGCTGTCTTTGATATGGTATTAATATCCTTCACGGGGCACAATCTGCAGCCGACAAACCACAGTACAGCTGATTTATGCTTCCTGTCCTGACTTGATATTTATTTACAGAGAACGCAGCTGTGTGGCCTGCTGTCATCTGGACTTCTGTAACACACACCTGTAAATGCAACACCAAGATGCCGCTTTTATGGCTCTGCAGCCATAGAAACATTGCCATTTTCAGTCCCTTCCTAATTACTGTCAGATTTTGCCCAGATATCTGCTGGGGATGGCTAGGAAATCCAGCCATTCCAAGAGGCGCCACTCGGTGTGGTGTCAGAAGGTGAGGGGGTCATTTTCAAGGCTATCGCAACCTTGCAGGGAGACCCTCCCATGGGGGATGATTGACATTTGTTTACGACTGACATACGACTCCTCCCTTAGGAGCTGCGCCTTACCCTTCAGATGATGATTATGGTAAAGCGTTAGCACTGTCCTGATTGGCCACCTGTGGGCTCCATTAACAATGAGCCCGGGAGCAGGATGCATGCTCTCCAATCAGCTGGCTTTATTGGTTCGCTTGCTGTGGTACCGAGGCACAGGAAACACTGACGCGACCCTCACCCTCACCCTCACAACCCCCCTCCCCCCCGCCAGTCTGCCATTCTGACAGTCAGTCACGATTCATACCCTGTGACCCAAAAGATGGACACGTTCTCCTACGATTTCAGCTCACTGATTGTTCCGGAAACACATTATAGTTATATTCATGAGGAGCATTACCATGCCTGACAGGAACGTCTGTACCACACAAGTGAAAGCATCATGAAGGACAGGTTAAAATAGTCCCTGTACCGCTCCTGCAACAGCAAAACTCAAACAGGAAAAACTACTGCAGCGTAATTCACATACCAGCAGTTTTTCTGAGGAAGAAATACAATAACTGTTAATAAAAGGAGAACTTATTTAGGAGTAGTCTTAAACCCACTTTGCCTGCCGGGAGAGACATCCATGCTTCAGTTCAGGATAAAGTACCATCGTTCTGGCACCATGTGACAGCCTTGTGGTCGGTTTTCAGCCCATAAAACCGAGAAGCGGAACCACAATGTTTATCTGTGGATTCAAAATGGATCCTCTTTTTAAACTACGCCTTTAGCCGCCCCAACCCACCCCATCCCATATTGTCTTACGTTCTGTCTTTGCTTTTAGGAGCTTGACCCTATTTTAACTCTCTCTGGTTTGCGATGCAACGCTGTCCACCATGGCTCCTGCACAGTCTGCACCCAGCCCCGCCTGCCTGATGTCATGTGATCGCTGGAGCACTTGCCGTAGGTACACACAGTACAGGAAACATCACCACGGGAAATAAGGCCCTCAGCATTACATCTAAAAACCCTGTGATCATGAAAAAAATTATACATTTGTTATTACGCAACACCCTGAAATTCTGTCACCCATTCTATGAATAAGATTAGGATTTTACCGCCACTTTTCATTGGCAAAGGTGTTATTTACAAGGATACAACCTTTTTACAAGCCATAGTCTTATGCTTCAGCGTCTTTTGTGACTTCTCTAATGTGATTTACTCTCTCAGCTTCTGGCCAGCAGATTGCCACGGCTCTGTGCCTCCTACCAGATCATTCCTCTGCACGCAAGCCCTCCTCACACTCCTTAATGCTCAGGGGAGACAGTGTTAGCGGGACATGGACCGGAAGACAGGAACGAAGCAGTTGTGACACAGCCCCTTTGAAATATCCAGTGCAGTGGGTGCATTGAAGCTCTCTTCCAAAGCAACTTACGACTTCACAGATTTACCCGGCTGGGTGTTCTATTGAAGCAGCTGAGGTTAAAACATCCTACTCAACAGTACAATAGATGAGTACCTGAATCGACATCCTGCAGATTAAAGGTCTCTGTTCTGTGTTACCATCTTCCTAATCCTGAACTGATGACCGGTGAAAGACACTTGTCTCAGATGTCTCCCACCCATAGCTTAGTCAGTTTTCAGCAATCTGTTTATGTCAGGCTAATGCACAGTTTTTTTTAAATCTCCATTAAGTGTCACTAGATTAATTAAAACAATCAGAGCAATTTATGAGTTCCGTGCTTGGACCATTTTTTTTTTTTTTTAGCAAACAACGCTATCTGGAGCTAATGAAGAACAGAAAGTGATGGCATCAATATCAGTTTGTACATAAGTAATGCGCAATTAAAACAAAGTTAATGAGGAGTGTAGAGCGCCACTCGAGTGAAATAAAATCTGGCACCACTGAAATTCCTGGCCTGGCCAAGAACTGGGAGAAAAACATCTGGAAGTCCAGATGTTCTGGCCCGGGTGTCAAGCCTATCCTAGGCAGCTTAGGGCACAAGGCTTGGGTACACCCTGGATAACCATCACAGGGCACAAGCATGCACTCATGCACTCACACACACACACGAACATACACACACATAAGATACACTGATTAGCCTAACTGCCTGTTTGCAGGAGGAAACTGGAGCACCTTGAGGAAACTCACACGATTTGAACCCCCAACCCTACTGTGAAGCAACAGTGCTACCCACTGAGCCATTATGCCGCCCCTCATCTGGAAATAGACTGATCTCATTAGGTCTTAGTGCCTGGACACCATTTTTCGATGTATCGCGACAACCCCATGTATCAAACTGCCTCAACACATCCTGTACCTGGACAAGGATACAGGCTTTATGGATAGGCTCCTGTACACAATGACTAAGAGACAGACAACATATTACAGATGAACTCAAAAAAGTAGCTCAACTTCAGTCAAAGTGACATGCTTGGCATTGATACAGAAGGACCCAAAGGTAGCTGATGAGTTAAAACGGGCTGGTCACCATAGTCTCATTCTCTGGCTAGGAGTCACACTCAGTAAAATGGGTGGGAGTCACGCTCTGTGCGTGTCCTTATTAAGGTGGTCGGCCGAATGCTAAACTGCCCACCTCTAACCCTCTGAGGTCCTCCTTCTCCTCTGCCGTTATGATTGGACACACATCAGAGGGAGCGGGACAAGACGAGCAGCAAGGCCGTTGAGTTTGAGTACTTCATTCATAAACAATCCAGCAAATAAACATCCTTTCCCCTGGCCACACCCCCTCCCCCCACACCTGCTGATGTCACAGACCGATACAGAAGCGAGTCAACACGTGAACCCCCGTTTTACCCTGTATGGTTCAACATGCCAAAAAGGGCATTCCCTCCATTCCACATACCTCCTTGGTGTCACCCCACTGATACTGAAAAAGCTGTAATGCCCAGCAAGTTTACTCTCAAGATAACATAAGCAGAGTCTTCAATTCCGAGTAAAAACTAAAACCAACCAAGACTCCTGTTCACACGTTGTCCTCAGGACAGCGTTAAAATGTTTTGGCACCCAACATTAAATAACTGTAAATTCCACATTTTTTACATTTCATTCATTTACCTTTTGTCCAAAGTAACACAAATTAAGGCAAATAAAACAGAAATGAATAATTTGCAAATGTGTGAGTCACTTCAGGGAGTCTGAACCTTTGCCTTTTGTAAGGAATCCTCTCTATCTTGTGGCTCAGTAACAGAAGCACGGATAAATCATCTTCCCCCGTACGTCCCTCCCCCTCCCCTCAGACCCAGGTGTTGATGTGCAACGCTGAGGGCAAAACGAAAAGAAAAATAAAACCATAAAAACTGCTCCACTGAACAAAGCAGGTACCGTAAGCTGTAACGCTGAGCAATTATTAACGATTCGGTCTTCTGCTCGCCCAGGAAGATAAACTAGGCATCTGATTTACAGCCACGTCCACTCCAGCTTCGCAGTGCATTGAAAAAACGATGCCGTATCGAATTACTGTCCCCATCGCCCACACCTCATCCGTCCTGCCTCTGGCCCGTGCACAAACTGCAGTTCTATCTGCTGTCGTGTAGGCATGAAGGCAGCCAAACCTTGTCCCCTACAGCCAGAATGTTAGCCAGCCTTAAAAAATGACCAAAACCTATAAACCAATAAATACGCTTCCATGCGAGACAAAGGCTTTAGCGACACTAGCATGAAACCGGCACAAGGCCA
This sequence comes from Gymnarchus niloticus, assembly GCA_009936485.2. NCBI lineage: Eukaryota > Metazoa > Chordata > Actinopteri > Osteoglossiformes > Gymnarchidae > Gymnarchus > Gymnarchus niloticus. Next base: position 25,592,649 of record JAACJT020000052.1, read on the forward strand.
AGAACAGTCAGCAGAATAATATATTTGTACAAAACATTATAATAACTTCTGTTATTCCAGTACGCCCAGAAATGGGGCCAACTCTTTATTCATAGATATGTTTCATGATTTACAACGGTCCCGTTTTTCCATTTTAGCAAGTTATGTAATCGTTTTACACATCTGTAGTCAGTATTAAAATAACATGCTGATTTATATCCTACCGTGAGCTCAGTGAGTCACACTTGTCCAACGTGCAAGACTTTTGCTCACTGTAATTATTTGAAAACACAAAGTGAAAGACTTCAGGTTTGGCCTGCATTTCTGGGACAGTGCAAATCCATCCTTATGCATAAATAAAAAATCGTATTCATACAGAACTGGGTATAAAAAAAAGAAACAGCTATTTATCATAGTGGCACAGGTGAAACTACATTTTGGCACCTCAGAGAATGCTGTTTGAACAGCTGAGATTATGGTTTAAGTTTCTGTTAAATGGGTGTTTTCAAGTCACCGTAATTAATAAGTTATCCCTTGTGTTTCATTTCGGTTCTGAAAGGTTTTCAAAGGGTTCATCTCACCCAAAAATGCTGTCCAAAAATGTGTCTTAAAGGAGCTTTTGAAGGGCAATTTATTCTAATAATTGATAACTTTCCTTTCAAAACCAGGTTTAGAACTGAACTGAAGTTTAGATTTGCGAGCCAATTACACATGGAAATAACATTAAATACAGCTTAATTACATTCCGAATCTGAGAGAATTCTTAAGAGTTTAAAAGGTTTAGGTTTTGACATACAGAGCTACTGATCAGAGGAATTAACAGCTCTTCTAACTTCTTAAGGAATAACGCCATTTTTAAAATGGCTCCATAAACTCTGGGCGAAGAGGCTTAAATACACTTCAGTAAGGTTACAGGGTAAACCATTACTTCAATCCCTCCCAAAACATAGAATGGGGGCCCATTTGTCTGTCTCTCTCTTTATGTCTCATTCGGACATCTTTTAAGTCAAGGCCTACAGAAATATATTATTGCCTAAGAATGGCTTTTCCTGTTCATGCACAATCTGACTACAGGTATCTCCACGGTGAGGTCAGAAAGCTCCTCAAATGACATTTCTCAGTTGCCACCTGTCCTCACACTCCTCCTTCCATGTGGCTGGAAAAAAAAACTGCACCAGATCGTTTCGATAACGTAAGGTCTGCAGGAGAGCAACTCAAACTGACGCTAGTTTTAAAGTCCACCGCTGTTCCTTAAGCAATTTCCAAATTCAACAAGTTGAAAATAGGTTTCTTTAAAAAGACATCTGTGTGTGAGGTGCTAGAATCACCATATAATTCAATTCTTTCTGAGGGTCCGGTACTCTTAGCAATCCAACAAATAGAGATGGAAATAGGAAGACGATAGGTGACAAAATAGATGGTCAGCGATGTCTGCCGGGACAGACGTCTGGTTCCTTCTGATGGTCTGCCAGCAGGAGGTCATCCCCACAATCTGTGCTAAGCACCAGTCTTCACAGTAATCTCACATAATCATAAGATTGCTAGCCTGTTGGCACAGGGCAAACAGGGACAAGAGGAACTTCACTGAAACTCACCGTTGTACCTTGTGCAGAAGAAGTTTCTTTGGTTACCATGGCTCTTCCCCAGGCAGACTCAGCCTGAAGGAAACTACTTTGAGGTAAACATGGTGCGGAAATACTGATACCCCACGAAGGTTGTGAAAGCCTGCTTTTTCCACACAGCAACCCGATTCTTCAACACTCCTTCCTTCTTAACACGCATCTCACCGCTCTTGCCATCAACCGACATGACATCAGGACAAGAGGCGGTCAGTAGGAGAAGAGCAGAAAGGGAATGAAGAGACAGAAAACAAAAGCAGAGGTCAGCAGAAGTAATCTAGAGGGAGCTGCATCTGACTGGGAGACCAGAACCATGTAAGACAAAAATCGGTGAAAATCCCACCACCATTAAAAGAGGGATAGACCTGCCTTTAAATATGGGCATCAAAGTGACATATACAGATAACCTAATGTGGACCCATACATGGCAGACATACAGCATGTCATAAGTCTCTATAAAGAATATCTGACGATGGAATTTCGTACCATGTACAGCTCCAGAATACATATGACTATGTACATATGGGCAGAGGGAGAACAATTTAAAACATCACTTCTACATTTTGCAGTCACCATTTCAAAAATTTCTTAACCTTACCTTTTTCTAGTTTCAGCAATAAACAAGATTAAGGTCTAACTCACACCAACACTGAATATCAGCAGCTGAAATCACGTGGCATCATTTATTTATTGAACAGTCGATTAAGGTATGTGTGTGTCTCTCCAACCGTAATCTTTACAAGCTCCGGAGCAGGTGTTCTTTGTAATAATCCTAATAAACCAGTATTGTACTGATTTAAAAAAAAATTATTGCATAAATGGATTCTAACTTTAAAACTGCGCAAAAAGCAAGCACTTCATCTTGGTGGTAACGATAAATTAAGGATGGACGTGCAGAATGATGTACGAGAACTCGGCCGTAATGCAAAAACAGCTATGGCTAGGTTTATGATCACAAAAGCGACAAGCGTGCGACTGGTTAATGGAGGAGAACGCAACACATTCACTTTTGCCCATCTTCTCTTCAAAGGGAAGTCTGCTCTATTAAAAGTCATTGAATGTTCCAGCTCTCAGCAAATTATAGACTCCGGTAACCTTGTAAACACCTGACAATGCCCGGCGCGGCCTTCGCCGCCCACTTGCACGGAACGCCGCTGGGGAAGGTACTTTGACAGCTGACGTCACATCTGAAGACGGACGGGAGTCAGGGGTCCGATTGGGGAAACTCAGATTTTATTATTGTGGCCTAGAAGTAAAGTCGAAAGAAAAACACACTGCTTGTTACTGTGATAACTACTAGTCAATTCCGACTGGTGTGTTTCTTACGAGTACAATACTCATATTGGTGAAAGCACTATTAATATTGGAACTACTTGAACGGCTACTTTAAATTGTATAAAATAAATTCATTAGTACTATCTTACGCCTATTAACCTGCATGAAACTATCACTACCACTTGTACTCCCCTACTTCTTTATTGCCACGTGAATTTCCTTCTTTTAAAATAATATCCTTTCCTTTTAAGGTCTTTTCCTGAGTGCAATTTTTAAATGGTCCAACAGACAAAACAAACAAGTGTGGAAGAAGCATTATTCAGTCCCACTGCAGGTCGCAGCGGCTCCAGCACCAGCGTGCAGGATCCATTCCAGAACAAACCGAGGGCAGCCACATCCATGCTGATTATTGCATTGTTAAAATAAATGCATGGAATACTATTTCATTGCGGTTTAAGATCTCCATCGTGTTATTACACCGTGACCATTTACAAAAAAAGACATTTAAGACCACCTAGGATTTCCTTTTGTGTTTTATCTGAACAAGTACTTAAATCCAAGAGAAATAAAAAAAAAACAAAACTGTGGAATATTCAAGTGAATAATAAAAATAGAAGATTCCTATAGCTAATAATCAGTTAGAGTCTGACTGCAAATCTCCCCTGCCCACCATAGACCTGTTCTTCAGGTCCAGGCTTTGGAACCAGATGCTTGTACAAACAAGTGGGGGAGGGGTGGGGCTCTAAAAGAAACCGTGACACTCAGTGCTGGATCCGTGACACTCTGCTGTTGGTTCTCAACGATAAATCAGCCCCTGGTCTGGGCAGTCTGCTTCAGGTATGGCCACCAAGCCAGGAAACTCTTTACTCTTGGCTACGCATGAAGAACCAGCACACCACGCAAAGGTAAGAGGAGCTATAAGTCCTGAAGATGGAGACAAAAAGAGCTCTCATCTGACAGAATTGGTGTGGTATGCGCAGTTTACCACAGGTTAAAGGTGACCGGATACGATCTGGTGTGGATGTCACCGTACGTTGATTTAGCTTCAGCCTGTATCACACTTTCCATATTTCACTGATGCTGTACGCCACAAGGATAGAAAGTACATGCTATCAGCTGAGTTAAAAAGCCTGTGTCATAGGACAGAAGGCTTGCCAGGTGATACCCTCAAACGGGGCAGGTTTAAAGAAGCAGTGCCATTTACCAAGAACCTCTCTGGGCACCTTCTCCCAATTAGCCTCCTCCGGAAGACCCGATCTCGTTACAACTGGTCCCTGGTGTCAAGGTGACTCTTGAATGCCCTCGGACCCGTGCATTTGGCTGGAGGCATTTCCTCCAGAATACTAGCTACACAGTCAAAGGCTTGGTGCGCACAGCAGTAAGCAGAAATGAATGGGAGCATTATCAAAGAGGACGCTAATGAGTTTGCATGTAACTAGGACACACGCTGGGAATTCAATGGTAAGGGTGGGAGGGCTTCGGTTTTGGGTCCTTAGGAGCCTCGAGCCACGTTCCACAAAGACCAGCCTCAGAACCGTTTGCTTTGAGCTTCCTCCTCATACTCGGTTCCAAAATCACTGTGGAGATGTTCCAGCCTACCGGCATTCGAAAACCATGGCTGATGGAGAGGCTCGGATCCCAGTCCTTTCTTATCAAAATAAGCAAATCCGTTACGCGGAGCTCTGGTGTGGGTGAGCAGAGAGAGACATTGTTTCTCGGGATGAATACGTTATTAGCTCTAAGCTGCACCTCGCCAATGAGTCGGAGTCCCCTGTCTGTGTCTCTTCATTCATTGGTAACGACTAAACAGCAGTAGATGTCTGATGCCAGAACCCCCGGGAGCCAGGATACTTTTGCCAGATTAAAAATACATCCAGACTTAAACCAAGCTCATAAAGAAGGGTCAATTATAAATAGTTTAAGATTCCCCATTGATGCATCTCTGCCTGTTCTGTTTCAGCTATCTCACTCAACACCAGAACACTGCAAGCGAATCCTGACCACTGACATACAGCAGATAACAGGTTAACATGTGGGAGTCTTGAACTTCTGCAGAAGATGAACCATACCAGCAGTAACTTCATTTAGCTACAGAACAAGTACAAACACTTTGAAGGCCTAAACCGAGGGTTGACCAACTATTTGTCTATAATGAGCCACAAATTTGAGGTCCCAGGGCGTGGGGCCTTGGCGATAGGGGGAAGAGTGCATGAATGGGAATTTGGAGAATGCCAAAGAGAGAATTATGTGACCAAGGGGATGCTTGGCAACAAAAAAAATGTGCAGGTTGGGGGGGGCTTGGTTTGGATCCTTTTTTTAGAAAGATGTCTGGAGATCTAAAGAAAGAGCCCATAAACTAGCTAAGCGAATTCCACTTATGACAATAAAAGGTTTACCATCAACCCAACAGCGGACACTAAAATAACTCTTCAGTAGACTTTAGTGAGCCCTTGCTCAGAGATGGCAGCATCAATGACTCTTAAAAGGGGTCAAATGCCCACAGCTGTGAAAATGTTCCCAGTATTAGGGCCATTCTGAAGAAGCGATATCCTCCTCCATCTCTTAAAGGCATTTTTAACTTAATCTCCTACAATCTTTGACTGAGGCAACAGGTTCCAACTTACTGAATGCATGTGACCAGCCACCACAGGTGTGGGGGAGGAGCCGAGCAGGAGAATGGTGATTAATTCCCACCCCCAAGCCTCACTCCCTCCAACCCCACCCAGTCTAAAGGCACCTCCTCAGCAGTCAGCTTTCTTCTGCTCGGCTGTCAGCGTGATAACCTAAAGGCAGAGGGCTTTTATCACAAAGCCTCTCCTCTGGTTTGTGTTGTACTCTTGTTCCTGGAGAAAGGTATTGATTTCTTTAAGGATTTACCTCTTCTTATGCGGTGTAAAGACTCTTCAGGCCCCGGAAATGGCCTGACCCCCACGTTCAGGTGCTGGCCCCCATCAGCCTAACATTACCCCATCAGAGCTGCCTTATTTCTCTCCCAGAATGGGGTTGATGGGTCAGGCAGCGCCTGTGACAGTAAGCAGCCGTGTACATGCCGGTACGCTAACCTCGAAGGCCACGTTGAGAAGCCATACTTCACAGAAGGAAGGGGGGTAACGTCACAGCGGCAAATCCAGAAGGGAAGCGATCATCTCTGTGCCACCAGGCGTTCTACGTACAGTGGGACTTTTCCGTTCCTAATCTCTGGGGAGCTTTTGTCACAGGAGACAACAGACAGGTCTCCTGGTTTTTCGGAGACCCTAATAACTAATGAAGTGGCTGGGTACTGCATCGGGTAGAGGGCAGTAGAGAGTGACAACCAGATGGTGCCTGTGTTGTTATATTTACACAAATTAAAGACAACAGGGGGGAGAAGAGAAAAAAAAAAAAAACAAACATTCTAAATCACACATTGTCAAGGTCACGTCATCCTTTAGCATTATTCATTGGATTTTTGATGTAGTCACCATGGAAATGTCAAACTATGATGTTTAAGTCCAAACTAGGTACCCTTACGGAAATTGATCTTAATTAATTGAGATAATTTCTGTTGTTTTACTTAATAATTGACTCAGTTTCTCTAACTCCAGTATAGGTGTCTGTAGTTCACAGTATTTTCAGGAACTTTTCATAAAAGAAGAAAACATTTTGGAGTTATTCCTTGCTTCCATCCATTTTCCATAACCATAGATCCAATACAGGGTTTCACACAGAAACACGCAGTAAACAAAGCGGGGAAACCAGTCTGGCACAGACCCAGTCTGGGTGCATACATACAATCCCCATGTATACTACATGTTTTGTATACAAACGCTCAAGCTGCACGCAGAGACCCTGAAGCAGGAATCGAACCTGCAACCATAGAGGTGCGAGGCCACAGAACAATCCACTGCGATGCTCCACCACTCTGCTGGCCAAATTATATAATGGAGCAGGTTGGAAAATGCTGACTGCTGTCGTACTGAACACTGTGCTGCTACCACCACAAATTACACCCAAATCAAAGACCCTGCGACCTCAGGGAGCTGAAATATCTAAATAATCTTCTTTGGGGGAATTTATGTTTCGTAACTGATATATCATTGCTCTCTTCATCGCACACTTTATTCGACTTGGTGCCCATATGTACCTGTCTTATTGCATGGTATTTTCTTTATCTGCTGTTGTGAGACCTTGTACACAAGCTTTTCATTCACTAGAACTCCACCAAGTGTCAAGGGACGTGACAAATAAAGCGATCTGATTTCATACAGCCCCACAATTACGACGCCCTCTGAATTCACGGCCTGTTCAACAGCGATCATGTGACATCCACTCCACAACACATTGCATGTGACTGCTCAACGTGTCCCATACCATAACCCAACAAAGGGGCAGCCCGTATTAACGTGAAGATGACGGGTTATTTTAATTTCTACTCGCACGTACGATGCCGTGATGACAAATCGCAGTGGACCTTCCTTGTAATCAGTGCCACGCAAGTAACTGATTACAGCTGAGCAGCACATGGGGATATTTTATCTGAAAATTATAGGAATTAAGGGTGCAAACGGCAGGGAAAGCATGAGGGATTAGAGGCACAGTTCCCAGAGCTCGCTATGCTGCCAGCCGAAGCTGATAACCAGCTCGTGATCAAGCAGCGGTCGTGTCCTGACATGGAGGGGACGCTAGGAGTTACGGTGCTGTCCTTATAATCCAACGGGACGGGCATTTCGCCGAACAGCAGACAGGTGCTCCTCCTGACGCAGGAAGCAACATTTTGCGAGCACATGATCAATCTGATCAAAGTTCATGTGTAGGAGCCTAAATAGGCTTAATTGATCATTGTTGAGCGTATTCTTAATTTTTTATCGCCTTGGTGATGCAATGGATAATTTGTAGATTATTATCGTTGGATTCCTTGTCATCTTGACGATGGAATCCTAACATTATAACTTTAATGTTTTAAAGTTATTTATTGCTGCAAAAGACAAGCGCGGTCTGATCCACACTTGATACAATGACGTACTAAAGAGGGAGCCACACGGTCTTTTGACCGTCATCGCGCTTATAATTTGATTATAAAGACAATTAAAATCATCAAGTGGTCTCTTGGATTATTTGCGAACGGATGGGAAGAGAGTGAAGCGTCAACCATAAGGCTTCTTCAGAAGGACCCTACATCACGTTTACGTGCAAAACTGACACCATAGCGTCGCAGTGAAGAGCAAAACACACAAATTGACGAAAACTTAATCCCACTGCTCCCATTGTACGTCTGTTCAGTGGAACATACCCATTGTCTTATGGACCCCAGTCACTATGAACCACGGGGTCCTGAAACCTTTTCTACCTGGCCCTCCATCTGCAGATTGGAATACTTTAAATCTCCCACGCCACCTCCCGAAAGGCTCATACATTAGACTAGCACACATAAACACTCCAGCGTCCTAAACAAGCTGTTTTTGACCAGTTTTGTAATTCTGTGAGAGACATTTCGAATTACATAGCAAAGTGCTGATTTTTTCAGCTATTCTAAGTTTCTGTATACAATAGCTCTGTGAGGGTCAGGTGGACAAAGAGGAACCGCTTGATTTGTGATACTCAAGATACAGTCACTCCGTTGATATGTGTTCATGCCCAAAGTACAGCATCTTTACAGAGCCCCGGAGTGACCCACAGCAGCGATTAATGACAGGACTCTTCTGATGAGTCTTAGACGTACGGCCCCTGACAACCGACAACCCCCAGCTGCCACCCGAGGGCCCATACCAGCCTTCAATCATGGCTGCCACCATAATCGTACCCCTGGATTCAACAGCCGCTTCAGAGTATAATCAAACAAAACACCCACAAATCAGCAGCCCGGGAAGCTGACGGGGGACACCGGCGCTGATGTAACAAGAACCGTTCTCCTTCCTGCAAAGCAGTAGGAGGGCGTCCAGAAATCAAAGCAGGGGGAAGTATGCATGAAGCTGCCGTCCTGGCAGGCAAATTAGGCGGATTTCAGTGCCGCGACACACCAGCTGATGGGCCGACAAGCCACATCTGGGCCTGACCCATAAAAACAAAGAAATGCACTTCAGTGTTGCCATGTTTGGGTGCTGTGAAAATGCGGAGGACTGCCTTCGGATTCTCACTCCAAAATCAACAGCTTGTTGCCATGGAAAAGGCAAAGTCTGACTGCCTTGACAACTCTGGGGCATTCCTGCTTCCTGTTCCAGTGTGAGCAGATGGCAGCCATGTTAATATGCAAAACAGGCCCCCCTATTTCAACAGTGTCAACACGGAATCGGGTCCAACATTAACAAAAGCATTCCGCTAACAGCCGTTTAGCTATCAAATCAACCGGCCTATTTTTAAAATAAATGAAAGCTATATGAGTGATCCTGGAATCTATCCTATGAAACACAGGGCACAAGACTGGACACCATTATTATTATTATTATTATTAATATTATTATTAATAATAATAAAGCAGGTAAAATATCAATAATATGGGACCAAACCATACATTATGTTTACAGTATCATTATAGTCCCACCAGCAAACTGCATAAATCCTGTAGCTATTTAGTGTGTGAAGGCCTGTCACTGAGGGTAGCCTGTGATTTCTGTTTCAATAATTAGATTATGCCACAGGGGGGTTTCCCAGAAGCCAGTGTGCAGCCAGATTAAGAGAAGAGTCGGCCTTTTAGCCATAGGCCTAACTATGGAATTCCGCCCCTCAGGTGAATAAAAAGGCACGGGAGAGGTGCTCTCGCCTGTCTGTGGGAAGCTCTTTTACAGTTCAAACCCATTTTAGTAACCACTGCTGTCATGCTGATACTTTAGCTTGACCCGCCATCTTCCATTCGAAAACGATAAAGCAAAACATGGCCAAGTCAGAATATGGCACTGTGTTCAAGGTAGGACCGTTTGTTCAAAGAATGGTTATTTTAAGTCGGAATCTAAAAAATTATTCCGTTTAATTTCTTAACTTCAAAAGTAACAGGTGCATTTTCAGAGTTGTGGGGTTTTTCCCTTTAAGCTCAATGTCAAAAGCAACCTATTTTATGACTCAAAAAGGATAACAAAAAACAAATATTTTGCTTTGAAAATTGAAAATTTGGAATTTTTACCAGTTTTTGTTTTGTTCTCTATACAAGGATTTACTTTCCATTTTTCCACTGAAGTGAATGTGTTTTCACTGATTTTGCTCACAATAATCAGTTTTCATGAACCAAAACAAGCTAATTTCATATAATATGCTTAGAAGCAATCACCTGGGTTGGCTCAAGACCTAAAAGCAGACCACAGGTGAGCAAATATGTTTGGGCAGACGGTTAGGATGCTGGCATCCTGAAGCCAAAGACAGTGGCCTATAAACCAAAATTAATAACACAACACTTCCCTAAATACATATTCCCTGTCGGTGCCTTTCCAGAGCTGTGAGTAAGTGTATGTTGGACCTTAACGTCACCTTTAAACCTTTGTTGGCAGCTTATGTAACTGTCATTAAAATGCTGGGGCGAGAGGGATTTCCCACATTAATTAGCTGTAATTAAGGCACAGATTGTACATTTGGACAGAAGACTTTCCGTGCTGGTGATTTGGCCCTGATTAAGTATGGTGGAATGAAATGACTGTTTGAAATTGAAATGACTGAAATGACACACGTTTACTTCCATTCTGAGAACGGTTTTGCTAACATTTTGTTAATATTCCTGCTGCTGTCCCCCCATTTGTAACTCCACTCCATGTTTAATATCCCAGACAATTATGGCCCATATTACATGTGCTTTGCTCAGTGATACTAAGACCCTTTAATCGCGTAACACTTTCCTACGATCTTCGTTATAAATCACATATTGCATTCGGAAACATTCCACTCATGGGCAGAAGCTGCTTTTCTGCCGATAAATGCAGCCATCTTTTTTTGTAATGACCCCCGCGTAAAATGCAGGAAAGGAGTCCGTAAAATCCAGATAAAGGTAAAATATGCCACTTCTAGACATTTTTATAAATTCATTTTTCCCCCCAATAATGAACGTTTCTTTGGAGTAAGAGTAAGGAACGAAAGGTTTGGGAGATAATGAAACTTAAATTCCCAGTTTTTATTCTCTTTGGTCGTGTATGAATAAATTACACATCAGGCAGTGACCGGGGGGAGAATGGGTTCATTATAAAAATTGCAGAGAGGGTCTGACAGACTGTAAGGTAACCCACCCCCCATTTTCCAGGTATTCCTATTTAAATAAGCGCTGAAAGGTAGATATGCGTTTCAGACTTATTATGTTCCATTTGTCAGTTTATTCTCCAGAAAGAATTACATAATTGGTCTGAGTCCAATTTAATGTGGGATATTAGCATCTGATTTTGACATTTATGAATCACAAACCAAGCCAGACCATCCACCACACGGTCAGCACTTCTGAAATGCAGACTACCTTCTTAAAAGTGCAAATTTCAAGGAGGCAAGTCAGCTAATAAATCCCAGCTTGCCCTAAATTGGCTGTAAGGAATTAAGAAGAGCCAGCTGGGAGCTTGTAAGGAGGAATATTGGGTTTTGCACTTACAGTGTTTCAGGGATTTTTCATTTTAAATATAACGCAATTAAAAAAAATTGTAACACTGAAGACCCTCATTCTGAATTTTCCTTTAAAATGATGACTATTTTGTTATTTTTAACTTTTTTGTGTCATGCTTCCTTTCCACCCTTGTTGCAGTCTTCTACCATACAAAGTGTGGTAAACGTCAAGCGGGTGGGCTTACGGGTTGCCATGGGATGTCAGAAAGTCGAGATAGGCACAGTGTCTAAACGGCGGCCGCTCAAACCATTTGTGAAGCGCCCAAATTGGTCCACAGGGCAGTAAGTTCTCCTGGAGGGACTTGTGTGTGTGTCATTTACTCTGCCTTACTTTGCAAGGTGAAGGCCCCGCTTCCAGGGCAGCCTGTGTCCCACATGACGAGCAACACTTGGCAGCTGGTGTGACCACAAATCTTAGCACCCTTAGCACTCAGATGCAATTCCCTGGCTGTAGGTTCTTGGACCTTCAAAAAGCCGCAGCATGTCCTCAAAAGGGAGCAAAGACACAAACAACCATGAGATGAATCCAGAAACGGAATGGGCGGGCAACACACACAGGTTTTGGTATTAAGGTGACTTCAGTGGTCTTTGGCAAGCTACCAACAACAGCTTCAGAAACTGGTAACCAGTAAACATAGTCTGCTTTGGGAGCCTGGTTCCCAAGCAGAAGGGAAGAACCAGTCCGGCCAATGAGAGCAGAAATAGTGTCATAAACAAGCATGCCACTTGGGTTTTTTCAGAATTCCTTTCAATTGAGCAAACCGCATCCACCAAAAAGGCGGTCAAAGTGTGTCAACTATAACGTGAGGCTGTGTTACCTGGGAAAGACATGCCAGCTTCTGCCTTTCCAACACCACACTCAAATACGGAGGCACCTGGAGGATTCTCCTCTTTAACAGACCAAAAAAAACACAGCACTTCAAGGCAAGACCAAAGCCTAGAAACCCAGTGGTCAAATAACTGTTTGTTAAGCCAGCTGGTAATACAGAGAGCAGTGAGCAGCCCTCGTTACATAAAAACGACAATGATGTTTTTTATTCACATGTGCTTCAAAAGAAAGAGAGACTTTTACAATGCTGTGTGTTTAACAAGGCTCCTGTTAGGCATTTAGGGAACAGGAACACAATGCTGTATCAAACACAGCAGGCTGAACCCGCCCCCATTTCAAACATGCTTCAAATAGATTCTCATTTTATGGCAACAATTAAGACCTTGGTGTTTTTTTTCTTTGGGGGAGGGGGTGGGAGGTGGGTAAAGACCTGATCAGTACCTGGAGCTTGAGGAAGGGAATCTAGTCCATCCCTTACTGTTGAGTACAGTCCAGCAAAACAAAAACTTGGCCACTTTGTTGTAGAGTACATCTGTGGGACCATTGGAACAGCACAAAAGTTACGCCAGCTGAACCGGACTGCAAACAAGATACAGAGATGGAGAGAGAAAAAAAAAAAATAAAAAAATAAGCTACTCAATTTACTTGTTCTTGTCCCAGAGCTGAAGTCCGACAGCCATTGTTGTCGCATGAACACAATGTAATTGCCACAGCGACAGAGCTGTTATTCTCGAGAGCTGAGACCCAGCTAATCAGGCCAAGCCGGGCATCCATTCATCAGCTGGCAGTCCCGTGGCCGGCCAGCTCTGATTCACCGCAGGCTGGACGGTGGCAGCTTCCCCGCCTGCTAAACTGGGAGGGCCAGCAGAGCATTCGCATGCCATTTACTGTCGCTGGCTCTCGAACCTGCAGCCCCTATCCAGAAAGCCAAGCTGATAACAGAAGTACAGCCTGCAGGAGATGTTGCTGTGGCAGTCAAGAGCAGCCCTTCCGTTATTTTAACAAACGTTTGGCTGTCTACATAAGAGATAATTCTAAATTAATACAGTTCAAAATTTGCACAGTATTACAAAGAAAAATATTTCACATTTGGGTGGCATTGCGGCCTTGTATATATGACGGATTATTCCTATTCAGTCTTGGGGTGCGTGTACAATCGTGCGTGTGTGTGTGCGTAAACTCCTGCCATATGTTCCTTACTCAGCGCACCGGATAAGAAGTTCATCCCAAAAAGTTAAAGGTGCAGAGTTGGTGACCTTTGCCCTCGGCCCTGGGTGCAAAGCTGCTCTCACATCTACCGCTCTTTTCATGCACACGTGTCTGAACGTGCACTGTGCCACGTCGAAAAACCGGCTGATTTCATTAACCTTTATGTTTTTGCATAATGTCCTCATCCATTAACCATTAAAACTAAAGGTCCTGATAGGAACTTAAATATTCCATATAAATTATGGAAACAATGATTTTATTATAATTTCATCATAAATATGTACATTTGTTCCCAGTTGCTCTTTTTTATTACCCTAACTTTTTAAAGTCTTTTCAGTCCCTTGTACGTAATATATATTTCAGTATTAATGAGATGCTTGTCTTTGCCGTCTTTGCACTAAGAGAGGAGTGAACACAACACAAACCACTTAATTAGACTGCTTTTTCACCATCGAAACCCCTTAAATAAACTCTCACTGCTGGAAATTTAATGCCAACAAATACTCAAGGAACAATACCCTTAAGGTGGAATAAAATTAAATCCTCATCGTCCCTCCACCCATCCACCCATCCACCCATCCATCTATCCATCCATCCCTCCAAATGAAATATGAACACACTGAGAACAAACAAGAAGTCCAGAGCTTCAGAGCTGTACAATGCCTCATTTTAAATTTGGATTATTCTTGCCCTGGAATAAAACTCCTCACTGTGAGGTTTTTTTCCCAATCCATAATCCAGAACCAGTCTTGAGAAACGGGAGAGCAGGATGACCTGCTGACAGACTACCAGTCCCTCATGACAGGTGTGTAGTACAGAGCTGTGTGTGTAACATAATGCATGCTGCTCCTCCCTTAATCTTGTGATCTCTACTTTGAATTAGCAAAACAGTAAGCAAAGCCACTAAAAAGTCATTTCCCTAACACTTTCTTTACCACACAGAAGTTCCAAGCTTGTTTACATGATTCGTCATCGCTACGACTTTTCTTTTGACCCCGCTGACAACGACGTTACAGAAAAAAAAGAGCACAATCGGAGCCACCGAAGCAAAAGCATCCAAGCACGGAGCTTTCTGGCTGAACGGAATTACGCCCTGCGCTCTCCGCTTCCGAGCCCCACGATGGGAAAATGTGCATCCGGGGTCACGATCGCAACAGCTCCGGGTTTGTTGTTAGTGCGAAACACTGCAGTGACATCCCTCCTCGGAACAGCACCAGACCACGTTGAGCATGGACGATCAATGGTCACAGCGTGGTTTTTCAGATAGCAAACAGATGACCCCTCCCCACCTCCCTTCCCTTTTCGGGACGTCTCTCTGGGGGTCCTTGACTCCATCTCTGAACATGGGATTGTATCACGCCAAGCCAAGCAGGATTTCAGCTCATGGTTCCTTTAAGTCTCCATGGAGCTACTTTCATTTCAAAAATCTGAATTGGCATTTTATGCTTCATGCTATTCAATCATGACCTTAATAAATAATGAATTATTCGATCGCTGCCTGTGCAGAATGAGTCATAAAAGTCAAATACTTATTTTTCTGAAAAATAAAAAAGTCTGACAAGGATGTAGAAAGAAATAAAACCCACTGAAAAACTGAAAACCAAGGCCATTACCTTAGATCTTGCTCAGATTTCATTCTTCCTTAACCACAAATGGGCATGTCTTTGGAGGCGTGGCATCTCGTCTGGGGAGGCTGCGAATTGCCTTTTTCCATACAGTCGGTCTCAAGAAATTGTGCACTACTGAGAACTGATGAGGAGTCAAGGTTAATTGTCTGAGGCTGCAATGAATGTTTTCATGCTGTCTGGCCGCATACAAACAGACACTGTAACACGTCAAGTATATGCAGCTCCATCATACGATTTTGGTCAGAACTGAAAGGAAACGATTACCCAGCGGGTGTCAAGCGAGAAACAGAACATCTGTTTGGAGCCTCCGCAGTCACTCAGCAGAACCTCCTCTTTACTAATGGAACCTTCACTTGGGAACATTTCGGGAACGCCTCCCTCCTGAAGCCCCCAGGCTTCCTAAACTACCTTGGCAGATCATTTCCACCATTTCTGATGCAGTGATGAAATTCATGGTGGTTTCATCCAGTTGATAATTTCTTTTTGATTTAATGTCATATGTGCTGGGGAGAACTTGAGGTCACCATTGAGAGGGACGAGGTGAGAGGGCCAAGTCCCCAGTTACAGCCACACAGTGCTAAACCGTATGACAAGCGGTGTGCTGCCCTCAGTGTGGCAAGGTTGGGGGACCTTCCTGTGTATATTACACAGAAGCTCTGGGATAAAAACAGACTGGAATGGCTTTTACATTCCAGGATTGTGCCATGCCTTATCCTGCCGTTCTCTCACTCATGAATTGGAGGCAGGGTAGCGAGTGAGAATTGGGTTTCTGTATGCCCCCAAAACCTAGACACACAGGAGTATGAGGGCTGAGGGGTCAGGGTCACCTGTGACTTGCTTGCCTTGGTCTGATGCCCTGACCACCCCAGGACTTTGGCATGATGACAAACCGGATTATCCGTCACGAGGATAAGGCACCCTGAGCTCTGCTGAAACTTCACAGATGTTGAGACAAAATCCAGACAGAAAAGAAGAGATTCGAGACGGGAACCGAAGACGTGAAATGCTTGAGACACCTTCTCAGACAACCCTGGCTGTTTCAAAAAATCATTTGAAGAGCATTTTCTTCAAAAGGCATTAAAAGGTCTGCAATATGATTAGCTCAGATGGTGCAGTTCTATACGAGTGACAGAATTCCACGACTGCCCAAGCTGACGAGGTTCGAACTTGGGGATCTCCTTAAAGCAGACCTCCGCAGTACCAGTTTTAAAAAGGAGCAAACGACATAGTTAAAAGACAACAAAAGGTGTACATTGATGATTCGGCATGATGTTTATCAAAGCAATCTCTGAGTCCTTCCACCCAGCCATGACTGCATGTTAAAGCAAAAGAGGAGCAGCCGTGCATCAAACCTCGCCTCCCTGTCAACTTGGATGCACCAAAGAGAGGCTCCTGTTGTCATGGGGCCCACATCCGTGGACGTGGCGAGTAAAGGGAACGCGGCGGTCAGTCGCCCCCTGGGGGAACCTCGGGAAACTGCGAGTGGCAGCCAATACGTGAAAAGAGCAACAGAAGGCAGCAGGAAGGCACACAGCCGCAGGACTTGGTGGAGAGAGAGAGAGAGAGCGTGTCCTCCTCGAGACCAAAGTGTGGGCAATCCCGGCCATGTGTCCATGGATACTGGCTGGCAGCTCACCATACTGCCACAAAAATATCATCGCTCAATAGGAGTAGCCAATCCACTGAATCTTCAAACAGCTCTACATCATAAAACACCCCTTCCCAAGTCATTCAGAGCTTTTGAAAGGTTTTTTTTGGCCATGGATATTATCTATATTCTTAAACGTGAAAAACAAAAGCTCTCTGACTGGGTGACGGTCGGGGCAGTTTGTGACGTCTTTGCAGCAGATGCCCCCCCCCCCCCACCACAGGAGAGAGGTCGATGTCGTTCTCCCGTCTGTCTTTCTACAGTGAGGATTCATTCATCTCAGGTCGGTGCAATCGAATCCTCCATTACAGGAATACAAAAACGTCCAGGTCAGTGGGGACGAAGGGACTTCTAACAGGCATCACAGAGCAGTGAACACACAGGCCAGAGCCAACATTAAAGGACGGAGTGTGCACCTTCGACCTAATGAGATGGAGCTCTGTGCTCAAGGCTCATTAGCAAGGCTGAGGCAGAACGCTTCAGCCTTCAAGCCCAGCGTCCACCCTCCAGCGTGAAATCTGACAGCTCGGCCTGAAACGTCAAAGGCAACTTTGTACCCATCCCACTCCCGCTCACACTGTCACCTCTCAAGAAGCTGATCTTTTTTTTTTTTAAATAAAAGCAACAGCAAGCACACTGAAGCGACACGAAGCCCCATTCAGTCTTGCAGCTGCTTCGCCAGAGCGCGCTAACCGCTAAACAGCGGGTTTCCTCTGTAAAACCATCTCATACATGCTAATTACAACAGGAGAAATTGGGTGGAACTCCATCGGTGGGATTATCACACACTGTCAAACACTGCCTGCTTTAAGCCAATGAAAACAAGCAAAGGAACGAATGAGAAGCTGCATTTGGTAGGATAGGGTAATCCTGTCACGAGACTTCATTTCCATTCACCATTCTACCAGGCAAGAATTCCCCTATCAGTATATCGATTTACTGGCTTAGCAGATGTTCCCCATTTTCCCAGCACCACTTTCCCTTCTACAGCTGGATATTTACAGAGAAATGCCGGCATTTTATAATTTATCATGCAACAATTCATCAACACCTTCTCGATTCTCCACCCACAATGATTTAATAAACCTCAGCTATTCCTTTTCAATTTGCATTTCGTGTGCACAAAATAATTACTAATGATCTGGAAGCTGTTATTTTCACGCCCCTGGAAAAAGCAAATAAATATCAAATTAATTTAAAGTAATAAAGTCAGCACCATGTCGGCGAAAGGTCAATATGCCCACAATATGTGACAAATGACTTTCATTATAAGATGATGGTTATTATTCGCACGTCCTTTGAGACCCCGAGACAACGGAAGCCTTATTGTTGCTCACTGATTGGCTTTTCCATGTATGAGCAGAGCCTCGTTACTTCAGAAGCTAACTGGATCTCTGCTAAATCCTTTGTTGCCGTTCCTCTCATCCGCCATGAACACTGAGCCCGTAAGACTAGCGCTGACAGATATCCCAGGGGGGAATTCAGCACTCAGAAATCTCTCCCTCACTTTTTTTTCGCCCAACCCCCACCTCACAGATGAGCAGCAGAGACGGAATGCAGATAGTTACGGCCTACTTAGTGTGTTTCCGTCTTATCCGTTCCATACACCTCCCCCAGACCCTCCCCCCAAACACTTTGACCCCAAGAAGGAAAACCAGAAGGTTAGCCCAATGTCCATCTCTATCATACCCTTGGGTGGCGGGTTAGTAATGTGAGAAATCAACAGCCGGTACTTACACAATTACCACCAAGCTGTGCATAAACAGTTGGCGGAGAGGACGGTTCTATCTGTTCACCTTAAATGTCTCACGAGTAATATAACCAACTCGTTTTGCCATTACGAGCCAGACCAGCTGAGCAACAGCTCAGCCTCATGTCCAGAACCCCAGGAGACACCGCGCCACCTGCAGGCAGCAGCAGGTAAGGAGCGGAGGATTGATTACTCTGGCCTTTCGGAGACAGCCTCATTCAAAAGACACAATGCACAGTGTGACGCCTTCTTCACACCCACCATTATCCTGTCATTAGACAGATGTACCGGGTTCGCATTCCACCGTCTGCTCCAAACAAAGCCTGAAGTGAACGGTCGGTGGGCCTGCTGTCTACTCAAAACATGTGCCGAATTCTAAGGGCACATCATCATCCGTACAGGCGACGGGCTATCAGAGTTGCGGCAGTTCAGCCACGGACCGCTAAGGATGAGGATAAGGCTGAGAGATAAGGGTTGAAGCCCACAGGGATGAAGCATATCAAATTGTACCATAATATCCCAGCATGTCCTCGTCAACAAGCAAGGGATTGTGGTTAAGTGAAGTTTAGTGGCCTGCTCATGGCACCTCCATCTCTCATCTGTCATTCCACCCCCCCAACCCCGTTAGCCCACATACCAGACTCCCGGGAGATCTGGACGAAGGCCTCCACGCCACTCTCTCCGTAGTTGCCCTCTGATGCCAGGGTGGAGACATAGGTCCATCCCATTGCCATGACGATGTCCAGCATGGCCTGTGCCTGATAGGAGTCCGGCGGGACCACTCGGGAGAAGAAGTCATAGCGGGTGTTGTCACTGAGCTCGGGAGCGGTGGATGCATAGCTGATCTGAGGTATCTACAGCGACAGAGAGGGGTGGGGAGGAGTTTGATCAGTCAGGGTGGGGAATTTCCGAAACAGGTGGGAAAAGGTAGAAGCAGAGACACGTTGGTCCAGCGTGGAAGCGAGAAACCGCTCTCGCTGGGAGACAGAGGACTCGCTTGAGAAGAGAGATATGAGAAAGGGTACATGGTACAGACAGGAAGGAAGAGAAGATGGGAAACAATCAGTGACCTACTGAGCTTAATGTAGACGATGAGTGAGCATCTGTGTTATAGCTAAGGGTAGGAGGACGGGAATGTACCTCTGTAATGGAGAGATAGAGAAGTAAACAGAGAAAGGAAGACAACCCTGGAGAGGAAGGCCATCCCAGCACTTTGCTACAGACAGATGTTCCGGAAGCCTCTCAGATGCGTGAGGCAGGCCAGATGCAGCATGTAACAAGACGTAGTGGGGGAGCCTGAAAGGGGCAAATGACTGACTGATGCAAAAGTCCAGGAGAACAGGGAGCAGTCAAATGCAGCTCCCTAGCTATGGAGGTCATGAAAGGTCACAGATACCTCACCCTCAAGACGGCCGGATCCCGCCCGTTTTGAGACGAACAGGGGACATTGAGTACTGACACACATGGCTAAAATGCATTAAAAAAACAACAACAACAACAACCAGAGGCACAAATATAGAAATGTTGATGTTTTGCCAACTGCACAGCAATGCAAAGCTGCTTCGTCACTGCCTCTGTTGAAAGGCTCATTCTATTCTAGGCTGAGAGATAGACTAATAGTTTATTTTTATTTTTCCATTTTTGATATAGCTTTCCTTGAACTTTGGCAAAGTTCACCCACCCAAACAGACATTACCATATCTCTGTGACAAATTTCATAAGTTTACTGAGTGAATGGAAATGAATAACACATGCATCTGCTTCTAGGTAGGTAAACCGATGAAAAAAATATGAAATAGGTGAGAATAAATATTATCGTTTCAAAAACAGACCGAACTGAAGACGTGGAACACGTTCCCGTAAGCTGTTGCCATTCCAGCCTTGATGAATGTACGACCTGGCGAGCAGTAAGGTATGATCCATACCTCCCTGCTTTCTAATGTTCGGAGCTGAGCGTTTTATCCAAACTGGCCCCAACACGGCCCTGGGTCACATTCAAAAGGCGCCCAGGAGAACAGCACACATAACCAGCTTCTCGGAACCGATGATGTCAAGTACATACCGGCATGGTTATGGTGACAGGCTCCAGCTGAGGAAAAAGATGACAGGTGCAGGGAGAAGATGGGAATCTCGGTAACAGACACATTTATGAGAATACAGACAGGTAGAACCATTCCAAGCTGATTGCAGAATCTCTGCAGTACTTCTCTGAGTGTACATGCTAACTTAACGTATACTAGAAATGTTATTACAAGGGAATGTGCTAATGATTTCTACTAAAAACATGAACACTTCCCTAACACACTACTTTGCCGCTCAAAGTTTCAGTCACAACGAATCAACTTAATCTTCAAAAAGATTTAAAAAATTAAATAAATATGTAGCCAAGTCATTGTCAATGTTGTTACATCGCTTATCCAACACTTCAAAATGGTCATGCCATTCCAGAAGCTCAACCAGCAAGCTTCAGGTTGTGAGGCTTAATCACCATGACTCCTGTTATCCTGAAATTCAAAGCTGATCCTTCTTTTACATCCGTGCCGCACAGAGAGGACTACAAAACTTATATGAGATACCTATCAGTACATCGTTTTTAACGCATTAACAGGAAGAAAAAAAAGCCCATCCATCCATGCATTCATCCATCCATCCATCCTTTCTGGAATACTTTACTCAAACTATGTATGCCATATATAAAGCTATGTAACCAAGTATAACACTGTAAGTGCTGAAAACTATGCAATCACGTAGAACACTAGAAACTATGCCACCAGAACACCTATGGCAAGTGAAGCA
>JAACJT020000052.1:25614022-25653420 GCA_009936485.2 Gymnarchus niloticus
AAGAGAAGAAGGAGGGAGGGTGGGGGGGGGGGGGGAGGGGGGGGGGGGGAGGGGGGATGGGGGGGGGGGGTGGGGGGAGGGATGGATGGGGGGTGGGGGGGGGGGGGGGGGGGGGGGGGGGGTCACAATTAACGCTGAATATAGAAAAGCAAAGTAATTATAGCCTGCATATATGCACGGATTAGAAAAGCGCACCACTCTCCGCACTTCGACTAGTTAACAATTATAGAATACAATATAAATAAAATTCGCTACTTCGACGGACTCGTAAAGGCGAGCTAAGCGACTGTATCTTGCCGTGTTTTTTTTTGTTTTGTTTTTTTTTTTTACCCCCAAAGTGCTTAAAATGTTACGCACGTGAGCATAAGTAATTAATTATATCGGCCATTACAGCAAGGAACGGAGTCATCTTACCCACTGCAAGAGCTTTATAAAACCTAGCGGTTCCTTAACTGGAGTCCAGTTTAAACGAAGCCCCGTCATCATGTGCTGCGGCGAAAAACAAGAGAAGCCAGGATCAGCAGAAGTAACAAAGTGACAAAGTTTGCCAAAGTGGCAGATCTTCTTTAGCTGCCGGGGAAAGTCAAGCGCCCCTCCTTTTTTCCTCTACTAAAGGTTACGTTATGCTGGCACTTTCGTCGGTTTAATTTAAAAGTTGCCAAAAAAAAAAAAAAAAAGCCCGACTAGCTGCTTAGTTTATCTTTATTTCACCCTATACTAAATGTTTTCCTGATCAGAATAATCCCCCTAAGTTAATTCTGCGAGTTCCCTAAAGCCCCTGCAACAAAATGTTTTAATGACGCTACATGAGGAATAAACGCATCCATATGACCGACGACGGTGAAGACCCCACCAGAGATACAAGCCCTAATCTGAGAGACGTTTACTTTCAGATCCGCGTTTCTCTAGCCGCTTTTCAATAACCAAGTGTTTCTGCAATATTTCCCTTGGATCTCCTTTGGAGTCATCTGACTTACCAAAGCTCTAAAGCCACCACTTGGTCCAGTTGCAGCGACCAGCAGTAAGATGTGCTGTGGGTGATGATAACGCAGATAGGTCTGCGGCAAAGGGGCACAATCAACTGAAATACCTTTTTAAAGGTTTTGCCAAAAGGAATAAGGTAAGGGGAACGGAGACTGCTTGGCCATACGTGAATTCATCTTCAGGTGGTTCACCCTACATGGTATGCTGTTTCATATATGGCACAATATTAGATAAGGGATATAAAAATTAATTTTTTTAGGAATTTGTTTTCTGCTTCTTGCTTGGTTTAATGCATGTATTATATTCAGGTGTTCAAATGAATGACGATGAGTTAAAAAATGACGTGAAATTTTAAAAGATTACTTTTCATTAATAATATATACATACACCAACAATACACACCAATCAGCAAAAGTACTGAGTCAACAAATATTACATTAACTTGAAGGAATCGTTTTGCATTTTTTTAATATTTTGCAGAAAGAGAATTGGACGCACTTTCAATTTACATTGGGGGGGGGGGGGCAACAAATATAGGTGGCGATTAATTTAACCGCCTGCCGGTATAATCAGTGACATTGTTGAAATCTGAAAAGGAAACGATGAAAAGACAGACACCAAACAGACGGTAAAAAAGCTAAATTCTTCACAAAGGTTATTACTCAGAACATTCATACAAGACTACGGACTCATGAGTGAAAAGCAGATTCAGACCACAATTTGAGGTCAGGTAATTTTTTTTTTTTCCATCTCTGTATAAAATGGGTTTTTGACAAAAAAATAATTATATTCTCTATTTCTTCCCAGCCTGCCACCTTCCTCTAGTTACAGATTTACATACAAGAGAAAGGTAGTTTGACCACGTCATTCTTAATAGAAATACTCACTTATAAGTTTCCCCATCATAAAAAAAATATTTCTAAAGTCTGTAGTGAAGTAAAAGTATAAAAAAAAAATTGTCAAATCAAAACTCTGGTAAAATAATTACAGTTTTTCATAATTTAATAAAACTGACATTCTGAAGTATGTTTTCTAAATTATAGAAAACAAATGCAATAAATATTTGTACTTTGTACAAAAGAAGCAATTGTCTGACATTACGGTTCCCATGAATGCAGTGGATTGGTTTACTCTGCTTTCGAAGACGGCCTGCACTAACGAACCCTTAGCAGGAGATGAGCTTATTATCAGCCTTTGGCATTTGAAACAGCAAAAGAAAGAAAAAACTGTCCAGTCTTCAAAGGAAAAGAGAGGCAAAGTAAGAGCTTGAAAAGAAAAAAATCCTTTGTCCTTCAACACGTTATTCTGCACGGAGAATACAGTCTTGGGTATGAAGTAGACCACTCTCAGTAAATACACTTCTCAAAATCAGCAACATTTAACAATTACCTTCAAGTCCAACAATTAAGTCTATAGAAACCTTCATTAATAGTAAAATGCACACGTTTTATTTCCTTCAAAAAGTTGCATGGTTATCGGGGGGCGTGTTTTTATATACAATGATATAAATCAGTTAACTGCAGCAACTCATGTTCTGTTGTTCCGTTGTTAAAATGACACCATATTTTACCAATGATTCAGAAATCTGAAACAATTGAGCTCTGTACACAGAGTAAAGGCAATCTGCAACTTCACAAGGCCATGGACCCAGTTTGGGCCCAGAGCAAGGGTCCCTCCGAGGTGTAGGTGTTCGGCGGAGCAGCTACTCCAGGTCGCTCTGCGTCAGCCGGGCATTGTCTCGCACCTCGTCGAAGGAGTACGTCTTCAATATCATCCCATTCTTGAAAACCGTGTGCAGCAGGTCCTGTGAGGAGGAGAAGAGACAGCACGTTCAGAAGCCGCTCCCTGAGCCCGCGACCACAATGGACTCCGGGGTGCGGGAGTGATACGGCAGAAGCGTGGAACGTGAGCGGGCACCGCAGATCTACGTCATGTGTCGACTACGGCCTCGTCACTCGAGAGCCGCATTCGCCACAGCCACCGAACGCACGCACGCACGAGATATTCATCCACTGCAGAATCGGCCGGCAGCCAGCACGGAGGAGGTCAGGACGGCAAATCGAGATGATGTCAATTCCAAACCCGTCAGGAGCAAGCAGAAAGTAAAGAATAGCACAGAAACGGTGCAAATGCAAGTTAGGAAGAGCAGCCAAAGATGCATACCACTCCATACTCCTCAAGGTCTCCTTTTCCTTCTTCCAGGGTGACGAAGTCTCCGCTGTGTGTTTTGTGTAAGGACAGTCGGCCTTTCTTTGACCTTTTATTGGGGTCTGCAACTGGGTCTTTGAACACATTTACCTGCAGAGAGACAGCATTTTTCTCAGTGGCACCCTGGGTGATGAGATGTGGCTTTTCCATGGGACTCAGCAGTCACATGAGTGTTGGACGTCTGGTCATCTAGCATCTCAAGGTTAGACCACCTGGTGGATACCCAACTGACCGATCAGATAGTGAAACCATCCATCTCACAACCAGCATGGGAACAGGACTTACCCCCTGACCATTGGTCACCACGTAGCTACACTTGAAGGAGCAGTTTAGAAGGTCCCGGGTTAGCTTCTGTAGCAAGGCGCCACCTGAACCGAACGAAATGTTCTCGATACTCCAGCGGTGCTGCTTCATCCCCTCAACGATCTGTACCAAAGGTCAGAGTGTGTGTGCAACATTAATACTTCCCCCAACACCTGAAGAGTCACCAACAGCTAAAGCACACGTAAATTACTACGGGTGTGACAAGGCGTTGTATCATTTCAATACATGGCTCTCGATTTTTCCTTGTGAAAAGTTGTGCAAACTGACATGAATGTATTGCAGATGAAGCACTTTATATTGCATGAGGTGATGTTAAAAAGATGAGGCTGTGTGGTATAAATCTGAATGGCTGCTCGGTTCAGGTGATCGTTTGCCTTCGCTGGAAAACATTCCTTACGTAGCCTGCATGAAAACGGACACGTTACACGAGCTAGTAGCAAGGAAGAGTGTAACGGCTAGGGCAAGTGGCAATGAAGAACTCGAAGATTCCCTGGGATCTTCACTGTCTGAGATTTGGGAGCATTTTGTCCTCCTTGAAGCTACGGCCATAGCGACTTACAACCGATAAAGTGAAATGTTACACGTCGTACACATGAAACTAGGCTTGTGTACGCCAGGTGGTAAGACCACAAACATCGGGTTGCGTTTGCCTCTAAAAGAATACCGTAAAACGAAGGCGAAGCTCCTTCATCTCAGTAGATCTTTTAAACTTATAATGAAATCTTAAAATTGAAATGCAATCCACGTTTTTTCCTCTCAATTCTATCAATAAGGAAAACGTATCGAATCACGATGACACACAGCGTACTGAATCGAATTGTGAATTTCGTGTATTATTACACCCTCATAAAGTACCGAGGAAACCGTACCTCCTGTAAGGTGTTGATGTCTACACCGTCACCCTGGATTACACGAATGTAGGGTGGCAAGACCTTGTAACCTTTCATATTTTCTCTTGGGAGGAACTTCTTTCCTAAAATCTCCAGAACCTGAAACCAATGAGGATCAATGCATTACAGTCACATCTAACACAACTGTGTAGAGAGGAAGCTTTTGTTTGTGGAGTAAACTGAGCTTGTTAATGAAGTCACAGCCAGAGCATGAATGAGGCCTACATTCAAAGCCTCAGCCACGGATTCAGGGTGATACAGAACCCTCCGCAAAGTTTACCTTCAGTACTGTGTCCAAGGGGTTTCCTGAATCCGGCCGGACAACCAGAGGAGCATCGGCGCTACGAGTCTCAATGAGGCTTCGCAGGTCTTCACCCCAGATCTTCTCGCAGGCATTGTAGATGTCATAGCTGTCACTGACGATGGACACGGGGACAGAAGGGAACTGCTTCACGATGTGCTCAAAGGCGTCCTTCTCGTGCTCCTTCCCCCAGGCAGTGATTGTGCTGGAAGGAAAACAAAAAGAAAGGTGGAATAAAAATCCCAAAGAAAATTCCACCCCAGAAGGTCATTCAAGGAAATTGAAAATAGAACTTTACTTCCAATGATGCACTGTCGAACCACTAGATGGCACCATAGGAAATTCAATGGATTTGTAACACCGCTAAGTTTAAATGTGAACACAAAGGTAGCCTAAGGATTAAACAAGATTTTAAAAAAAGAACTGCATGGCCTACAATGCAGACTGTAAAATGGATCGATCATAAAACAGATCTCACACGGGGGACGGCAAAGCGCTGTTGTGTGACACATTAAGCTGAGCTAGACAGGGTCGCAGCCATGTGCGGAAACACCGTTTTACAAGGGTTCGGACTACAGAAACAGACGACGAGCTCCAGGCGGACCTGCGTTTCCACGTTACCTGTGTTCTGCGGCAGGCACGGAGAAGCCAGGCACGGGATCCTTGGTGCCGTAGTACTTCTTAATGACGCCAATGCCGGCTACCGTGTCTGTTCCTTTGAAGTTCACCAGGTGCGCAGAGGCTCCGATGCCAGCGGTCTGAAAGCAACATGAAACCCACTCACTTCATAGCAGGAAGCCACCCCTCAGATGCAGCACGCGCCCTTTAAGTAGTAGCTAATGTGCCATCGCAGCAGTGTTTATTATGCCATGACCGACGTCACTGCTGCTTTTAACCCTGAGCCAAAATAAACTCTGGCTGTCGCATATAGAAATAGCTTTTAAGTGACGGATCATGGCAAATATAAAAATAAGATCTCGTGGGCCCAGTGACCCGCGACACGGGCATCAGTGGGGTGAAGCCTCGGTACAGAACATGCCTCACGGTTCAGCACGCTTAGTCTCACCTCCTGCGAGGAGACTCCTCTGTAGCCAAAGTCGTGAAGCTTGTACTCAAGGCCGTCTAGGTTCCCTGCGGTTTCCATCAGATACCTGGCCAGGATCTTCTTCTGCTCCCTGGAGTTTGTGGCCACTGTGATAGGGTACCAGATCTGAACCAGGATTGTCTGCAGGAGGGGAGGGTCGAGAATCAGCAACCTACGTAGGGGTGACAGGGTAAATTCCACACTCCGAAACTAAGCATCGCAGGCTACCAGGGGTCTGGGACTTAAGCCAAACCACATGACATGCACGCATTCCACAAGTGCAGCAAATCGTTCAGGAGGACAAAATGAAATCCGGACTCTGTCGAGATTCTTGCTGCCAAAACAAAGTCCATATTCATTAAGGAAATGCCAGATGAGGTTTTGAACAGCTTTCGCTTGAACTGAAAATTACTGGCATAGTCGTTGATTACTCTACTCGTGCAAAATTTTAAGTTAATAATCAGATACGCATCACATTCACTGTTTCACCGCTGGATTTGAGCTTCAGTGTTTGTACAATGTTACTCTCTGAAACAATTATGGAATCTTCATTGTATCTTGTTCAACTAGCTAATTAGTTCATCGCTAGCCTTCCTTGGTCACGCACTTCAAGTTGCAGTGATTAAATACACCATTAAATACGTCGGTGTGTTTGAGTAAGAGCGAGACAGTGAAGAATAGTTTGAGGAGTTTCTCATCACATACTGTGGCCAGTTTGGTGATTTTAACCCACCCCTTATTTTTGATGGATCTGGTAGTATGGTACACCTTTGGCCTGTGTCCTCACAGGAACGGACTGAATTCTCTGGTTTGTTTATGATGTATCATAACCTTGCATGCCGGCTTAACAGGGCCTACATTCAGTTATCTTTTTTTAAACACGCGCACACGGACGGTGATGTCATCCTTGTCCACGTCAATTGGGAGAACCCCTCCCCGTTCCCAACGGGCCACAGGGCATGATGGTTCTTGCCTTCACCTCTTGACAACTATGGAATCGGGCTGCAGGAGTAAATTAATTATTATGCAGAATGTAACTAAGACTCATTCCGCTCTGGAAGGGAAACAGAACCATGTGACACGGGAACAGGGGACTTTGAACTGTGGGATTTCACAAACCGTAGGAGAAGGATGAACACAGGGGAGTACGTTTCACGCTAGGAAACGGCTGCAGGTGAAATGAAGAGGACAATGCTCTGCCCCAGGACATCAACTCCTTCCCCCATCATACAGTAACCTAAAATGCACAAAAACCACAGCCTCACAGAGATTTTCCCTAACGATGAATGAACCTTAACTCTGGCTAAGATCACTAGCATTGTGAGGTGCAGCCTCCTCTTATTAGCACTGACAGCCCCGAATGGTGGATCCCAGAGCTCAAGGACCGTCTCAGGCTATCACTGCCTCTGTAACCATGGTCGGATGTCATGTGACAATCCTCAGGAATACTGTGAAACACAAAGCCATGGGATTTCTCAAACCAGCACCACCCCCAGTCACAAACGGCCAGCCCTTTGGGCAATGTTTCACAAAATCCCTCGGCTACCCACATCTCCACCCGCCCCACCACAGAAGACACGACACCCAGTGTCACCACGTTCCTGAACGGGAGATCTGTTTTGTTCGATGCAAATATGAGGAGCCCCCATCCTTGGACCCATGTCCCACGGACACTGGCAGACAAAATGTAACGTGTCCGGTCAGGAATCGCAAACATTTCACACGCGTTCTGATTCCTCCTCGTCCAACAACAGCGCGCTAAAAACATCCTTACACCAGCATAGTCTGTAGAGCCACAGATGGGTGCGACCATGCTAAAAATAAAAGGGAAAGCTGGTGGGGAAAGACTTTCAATCAGGCAAATCTCTGGGCAGCCAATGTGTCAATGGAGGCGGAGTCTCAAAGACAGGGCATCTCACTGACCTCCACCCAGTTCGTCAGCCAGTAGCACTCAGGGTCGGTGTTCTCCACAGTGAAGAGCACATTTCCACGTGGGATGACGCAGCCCTCTGGCACAGCCTTGATCTCAATGGGGAGGTGCCCGTTGTGCTTCTGAAATGGGGGAACAGGACTGATTTAAACAAGCGTACAGCGACGCTCTTTCGCAACAATTCTTACCCAGTCTGTACACCCATTAGCTGCTTCAGTCACATCTGTTTGTCACGGACTGCCAGTTTCCAATGGGCGATATGACAGGACAACGGGCACGCGGTCAACGGAAAAGACTCCAGCTTTATGGCAAACTCTGACTGTGATTCAGCAGTTGCCCTGTGCAGATGTTGTAAATTAAGCTTATAAGTATAACAGGAAATTCAAGTGATGCAAAACCTGAAGCCAAGACAGAATGGGGCATACCTCTAGGATATAGTTCCAGCCTTTCTCGTTGAATACATCATCCTGGAAGTGTTCCCTGTACACCTCCTTGGCTTCCTGGATCTTCTCTCGAGTGATCACCTTTCCTGGGGTTACGAGACAAATGGAGACACGTTAAACAGGGAACGGGAAAGAACACGGGTGATGACACAAAGACATGGGAGAAGGAGCAAGGGAGAGGAGGAGTGAATAGAAGAACAGTACACTACCAGTCTCAACCACGCCTCTCTTAGTCACCCGTGTCTTTAGATCTTCCATTTTGAACTCAAAGTGAGACACTGTTCCAGAAATGTACCACCCCCTTTCCTGCCCTAACAAATATGCTGGTTACTCTAACTTCATAGTTACCCCTAGGATCAGCCCACTGAACACGGCCACGACGAAGGATTACGTTTTTATTAAATAAAAGAAGAAAGAAAACTAATTTGGCTACCAACTGTAGGAAGTCAAAGGCGAAATGCCAATCTTCAACTCTTGCGGCCCAGAGAATGAAAATTTTGAGTCATACTCTCATACTCTCGTTCACTTTGCTAAATCTTTATCTACAGCTTTAGCATGAAGCGTAACTGCTGGTTACAGTCCAGCCTCATCACATGACAGCAATAATATTCCAACCAAGCGTCTGACCTGTAAATCTCCCAAAAGCTCATGCAGACAACAAGCACAGCACAAAGTAATAAGCCTATATGCTAAGTGTTTGACTAGTGTGGTTTTACTTTCTCTGTGTAATTTATTGTTAGCTGCTGTACTTATTTTCTTGTATTTGTCTTGATTTATATGCCACTATGTACTGCAGGAACCACAATTTTACTGTACTATGTACACGTGATGAACTCTGAACTTTGAGGCAACGTTCAAGAAAGTTCGCATTATCTGAGAACATTTTCAGAAAGGCTCCAAAGTAGTATACTCACCCTGTAAGTATTTGTGGAGAATGTACTGCAGGCCATAGAAGACGGTCTTGTCGTATTTCACCTTCCTGTCCTTAGTAGAGTCCGTCTTCTTCTCACGACACTCGAAGTAGGAGTAAACCTTACTGGTGTTGGGGGGATACTGCTTGTAGTGGGTGACCTATATGGGGCCCCAAGACCAAATGTGAATAAGATTCAACACAGTAGGTGCAGTACAGGTTTTCATAGCCACTGTAACACAATCAAAACCAGCAGCTCTCCAGTGACTACTCTGGAAGCTTGCTTTCTTTTGTACCAAGGGTTCACGCCAAGTGCCAACATTAGCACAGGTAAGCAACGTTTCAAACATTTCACAAAACACCCCCATGCAATTCGACAGTGGAAGGGGCTCACCAGAAGATTCTGGGGGAGCAACAGGAAGACCACAGCTCCCCCTACTGGAGTAATGTAGTGGGTCTTTAAATGTTTTTTAAAGACACACTTACTGACGGGGTACAGCATTCAGTCACGGTCCGACCCTTCAGCTGCTAAGTGAGGGAAGGCTCCGGGCCAACATGAGCATACTGACATTTGTTTCACCGTCCCAGAATGCCGGGCCTAAATGTCACCCTGTTCTACAGTTTCACCTAACCTCTTCCCTCCTTACGGGCCACACGCTACACTAAAAAAATGCTAACACACATTTGCAAACGGAGCTCAGGGCAGCATGGGGGAGTAGTGGTTAACACACTGTCGAAGAGAGAGGATTTACAGCACGATGTCCGGCTTAGGTTCACAAGTCAAAAGAAAATTTAAAGCAGGGTCCGCCCTGCAAAGACTTAAAATGGCTCATTCAGGAAGGCCCTCCCCTTCATGCCATTTCCTTGTCCAGCATGTTCAGATGGCTGTCAAGCTCAGATCAGATGCAAGCCAGAAAGATTAAAGGACATGAACTCAAATGCGGCAGCCTTTCAACAGACTTACAGTTTATTCATCCGATGATTGGCTCATCGGCACAGGACGAAAATGACCGGCGCCGTTTGTGCTCACGGAGTATGCGCAGTCACTTCACTCAGCTTGATAATACTCAAATTTCCCCATATGGCTCGGACACACAAGGCTGTGCCTGACTGCTCGTGTTGTCTTAAGCATTTATTAGTTGAATGATGAGCTCTAAATGCAGTGACAATCTGGGATGAGGTCATGTGGCTGCAGGATGAAACACACAGACTAAAACTGAAGCAAAAATAGAAAGCCGTCTCACTGTGAATTCTACAAAATACTTCAAATTAATGAATGCATTATAAAAAATTAATATCAGGCTATTTACACTGAAAAACCATTTTCATGCAAATAATGTATGCAAAAAGTATCTCTTTTTAAATTACAGACTTGCACTGAAGTTCAAAATGGAATTCTTCCGTACCCTAATTTAGTTTACTGAGTAATTACTTCCATCAATCGCTTTGTCAATTATAACTAGTGATGGGACAAATGAGGCTTCAAAACCCATGGTGGGTGGGAGTATCCCAGACTAATGGCATAGTTTGATGTACTCCCACCCACTATGAGTTTTGAATCCTCACTAATTAAAACTCTTGAGTTTACGCCATCTCCACTGTAATAATTTTATATCGTGTCCTCTAATGTGTCAAATTTGTATTTATTTGCTACTGTAATGTCTGTAATTTCCTTTGGGAATCAGGACAGTTTCTTCCTATTTTCGTGCTGTATTTCCATGTGGACAGTAAAATTATGTGTTTTAAGCTCCGGATAGGTGAAAGTACACACCACACGTTCACCGGGTCATTATCACGTGGTTTGTCGATACTAAATATCTATAATGATATCTCCCTCCATGATCAGACTTGTGAACAATGTGACCTCACAACATTTTTTTTTTTTCCCCCAATGAGGGAACCCCGCTGAAGCTGAACTTAAAACACAAAATCCCTTTCGCACTTAGAAATAGCACAAATTGTAATATTGGACCAGATCATATAAATCCTCGTCACACTGCATCGGCCTGCGTAAGTTGGAATCTGAAATGGATCCACAGCTAAATAGACATTCTGCGAGGGAATCCTTAGAGTCCCTATCGGGGACTGCATTACTGAGGGCAGCCACACAGTAAAGGAAAGTGAAAGTGTCATGAGAAAACCCACCTTAACTCCACTGCACAAACATTCACACATTAACGAGCAGATAGTTTTACAGTTAAATGAGATTAAAAAAATAAATACAGGATACAAATACTTTGACTATAATATTATGGAAAGGGTTTCTTTAGGTTAATCAGGGTCGAAATGATCCGTCACGTGGTTTATGTGATGTGAAGAACGTGCTTGCAAGACGTCGCAGTTTGATTCGTGCCCGTGGTCGCCCTGTTAATTCGGCAGGTTTCACTTTTGTTTCCTCCGCAGATGATGACGGCTGAGCAGAAAGCAGACATTATTAAGCAGCAGCGGCAGGAGGGGCGAGGGGGTCACAGAGAGCGACCCCCGGCCGGGGTCGTCCTTTGGCTCATACGCTTATTTGTCCACGGCGGGCCACCTACCTGCACATAGAGGTAATTTACATCTACCATGCGGAGGGGGGATGGGGGGGGTCTCGGTTATCTTCAGGTTAACGCGGGTGAACAAACACCGGCGATGCCGGCTTAGAAGGACCCCCT
Organism: Gymnarchus niloticus; assembly: GCA_009936485.2. NCBI lineage: Eukaryota > Metazoa > Chordata > Actinopteri > Osteoglossiformes > Gymnarchidae > Gymnarchus > Gymnarchus niloticus. The sequence continues at coordinate 25,625,751 of JAACJT020000052.1, forward strand.
CCAATACGGCCTGTGGAAGAGCGACCCCAGAGCTCCGGGAGAAGCCGGTGGCCTTCAAGGATGAAGCCACCTTGGCTCCTACCATTCAGTCGCCCAGCCAAGCGACGCAGACGAGCTCCCCCGCGACTCACGGTCTCACCTTGTAGGAGTCGGTGGCCAGCAGCAGGTTGAACTCGGCGCATCTGTTCTCCATCTTCCCTTCGGCTCGCGGCTGTCAGGACAGTCGGTGTGCGAGGCTGCGACTCGCGCTGGCCAGGGAGGGAGGGGATAGGTAGCCGCGCAGCTCCGAGGCGCGGGGGGGAGGAGCTACGACGACTACGTCGCCTAGGAATGGGAGTGCGATGACGACAACGGGAAGGCGGGACTACGGTTGCGCCGCCGCCGGAAGGACGATTTTTTTTTTTTTGTCGCACCTGCTTTCACCCGAAAGACAGGCGGGACTGCTGAATCTGAAGCGCAGCCGGTCGAAGCTGATTGCTTATTGGTCACACGTAGCGACTTCTTCGTCGAACTGCTGCTGAATTAATGATACCCTTTTTGTAGCGGAGACCGCTCGTAGATCCTGCTCTATGGACCCAATGTAGCGGGGACCGCTGATAGCTCAAAGGACTGTAGGTACAGTGTAAATCACTGTCGGGAATACTGTCCCGGCGCTGCTCGTGGATTTCAGCCGTCCGTACTTCAGAACACCACGGTTAGGATCCTGGATGATCTTTATTAAGGTTCAAGCGAGTTACACGTCCACGTGAACACTGAATACAAAGTAGGGCTTGACAGCATGGAATAGCTCCGACTCTTACTGAACTCTACTCTACTCTACTCTCTACCTTCTCACTACTGTATTCTCTGCGCTATTTTCTCTGCTACTCTTATTACTTTTTCCTCTCCTTTCTATTCTCCGCGGAACTACATATATATTCTCTTTAGGATCCCATCACCGAGGTGATGAGAATACTAGAATGACCATGGTTCTCTCTAACCTAGGAGATTAGGGTTCGTAACAATTAAGGTTTATAGTCCTTAAGGAGGGCAGTAGAACCCATCATTCTACCTAAATTCTAGAAGATTCTAGCAGACTGAGGGCCTTTTCTACACTTTTAGGATTCCAACCCCGGGATGACTGAAACCGTATTTATTAATTGTACATCATTAACGTTCAGAACGTATCCATTCTCGTGAAAAAATGTGCACGGCTTTTTTGATTTATTTTTTCTATTGAACAACAGGAATGGAAAAACAAACGTGATAACAAAAAACAACAAACAAAAAAACAGAAAATATTATTAGAGGTATAAAAATAGCTGTAGCATTACACAAAGGACATCTTTGACATGTCAACAGAGTTTTAAGTGTCACTGAGATGATCTTCATGTGATAGAAAAAATTGAAACAGCTTCACCATTAAGAACTTACATCCGTGGATAAAGTATTAACTCTGTATGACAATTAAGTCAACTAAACATTATAATTTCACATCAAACTTATTTTTGTAAACCCAAAGTGAAATGTTGGTTTAAATTTAAAGTCAGTTGGGAGATGTTTTGAGAAGACAGGAGTCACTGGAGAAGACGCTAATGTTGGGAAAGGTTGAAGGCAAAAGGAAGAGGTGACGGCAGAAGATGAGATGGATAGACAGTGTAGTGGAAGCAACGAACATGAGTTTGGGCAGGCTCCGAGAGGCGGTGGAGGACAGGGCGGCCTGGCGTGCTGTGGTCTATGGAGCCGCAAAGAGTCAGACACGACTGCGTGACTAAACAACAACAAAGGAGATGTTTACAAATGAAACCATGCACATCTTTCCAAAATTTGTGACACAATCCCAGAACAAGTGACTTGGTGTTTTCATAGTTACAACAGAAGGACAAGATCAAAACTCTTAAATTTTCTGAGAAAGTGTTTAGTACAGTAACATCTACGTATTATTTCAAATGACAGCATTTTAGCTCTACTGACCACAAAAAAAAATTGAGGTAAAGACCACACTTAGGGCCAGCAGATACCATCTATAAACCCATTCCAGCAAGTGGTAGCAGTAGGTACTGACACAATCTCTCTTTAGAATAATGCACAAACTTTCTTATTGTCATTCTGTGAAAAATGTATTTTACTAGTATAAATGTCTGCTGGACCAAGGGTGAAATACCAGCAAAAGGGGAGCAGCTTCTCGTAAGCATTAATAAACCAGGAGAAATGGCTCCAAATAACTATTGCGAAATCTTTGGCAATGACTAGGAAGTTACAATGCAACATGAATTCTTAATTATTAAAAAATAACATCTGATCATTAAACAGCCGATTCACATACACGCATGTTATTAGTAAACCAATTTTCAAAATGTATTGCTGTATTGAAAGGAGTATATGTCACCGTGGTCCTGTCTTATGTCTAGAGGGTATCCTCAGGGGGAAAGCTGGTGCGGGGAAAAAAAATAAGGCCACGGAAGGACACGCGAGGACGAAGAAGCGGAGGCGGCGCTGACGGCGGCTGTGACGTCACTGCGCTCTCGGTCCCGTGTGTCACGTCGGGCGTGTGCAGAGCTCGGTTCCGAAGCAGCCGACCACCGGAGGGGGGCTGGGCTGGTCTTATCATGAGCTTAAATCTGTGTTTTATTCGCTATTCTTCCCCGTGTGTCGTCCTGGATGCTGCCTTCTAGTCGCTGGGTTACCTAATTATGATGGCTGCTTGCTTTACTTACGTTAGCTACGTGTCCGCAGAAATATTTCTTTTATTTTATATTAATTTCCGTCATGTAGAATGGCGCAAATGAGGATCGGAAAGAATAAGTTACTGTGAAAACGCGAAAGCTTTAATCTCATTTTGGGGTCATCACGGCCTTGATGATCTGTGTAACCGTGATGTTTGCTATGGCTTGTAAAAATAAATATACATACTGGACATCCTGCCGTCGTCGCTGATTTTTCTGTAATTCTTGGTCATGCTGTACATATGTACAGCCGTAAGCTGGTTCATACCTGAACACAAACATGTTTCACTATATAAGACACAGACCACGCGTGGTCAAGTGCAGCCAAGAAACTTCAGTAAAGAATTCACACGCAGCAGCATCCAAATACACGTACGAGCGCAAAATGTATACATGTGAAAGGACAGTCCTGGGAAGGTCTCGTCTGCTGCGGTCAAAGCAGCTACTGGAGATCTAAAAGGACAAAACGTCTGACTTAAGGAACGAGATGAGGGCATTTAAGTGCTAAATACAGGAGGACATAATTGGCTGGGGTTTTGATCTCGGAGCATAAAGCTGTCCCTTATAGGGGAGCAACATACACGCGTTGCATTAGTGACCTTGCAAGGTTCTTTCTGAGGATTTAATCCCTTTGATGTCACCAGGTCCCCTAGTCAAAGCTGTCGTATAGGCAAAAACAGAAGGTGCCAGTCCATACCTGTACAATCCGGAGTAGAACTACATCATTTCATTATAAATTATGAGCAGGCCTATTTTAATGGCGTTATTTGCCCTTACTAAATAAAAATGCAAATTAACTTCTTTTTTTTTTTACTTTCAGGAATGACGTCAGCACAGAAGCAAATTTGTAAAGACTATACTTTGATTTTCAAACTAATGCCATAAATGCAGATCCTTTGGTATTACAGTTTCGCAAACTCTCCTGCAATCGTTTTGAAACGCAGAACTGCACAGTGATCCCTAAGAACGAATCGTTATTAACTCAAATATACCACGATAAAAACTTCAACAAATACCTTTATGAAATGAAAAATCACACGGTAGCTGACAACACCCGTACGAATAACCATAGGTTTCGCGGTAACAAAATTGATAATCAAGTACATCCCACGTTTGTTCTGGTAAAACCTGCTAGAATTAACTTTATGGTATGAAAAAAAAAAAAGAACTGCGGTAATGAGCGGCAGCCAATAAGAGCGCAACATGTCCAAGTCTAAATATGAAACAGGAATCGCAGACAGGGTGTGAAAGACTAAACTGAGAAAGCTTAGGAGAGTCTCGCCTCTGGCTTTGGGCTTGGAAGGACCAGAAATCAAACAGGCATCCTTTGTTTGTTTTTTTTAAAACGATTTATTTATAACGCATAAATGCCGAGCAGTGGTCAATCCGGTGGCTTTTTGGTGGAACGGTAAGGCGCTTCCCATACGGGTGAACCTGCCTCGACAGCTACATGCCATTCCGTTATTTGTTGAAAGACATCCTTTAAGACGCTCCAGTATCTGAATTGCAGAGAACTTCTGCTGAATGTCATTTTGATCTTAAACGCCTAAGGAGAGATTTACTTGTAATTTACTTGTAGCTGTTCCGCAGTCACTTGTAACTTTAGAGGCAGTTACTACAAAGCAGAGAAACTAAAAATACACCAGCGAGTTTAGTCAGCTCTTACGATTGATTAATTGCGTCCTGATCATCGTAGCTTTTTCAGTTTGCGTATTATTCGTAGGACGGTCAATATTTAATGTTTCCCTTCAGTTTATATTCATCGTATCTGTGTACTTGTTCGACGGCGCTCAATTGCATGTCGCTTGCTTCCTGAGTTACAAGACTTCCTGCACGAAAGTCAAAGCAAAAATAACCTGCAGAAAAAGTTATATCCGTTTCTGCCGAGCAAAGACAATGCTGAGTTTTTTTCCGGATTTCTTTATGTATAATGCAGCCTGACAATGGCGCCGAGCACCTGCAAACCGACCGCAATGAGACTATAATGGGTGACAGTCTTCTTCATGCCGTGCCCAAACCGCCATGTCTCATTCTAATTCCCTTTTTTTATTTTAAGATACAGATTTGTAGATCATGGGTTCTACAAACCGTGCGCAACCAGGGATTTAGATTTGCATTACACATTCCTAGAGCATGGAATATGCACCTAAGAGATTTAGACGTGGATTAAAATTGACAGTTTCATTAAACAAACAGATTTACATTGTTTTGGAAAAAAAACATACATTACTCAAAAATGTATCTTTACTTTATTTTCAAAACATTTAAAATTTCTCACAGACACGAATTGTAATTGTCGCATATGGATGGGTATTTATTTTCAAAGATTTTGGATAAACATTAGGTGGGGAATACCTTTACGTGTAAAGAAGCTCACACCTTTCATTAAGTTCAGGCAGGCAGGTGGTCCAAAGATGGCTGGTCCTGAAATGGCCAGCGTATTGCTGGTGGAAAAGCTTGGCATTCAGCTCTCTGTAACACCGTGCTGTTCTGTATACATTTCTTTTTCTGAATTCTCGAACAGCTAAAGCTGCAGCTTTTGAATGCACATCTGCAAAAGATAAACGAATATTACTAAGAATAAAAATGAAATACTTGTCAGTTATCCTGAATATTGCTGGGGAAGGTGATTGCCGTTGACGCATCTTCTCTCTCAGTTTCTGCATCTTGTACTTCCTCACCCAGATAACTCCTGTTATGGAACAAGAAGCCTGTGATCATAACCAGTCAGTTGTTTTCAGAGACCAGAACAGAGGGAGAAGAAGGAAAATGAAAGCATTCACCTCCAGCACCTTTAAAGTGATGGATCTGATAACCGTTGAGTTTGTCATGCCCACCAGTTCCAAAACTGGCAAAGGCCTGGATTCTCTGCAGCTTGATGTGGCTGGGATTTGTACTGTGGAGCAGGTCAAGGCCCAGGTATGGATGAAGGCCATCACTGCCAACCTATGCCCAGAGTTTTATCAGAAGTACTCTCCTGATGATTGCATTCTGCTCTACCAGAAGAAGGGGAACTGGTACGAAATTTACGACAAGCACCAGGTGTTCCAAACCCTGGACTGCATATGCTACTGGAAGACACTGAAGAAGGATGTAGGTAAAATTCATATGACTGCCAGGCCACAGCTCACAGATGAGTCCATTCAGTACCAAAAGTATCTAAACTACCTGATTGGTTATGACGTCACTGACGTCAGCAACGTGCATGATGATGAGCTGGAATTCACACGGAGGAAGCTGCTCACTCCTCGCAAAAATGAGCTGTTGATTAGAGACCCAAAACTCTATTCAATGGACCCCTGGGTAACCTCAAAGCCTCTGCCAGAGTATCTCCTGAGCAAGATCAGCAAGAATCACATACTGCTTGTGATACACAGGAACACGTCCAGTCTTACCGTCAAAGTGTCCATCGATGACACGCCAATTCAGGTTCTTCAGAGCTTCTTCACCAAGATTGCAAAAAAGAGGGCTTTGCTGGATATTCCTGATGAGTTTAGTGAGTCTGATTTTGTTTTGAGGGTTTGTGGTAGAGAAGAGTACATCTTTGGAAACCATCCCATCAAAGACTTCTACTGGATTAGGCAATGTCTGAAGAATGGAGAGGAGATACATCTGGTTCTAGAGACACCTCCTAACCCAGAGATGGATGTTGTTCACAAGGAGGACTGGGCCCAGGTGGACATGTGCACAGGCTTGGCTGCCTCTCATGAACAGCTGACAATTGATGAGAAAGAACACGATAAAGTTTTTACCATCTCCCTTTGGGATTGCAACCGAAAGTTCCGTGTCAAGGTCTTGGGAATTGATATCCCCATCCTCCCAAAAAATCCTGAGCTTATCGTGTTTGTAGAGGCCAGCATCTTCCATGGACAGCAGCTCCTGGCCCAAGAGAAGACATCATCCAAACCCTTCACTGAGGAAGTTCTTTGGAATACCTGGCTGGAGTTCAACATAAAAATTAAGGACTTGCCCAAAGGAGCACGACTTAGTTTGCAGGTTTCATGTGGCAAGGCCCAGACACAGACCCAAGCTTCCAAGGGCATCTACTCAGACAGCTCCAGCCACGAGGGAAAATGCAAAAGCCGCCTGCTCTATTATGTAAACCTTCTAGTGGTGGACCATCGCTCATTGCTCCGGCAGGGTGAATATGTCCTACACATGTGGAAGATGCCAGAGAAGAGTGAGGACCTCGCCAGCATCAATGCTGACAAGCTAACCTCAGCCACCAATCCCGACAAGGCTGGCTCTATGGCTATAGCCATCATGCTGGACAAATATGGCTACCCGGTTGCCTTACCTGTGAGTCCAGAGCCCCCAGAGAATCCAGAGGGAGCAGAGGATGAAAGGGGATTGCGAGAGATGCCCAGCCACCTGCGTAAACAGCTGGAGCAGATACTGGCCACCGACCCGCTGTATCCACTCAGCCCAGAAGACAAGGAGCTTCTCTGGCACTTCCGGCAGGAGTGTCTGAGGATCCCCGTAGCTTACCCAAAGTTTCTTGGTTCGGTGAATTGGGGCAGCCAGGAGTCAGTGATGATCACGCATCAGTTGCTAGCTAGGAGTTCTGCTTGGGCCCAGAGCCCACTAGACGTGGGGCTCGCCATGCAGCTCCTTGACTGCCACTTCTCCGATGCCATCGTGCGTTCCCTGGCTGTCAAGAAGCTGGAGAGGCTGGGAGACGACGATGTCCTACGGTACCAGCTGCAGCTCGTGCAGGTGAAAGACACCCTTCTGACACGTCAAGCTTAACGATTTCCCCAGAAGTCACATGTCTCATGGCCATAGAATGATGTCCGATAAAAATGCTTTTCATAAATGTCTGTCAAGAATCCCTCAGCCGCATTCGTAACTTGGTTTGCAGTCATAACCATCTCCCCATGTCTCTTTAGGACTAATATTAGACACCTGTGATATTAGATGAGGTCGTTTTACATCTACAGTCAGTCGTCCCAACCTGCAATTTAATGTTTATGACACATCACCTGCTGTTTTACAGGTACATGCTATCATACAGTTAGGATGTAAATTTGTTTGACAGTTGAGTCACAGAGGCTCAGAGTCTTGTGGTGGGCTTTGCATGTGACATGTCATTTGTGAATCAAATATTGTATCTGCAGTGCAGACAACAGTGGCACTCTTATAAATATTCAAATCACCGTCCTGGTCATTCCAGCAAAACACGCTGGGAGGAGAAAAAACGTAGCTGTGTAATCCCTCCGGGTCACAACTGCTCATAAAATAATTGTTAATATTTACCCAACCCACCAGTCTTACATTTGTCATTTAGTTATCAAATTTGCGAGACAATAGGCTCTCATTCTGCTTCATTCTCTTTCTCCATTTTTTGTAGGCTGTGAAATTCGAGCCGTACCACGACAGTGCCTTGGCTCAGTTCCTACTAAAGCGTGCCCTAAGAGTGAGTACTACTAGTTTTCTGGAACAGATTCGAAATGTTTTTATGCGCAAAACTATGGCCTACATAAGCCAAAGATATACACAGCAATAGAAGCCGAGGTGTAAATGGCGCCGCGATGATGTAAAACCCGAAGATAACGTCTGAGTCTCTGACGGCGCGTCCCGCATGCAGAGCAAACGGATCGGCCACTTCCTGTTCTGGTTCCTGCGCAGCGAGATCGCCCAGTCCATGCATTACCAGCAACGCTACGCGGTCATCCTGGAGGCCTACCTGCGCGGCTGCGGTGAGGCCACGCTGCAGGACTTCAGGAAGCAGGTTGAGATGACTGAGGCCCTGCAGCAGGTCACACGGGAGATCAAGGCTATGTCGGCTGAGAAGTACGACGTTTCGGTGCAAGGTAAGCTCCAGCACCATCGGAGAAGCACCATTACGCCAAGTTCACGGCCAAGTAGCAATGACTCATTCAATTCATTTTTATTTATATAGCGCCTTTAACAAGAAGTGCTGTAACAAAGCCCTTCACGTCGTCCCGGGCCCAGTAGCCCATTGACAAGACACTTGTTTACAAATTTTGTACAGTTAATTATGCTGTTTAAAGCGTTGACACCTGGATTAATATTTCATTTTCATATACTATTGAAGGGTTTATCCTTCTATTCATCCATCAATCTTATAACTACTTTTCCTGACAAGCGGGGGTGGTTGTTCAGGGTGGCCAGGGGGCCAGTGCCCCCCACTCAACAGTCTTGGACCTCCTACTGGTCCCCCTTTTTATAAACTTGCAATTTGATTGGAGGCAATACGAGTATTCTTCCCCTCATATGTGGCCCCTCAAACAGAACAACAGGCCCCACCTTGCCTCCCCCCAGTTGAAATGGTTTCAAACTGCCGCTGCTGATCAGGGTCCCACCACACACAAGCTTTGGGCAAACCTTGGATGGAATCCCAGTTAAAGTTTTAATTCATGGTTTAAATGATGTAGGACTTGAATTCTGAGGGTTTTCCTTAAAACCTGCTAATTCTCAAATCTGGACTCTCTCTGGAATTACCAGTCGTTTTCCAGTTGCGGCAGAAGCTTGAGAACCTGCAATCAGCAGGCCTGCCGGAGGCCTTCAAAGTGCCGTACGATCCCAGCCTACGAGCCGGGGCGCTGATGGTGAGTGGGACTCCCTCTGCTTATGCTTTCTGCTAGTGATAGGACAAATGAGGCATCAAAACCCGTGGTATGTGGGAGACTCACCAGCCCGCCCTCTTCTGTGATCCTGTTTCACCACTTCCGCCATAACTCTTTTCCTCCATCCTTTTCTGCCCAGTGCTCATTTGAGGCCCATTCCAGTTTTCTGGAGCCTCCTTGTTTGGGAAACCCGACACACCACCCGTGACCCCCACCTCTCCTTCCCCCTCCCCCCGTAGATCGAGCAGTGCAAAGTGATGGCTTCCAAGAAGAAGCCACTCTGGCTGCAGTTCCGACGAGCTGATCCCACCACCCTCTCCAGTGACACCATTGGCATCATCTTCAAGGACGGAGACGACTTGCGACAGGACATGCTGATCCTGCAGGTGAGGCAGGGGTTGGGTAGGTCGGTGCTGAAGCATTGGCTGTCAGAAACACTCTGGAGATCACCCTCAATTTTTACTGAGCTTCTACTCTGACTGTTTTCTGTTTTATCTGCAGTCAAATTAAACTCTGCTTTATCTGTCATCAGATTCTGCTGATAATGGAGTCTATATGGGAAACTGAATCTTTGGACTTGTCTTTGTTGCCATATGGTTGTATTTCTACTGGGAATAAAATAGGTAAGTCATATTGCTGTTCATGTGCATTGTAATTTAAAATATTGCTGGGTAGTACCAGCAGTTTTTTAATGGACAAGAGAAGCTACCTTTGGTGCTGTATTAGATGATGGGATGTTACCTTCTCCAGGGATGATTGAGATAGTGAAAGATGCCACCACCATTGCCAACATCCAGCAAAGCACTGTGGGAAACACAGGCGCCTTCAAAGATGAAATTCTGAACCAGTGGCTACGAGACAAGTGTCTCACAGAAGAAATGGTATGTGCTCTCCGCCGAGAGGAATTGTGTGGCTGTGCCGATCGGGGTGAGGAAGGAAGGAAAGAAACATTCAGCTCACTTCCTGTCAGAGTCTCAGCCCAGTCAAGTCATGGCTATATGTTATGTTATGGCCACAAAACATAAGCATTTCTGAACCCTGAGCTCAATGGTAGTGCTTCTCAAATCGAAGACCCTTTTATTACTGGATATAGATCCGTTCACTTAGTCGAAGTTACAATGTCGATCTGAATGTTTTAGGCTAAAGAGAATTCCCTATATCTTACAGACCCTCTTTCAGCGCATTCAGAGTTCTTCTTCTCTTCCCCACCCCTAGTTTGAGCAGGCCGTGGAGCGATTCGTCTACTCCTGTGCAGGATACTGTGTAGCCACATTTGTCCTGGGGATTGGAGACCGCCACAATGACAACATCATGGTCACAGAATCAGGTACAGCGCTCTGCTCCTCGCTCGCCCCCTGTATCCCCATTCGGGTCAGATGCATTTAGACACCGTGGCCAGTCTTTAGTCATCAAAATAAAATGTCACTCCAAATTCAGGCAGCCTCTTCCACATCGATTTTGGACACATCCTTGGAAATTACAAGAGCTTCCTGGGAATAAGCAAGGAGAGAGTCCCATTCGTGTTGACACCAGACTTCCTCTACGTAATGGGAACCACAGGGAAGAAGAGCAGCCCCCATTTCCAGAAGTTTCAGGTACATCTGTTTAGATGTTTCCTCATGAGGTCTCGTTAAGGTCTGCAGATTCTATCTGTGTCAAGACCCTCACAAGTCTTTGCATGATTGATTGAGAATAAATACACAAATGCTCTGTGTGTTGGGAGCATGCCAATCTCTCCGACACCCCTTTTCCTGGTCAGGATGTCTGCGTGAAGGCCTACCTCGCCCTGCGCCACCACACCAACATGCTCATCATCCTCTTCTCCATGATGCTGATGACCGGCATGCCTCAGCTCACCAGCAAGGAGGACATCGAGTACATCCGTGAGGCACTGACTGTGGGCCGCTCTGAGGAGGAAGCTCAGCGCCACTTCTTGGACCAAATTGAAATCTGCAGGGACAAGGGTTGGACTGTGCAATTTAATTGGTTCCTGCACCTAGTACTGGGCATCAAACAAGGCGGAGAGAAGCGGTCAGCCTAGCAATCCTGCTGAAGGCATTTCATGGTCTTTCTTGTGGTATCTACATCTCTCTTTCTGGCTTCTGGGAACATGGAGGCGTTTCCAATGATTATATTACTCCTACCAAGCAGTGAAAAGACGACTTTTAATTGTACTGCTGTGTTGGCTTTTCTTAAATTTGAAACTATTAGCACCCTCTACTGGATGAAGAGTGCAACATTCCCTACACAACCAGTGGTGCCCCAAATGTTAGTGCCGCTAGAGATGTTACTTGAGTCTTTAATGCAACAAAAAGTCAGGCACCTTGGGTAGCCTACTTCACATCTCTAGGGTTGGAGGTTCTAGGTCCACCTCCACTGTGTGTATGTGGAATTTGCATGTTTTTCCTGTGTTGCACCAGTTTTCTCCCACAGGTTAATGATTAGGTAGAGCAGCATCTCATGCGTACATGCTCTGCAGTTGACTCTCATCCCATCCCGGGTGTACGTCAAGCACGTGGCCTGTGCTGCAGCCTATTGCCTGACCAGGATACACAGATGGATGTAACAATGACTTAATAAGCAATGCTGAGGAGACCATGTAATGCTTTACTGTATCAAGCAATATTTTGAGTATTTTAGTAATCATGCAGTTTTTACAGTGACTCACAATATTTAAAAGTTTTTTCTATCACTAACTTTTTAATCTATTTTATGCTTATTCATATAAAAATGGATGAGTACTGAATTCTTATACTCATTTAGTTTTCTTGAGAAGGAGTGTCATATGATATTGGTAAAATTTATAAGCAGGCACATACTTCCAGTAATAACAAGCTTTAGTATGGGGCGGAATTTGGTTATTTGAGGAAAAACTTCTTCCAACACTCCTGAAAGACTACAAAACTGTGATGGGAAGAGAAAGGAACAGAAATATGAGTCATGCTTTCTTATTATGCATAATTTAGCTCACAGAGAGCCATGCCACGTGTCCTGGGATGACATTCCAGGAACGATACCTAGAGTCATCCTTGTCCTATAAATCTGCTAGAACTTCATACTTCTTATACAACACTAAGTTGACAATATCATTCACTCACTTTTTTTCCTTAGATACAAACACACTTATAACAATATTATTCTGCAGCTTAAGCATTTGGGTAAAACGTCACCTGATGAATCTAAAGAAATACTTGGCTTACAGTTTCACCATTATAAAGCTGGATTATCTTTACTGACGCTCCTATAGGTTACGTACGCTGCCTCTGGGCTGCTCCTGAGGTTTTGACCCTGCCTTGATGGTTAAGCATTTGTTTTTTTACCCCAGAAATGAAATTCAGTTCATAATTTCTCATTTTAAAGCAGACAAGTTCTGCTGACAGACCAGTATTACAAGGCAATAATTGGTATCCTTACAACATTATAGAAGTGGGAGAGACACAGAGACTAATTGTGTTTATCCTGCTGAAAGCACAACTCAGTCTTGCGTTAGCCAGATACAACGCAATCCTGAGCACTGGCAGGCAGTTAAACTCCGATCAAGAGTTTTCACCACAAGGACAGCACAGGTTACAACATCTTGGTCACATATATTCACAAAAAGGAAACTAGGGGCAATAGTTTGCAAACATTTCAAACAATTTTGCACTTTCCTCCCAGGAACATACTCTTCCCACTTTCATTACACAGTAGTATTCATGCTGCTATTTAAATTACCACTACTAGTCTCAGATATGCAGCACATCTGAAAAGATTATGCCACATCAGATGGTTTTTTAGAAATAAAAAAATACATTTGCGTTCAGTTACGCTATGAGGGAAATTGCAGCATATCGTCAGTGGTTAGTGAGTCTGTTAATGATTTGCAGTACAGCTGGAATTCTTTGTATATTACAGAGACAGGCAAATATGAATACCAATAAACCCGTAATTATATAGATAAGGTTGGCTTTAAAATAGGCATTCCTCTTTGCCCTCTTCCTCTTAACACTAATAAACTGATCTGGCCACACTGTGTCCAGCCGTTACAACTTCGAAGTCCGCATCCGCAGCCGCTGGATGGGAGGTTGCCATGGTTTCCGTGGTCACATGCCAGCAGAAAAGGATGCTACAGTTTTTCAGAGCCATTTCCATTCATCGAGAAGGCAGTCACTTAAGGATCGAGAGCTGACGAGGGCATGCCAATGGAGAATGCACTGTAATGCTGAGCGTTTTCTGTCGTTTTTCACCGCTCAGAAATTGAAGGTTGGGAAGTATTTAAAAGACGATTCATCGCAAAGGCTGCATTTTGATATCTGATTCCTCCAGTGACTGTCGATAGGAATGAGCATAGAAATTCCAGAAGGACTGACGGAGCTCCTGCAAAGCTTTACCCTGGAGGTCCTGCGGAATCAGCCCGGAGATCTGCTGGAGTTCGCCCTGCAGTATTTCACCCAGCTAAAGGAAAGCCATATCAAGGGGGACCCTTTCGGTAATGACTGTAATTCGGCTGCCAGGTCAGGAAAGGCGGTCAACTTTGTCGAAGAAGCGATGCAGATCGACTCGGAAAACGGAGAGGAAGATGAGGAGGACGACGAGGAATTCGTAGGTAACCGATCAGCTGATGTGATTTTATTTTATTTCGAATGCGAATTATAGCCATAATGTCATTTTTCATTGGAGCTATTTTTGAATCCATAAACGAAACATGTCTCGGTGGTTCTCATGTTTTCAAGAGGGAAAATGAAATATTCATTTATGTGCATAGAAGAATAAACGAAACCCACACACGGATTTTATCACTATGACACGCAGCTGAAGGGAGAGAATCCAGGGTCAGAGAAGCAGTGAACCGCAGTGTTGCAAGGAGCCTCTCTCTAGAAAATGTTATTTCTCATACATGATCTCGCATTCAGTCAGCAAATATCCTGTCAGTCACTTTACAATGATCAAAATTCCCAGCCATAATAAAACGCAGCTTGTAGTATTTGGCCACGTTAAGGGCGAGTAGTAAGGTTGTAATGATAGGCTGTCGTCATTAAGAAGATTGATAACTTGAGTCTAATTTCAGGAGCATCTCTTATGGGGACAAATTTGGAGGCTTTTGTTCCAGTGTGTGTGGTTTGTAGAGCTGTAAGAAAACGTGTAGTGTTTTTTTGAGGCATGCTGTCCTGTGGGACTGACCGCAGAAAAGCATTGTTTCTAGAAACCATGTTCAGGAGATCCTGCCTGAGAAGATGCCCGCAGTGTCCTGTAAAGGTGGCAGTTGTGTAATACGGTACATGAGAGTTACTATAAGGTACCCATTACCGTCACATCACGCAGTCATGCGTATCCTGGGACGTCCTTTTGGAGCACCTGAGCATCACACCGTTCTGGTGTGTGTGTGTGTGTGTGTGTGTGTGTGTGTGTGTGTGTGTGTGTGTGTGTGTACGCGCACCATGTTTATATTATGTTGCGGGGACAAAATGTCCCCAAGAGGTAATAAAAATCTGACATTTTTACCTTGTTGGGACATTTGTCAAGTCCCCTCTAGGGAAAACTCAATTTTATTAAAAAAAAAACAGTTAATGCAATTACAACGATAAGAACCAAAAGTCTTGTATTTTGCTGGGTTTCTTATGGTTAACCTTATGGCTGGGTAAGGGTTAGGGTTTGTCATAGTCAGGATTAGGGTTAAGCTAGCAATGATTAGAAAGTCCCCACAAGATTAGAAATACAAACGTGTGTACAGAAAATGCAGTCTCGAAAATTTCCCAGGCATTTCTTAACATTTTTGTTCCGTCATTACAACATGCAGCTGGATAGTTCAGAAACGACAGGACGGGCAGCTTTCTACTGAAAATGAACGAGGAGTGCGGCCTAGTGCTGAGCCTTTAACATCTTAGGCAAAGTTATCATTTTCTGTCTTTTTAAAATTTAGGCAAACTCCTTTTTGAAACATTTGGTGTGTATACAAACAATCAGGGTTTAACCACAAACATGCTAAAATACTATAACGGAGGACAGCTTTCACACGAATTTTAAACCTCCCGATATAGTCATACTGAGATATGCTATCTCACCTGCTTCTTTTTGAGTTATTAACTGGAATTGAACGAGAGCGAGAGTTTAATGGATTTAAATTACCTCACATTATGCAAGTGTGCTTAACCGGGGCGTGCATAAAACTTACAGTTCCGCGCTTCCGTATTATATATGACTGAACGTTCCAGTTTTGGGGATCTGAGGTTGTGACTACGTGTTCTTCAATCATGATTTTGCATATAGTCGTATAAACTTCAAATTACTTGATTAATTTACATTGCTATAACGTCTCATGCCTGCAATCATGTTATAAACCCTCATCGTTATTTATGGTTACAAAAAGACACAAGTTTAATGTGCTCTGAACCAGCAACATTCCCAAAGCTATGATAATTAACATGTTTACCATGGTCTTGTACACAAGTACAATAAAATTAAAGTCTCAAACTAGAGATGACATGACCTGTAACACCGAAGCATCTTTAAAGGGACACAAACCACAAGATTTATTCCATTTTACAGAAAAATACCTGAAGCTCACCAGGCAGTAAATTTAATTTGCTTTTTCCAGCTCCAGTGATCAACAGATTCATAAGACGTGCTTCAGGTAAGTTTGGTTTCTTTCTTTTTTTTGCATTTTATAAGTATCACTCCATGTGCAGTTGATCAGGGCAGAAATTGTTGAAGTAACAGAAAAGTGGAAATGTTTAGAAGCAACACGAGTTCGGTTGTGAAGCGCTAAACCACAGAAGCAACATCACCCAACCTTGCTAATGCTGTTATGGCTGAATGGCAGCAGATCCCACCAATGATATTCCAACATCTAATGGAAAGCCATCCCAGAAGAGCAGAAGCTATTATAACAGCAAAAGGAAAGACTAACTTCCTGTTTATACTCTTGATTTTGGAATGAAATGTCACACATACAAGGTTTTGAGCCTGAACTCCATTAACACGATTTTGTATTGTCAGAGGCTATGTAGAGAAGAGTAAACAGACTCAATTCTTGAAGGAGTCTTTCTCCTTAGGCAGACGCCAGCTTTCCCTTGCACTACTGCCTGACTCACAGCAATGCAAAGAGCCGCTGTGGAACAGAAGTGTTTACTGGATGAGCGGACACCTCCCCCTACTGGATTCTTGGCAGGCACGAGGTGGCTGTGTGGCCACTCAAGGGCGACAGACAATTTGAAACTACTAAAGTGGGTCAGAAATGAGAGGAAAGAAGGTAAATTCCAGCCATTTTTAAACAAGAGTAACAGACTCAAAAAGCACAGATGTTTTCTGCTGGAGATAATCATTGTCTGGCATTAGCTTCTCATTTTGCTTGGTTGCAAGCAGAGTAACACAGACGCAAATATTTTTCATTAGCAAATCATGCACAGCCGAGCCATTACCAAGCAATCATTTCAAACTCATAGGAAGCAGGCTCCATTTACATTGGACAAGCCACTCCCTTGGTTGGCTGAATTTACCCTTGATGCACCACTGGAGACTGTTGTGTTAGAAAAGTGAATTGCATAACACTTCGGTTTAGCTAATGGAAAGTTCCAGAAGATGCTGTCTCATAGAAAGGCCCAAGTACAGAAGGTGTTTTCTGCATGTGCATTTTGAAGCTTTGTGAAAAATGTATTGCTACAGGAAAAACAAACACTGGGAAAACACAGAGGAATTATGTAATTTTTTTTTCTGGCAGGTGGTGGGGGCTTGTTTGTTTACTTGTGTGTATGACTTAGCTTGATCTATCTTTGTGTGTGATTTCACAGATGCTGATTCTTTAGAGCAGGGAGTTAACTCAGCAGAATTGCATCTCTGAAATTAAATAACAGCGTAAATTATTGGGCTGCCATTTACATACCTGGCGAGTGTTGTAGATACCAACTCAAACAAGGCAATTTCTTAGTCCCCCTTAGTTTTGGAAACACCAGCCAGTGTTTTTCAAAATTATTCAAAATGCATTCTCCTTCAAAACCTGCTGACGGCTATCCAACACACCACAGATCTAAGTGGAGTAAACGGGGGGGGGAACGGCTTCCCTCTGATTGCAGACAACTGACCACCACTAACCCACAAGATACCCAACAACCCAGCGAAGGATGTCAGTAGAGCAGGCAAACAGAATTTGGTCTTTCCTCACCCCAGGACATCCTGGCAGGTCAACTGGAGTTATAGTCCGCACTTGCCAGTCAGAGGATACGCCAGTGTTTTGGCTATAGCCAGTATGTTTTAACCCAGCTGTCATTTAAAAAAAAAAAAAAAAAGGCACATCCATGAGGCAAACTGACAGGGACAGGAATCAGCACCTCCCCCTGACAGCAGCATACAGCAATGCATATACTATACAGTGGCCACCAGTTTCCACAGGCAAAAGAAATGTATTAATCTATCCACATCATTTATAAACCTCACTTCGCCCTCTGTTGTATTTCATTTAACCTTCGTCCATCATAAAACAACTCCACTCAGTCTGACCCCGTATGAAATGTCATACAAAACTGCTCACCTTTGCAAAAGCCCAGGAAGTGCGTTTGCTCTAAGTGATGTGAAATTACATCAAACCGAGCATCCCATTGCAGATTTTGTCGAGATGAGAATAATACGTTCCCCTGTGTGAGGAAATATTGATCTGGACCAAGGATCTTCTGCTGAAGTCATCACTATGGCGAACATTAATAGCAAAGGCAGGCTAACTTTCTGCTTTAGCTTTCCTCTCTTGCTTTCTGTGTTAGCTCCCGGAGCCATTTTCTCAGAAAATGTTCCCTTTTGCCCTAATTTATAATTACATAAACAGTGGACATCACTGCACATCCACGTGTGAATGCTGCCACATCCAGACACATCCCAGCAGACTACAGATACGGTCCAGCCGACCAGATGTAGAGCATAGATATGACTGTCCAATCGCGCAGGCTACAGAGAGAACCTGCTCTGGAGGAAACTTCACAAAGCCAGTGAAGAATAGTGACAGCAGAGTTACTAGCAGACTGATTCGCACGAGCGCTGCCGTGCAGAACAGCTACGCAGCTGACGCGAAGCACAGGAAGAGGCAGCCTAGCATAGGAACCTACATACCCAAGAGAGACGGTAACTGCTAGACAATGTGCCATTTGCACAGAGTGCCTTAAAAGCCAATTAGTGGCTATAGAAAATGACTCATTTGGCAGTGACTGTATGAATTCCTGCTGAACACAGACTTCTTAAGGTAGGAGTATTCACTTTGCCAAATTAAAAACGGTCATTAGGGCACCATTTCCACAGCTGACGTGGCTATTTCTCTTCAAAACTTGGAAAGTAGTCCTTTCAGACCATCGTGGCCCGCCTTCAACTTGCGTGTTTGAAATATTGACAGGCTTGTGGAGGATTCTCCTCTTCGTTTCCTTTCTGCTTTACGTCAGAGATGTCATCGTTAGAACAGATCCTCTATTTCTTAGTATAATGTCCTTTTATAAGTCTTATTAAATATGAACTTGTAAAAGGTTAGCTCTAAGTAGCTGGACTGTTTAACCTCTGCCGCCTTTCATTGCTCTAGATATTACTGTTCTAGAAATTTATTCTGTATGACACTGCCTGTCTATCTTCTGACAGCGATACCTTACTTGACACACAAGCTGGACAGTTCAAGTGCACTTTTAAATGGTCTGTTTAAAAAGCCGGAGGTAAAGAATTCTTTTTCATATGATCTCAAGGACAGGATCTTAAGTTTGCCGGAAGGCTTGGGAATAGATCTACTGGTTTCATTTTAATAAATATAACACTGATCATGACTTGCAGGGGCTGAATTTGTGTTTACACAATTAACCACAGGGACAGTTTTATGAAGCTATTCATTCTGATACTACGTAGTCCTTATAGAAAAAACATACAACTTTTTGCGTAGGATAGGAAATCATTTAACTTCATGTTTGCATGGCTGCAAAAAGGCATTTCCCTTCAGGAAATACAGCTCAACAATCTAGTATACCAATGTCTGAAGCCAAACGCCCAGGCAACCTTAAAACCACTTGAAATTAATACCATGACTGTGGATTAGAAAATTTCAGATATTCATAAATCTGCAAAGTAAGGAGAAGAGGGAACAGTTCTGGCAGGGGAATAGGAGGTGAATGATGAAGATGGTGTTTTTTCGTACAAATGAAAATATTTACTGTACGTCTGATTTTTAAGAAGTCAGTCTTTCATCTAGTGAATCTTTTTTGCAGTTCTATTCTGGGCCTCATTAACTGTCTATTAACAACAGGATTACGGTACAACGGAAGAGGTCGTCACCCGCAAAATCTCACTGTCCAAAGTACGATACATGGCACGTACAGAATTGAAAAAAATTCCACTGAGAAAGTTTACATTATCGGTAAATGCCAGTGGACTGGAGCCAATCCGCTGAGTAGGCCGTCGTGTTCATTGATCATTGATCAGTGGATGTTCATTACATTTTCCGTTTACTGTCACACCGTCACTTCAGTGCAGTGCATGTATATGTAGGATAGGTTCTAATCAGGACCGGCATAATGACAAATCCCTAAAAAGCCTTTGTTTGCCAATTATTCTTCCCCAAACTGGCATCCACGGAAGGGTTTGCCCCTCCCACAACAGAAACCAGACTGACTCGTCTTTTCCCGGTTTGCAGTGTGCGCTGAAGCATTCAACCCAGATGAGGATGAGGATGACAAGGAGCCCAAGGTAGGAGCGATATTACAGCGGTGGATGCAGGCGTGGCTGCCCAGCGAGTGACGACTTTGACAGCATAGATGTGAAATTCGACGGGACTTACGGCATTCCAGATTCCATCATTCCATCCTCCAGGAAATACATGAGCAGAATTTAGTCCATCTTAATGATCAAAAAAAAAAAAACAACTGTGTTTAGTAGTTGGGGATGTGAAGTAGCAGAGTTTATAGATACAGGTTTAAAAATGCACGGCTTGGCACTGTTAAATATGACAATTTTAAATCAAACGCCCCATGTACAGCATAAGAGAAAAGACTTTAAGTTGCTGTTATTTATACCTAACTATTAATGTCTTAATCCACATTAAGCCATTTCAGGTTATTCAAATTCGTAAAAAAAAAGTGTGTCCTGGTCTCTTTCAGATTACTCACCCCAAAACAGACGAGCAGAGAAAAAGACTACAGGAAGCATGCAAGGACATTCTTCTGTTCAAGAACTTAGAACCGGTAAGGGTCACGGTCTCCCTGTGGTTGATACCTCAGTAAGATGTAAGACGGCCTTCCTGAATGACTCAGGATCACTCTGAGTATGATTGCCGTTTAAATTTCAGCGGTCATTCACCAAAACAAAAGGAACATTTCATATGTTTTTCCAGTGGTCTGTCAGCTGCTAATTTGTGCCAATCAATCATCCAATCAGCGGTTTCCTCTCCTGTATAATTCAGTTCTGAGAAATTCAACAGTGTTAGTCCTTCGTCTAAATCTTGCTTCAAGCATGAACGTGATACACAGTTTTTATTTTCTGGGAAACAGGAACAGATGTCCCAAGTTCTGGATGCCATGTTTGAGAAGCTCGTAGAGGCTGGGGAACATATTATTGACCAGGATGATGACGGCGATAACTTTTACGTTATCGAAAGGTGGGACTCTTAACACGGTTCTGGTTTGTAAGAATTTTTTTTCCCCCCACTAGAGGAATGCACAAACGTCAGCACATATCCTGTTTCCATCACTTTTAATTCTGATTTCCATATTCAGCTTTCATTGGTTGAATGGTACTGGATTGAGCTAAAGAATTCTTATTTTAAATCTGAAAAAGACTGTTGCCTCTTGCAGGGGGACGTTTGACATCTTTGTGAAGGTCGATAGTGTGGAATGTTCCATGGGCTCATACGACAACCGTGGGAGTTTTGGGGAGCTGGCACTCATGTACAACACTGCCAGGGCTGCCACCATTGTGGCTACCTCAGCTGGCGCTCTGTGGTGCCTGGTGAGTCACACCCTTATGCCCGCCCACAGCTGAAAAATGGAGGGCTGCTACTGAAATATTCACAAAGATACTGGAATTGTAGTGATGAAACAAATCCATTAAGAATCTAGCTCTGCATTCGCCTGAGAGCGCATTTCCTACAGAGGCAAACGAAAGACCTAAACCCTGCACGTTGTCATTCAAATATCAACACTGGGCTGGTGCATCTTGAGCCCTCCCCATTTCAGACACTCTGTGGATTTCATAATGCAGGACCGCCTCACGTTCAGACGAATCATCGTGAAGAACAACGCCAAGCGACGGAAAATGTACGAGGCTTTCATTGAGACACTTCCGCTGCTCAAGTCGCTGGAGGTCAGGATGGCGGCATCCAGTTCACACTCAAACCTTCACCCTTAATTTGAGGGGGAACAGAAGGAGAAAGCATTTCTAACGCATGCTGTTTTATCCCACCGCAGCCATCGGAGAGAATGAAGGTTGTGGATGTGCTGTCCTCCAAAGCTTACAGCAGTGGAGAACAGATCATTTCTCAGGTTGCAGTCACACCTTTTGACAATTTCAGCATTCGCGCACATCGTGATGCCGTTGCATAATTGGCACTGTGAGATGCCACAAACCCATTTGGGCTCTCGATTCTGCCAAGCTGTGGTAAACGATAAGCTGTCGGGGAGGGTGTGAAATGTGACAGTTTGTGATCTCATTCAGGGAGATACAGCCGATTGCTTCTACATTGTGGAGTCCGGACAGGTCAGAATCACTATGAAGAGAAGCCGGGTAAGACAGAGTCAATGACCTTTGCCTCGAACTCTGGTCAGTAGTGTTTGATTTTTGGATATACTATACGTGACATTTACACAGTGCCTAACAAATCATTACGGCCTGGAGTCCTGGTTGTGCTTGAGTGCATGTTAAGTTTGCTTGGAAGATTTATTGTTGTTAAAATTATTTTTAGCATTTTCCTTCTTTTCAAAACACAGTAACAAATTACACTCGGATAAGACTCCTGGCAGTTATTTTATTTACATGTTCTGTCATGTGATCATGTATGACTGACATTTTCCAGTCGAAGAAGGATCTTGAAAATGGTGAAATCGACATTGCCAAATGCTCCAGAGGACAGTACTTTGGTGAGCTGGCTTTGGTCACCAACAAGCCCAGGGCTGCCTCAGCATATGCTGTCGACAACGTGAAATGCTTAGGTATTGAAACTCAATTTTACTTTCATAGGGATATTAAGCAAGACAATTATCTTCATATGCTTTTCTTAATATTCTTGTCTTTGCATTATCTCCAGAGTGTCTACTAAAAGTACATGCCTTTTGCTGTGGTACAATGTGTCTTTGGTCTTGACAGTGATGGATATCAAGGCCTTTGAGAGACTGCTGGGTCCCTGCATGGACATCATGAAGAGGAACATTGCAAACTATGAGGAGCAGCTCCTCGCCTTGTTTGGAAGCCATATGGACATTGAAGAAGAAAATGCATGAGCGCCATCACTGTAATCGAATGGAGAAACCACTTCCTGCAGGAAAAACCGTGAACTTCCTGTAATTAATGATTCTCCTAATGTCTTTGGGTGTACAAAGTCCAAAACAAACAGTAAAAAAATTGTAGATATCGCAGGCGTATTGCATTAGCATACTTCCAGGGTTGAAGAGGGAATGCTTTAAAGGATGTTCACCGCTGTGATCTGTGTTTTCTTGTGTGACACTGCATCCAAGCACAGTGTCCATGCATCTCTAGAAACGTAATGAACACTTTTCCACCAATATTCAGGTTTGCCCCTGAATTACCTCACTGAGTATTACTACTGAAATCCACTCATACCCAATACCGACATTGTTAAAAAAATTGACGAATACTGTTAAATATTTTTAATGTCCCAATAGTTTGGATTGTCACCTTGTGTTCTTAAAAAAAGAAAAAAAACTTTCCTTGACTTAAGACCACTAATGTAGATTTCTACACTGAGTAAGCCATCTTTGATGCCACGTGCTACTTAATATTCCAGATTATGTAACACCACATTACATAACTTGCTCATGTAATTTAAGACATGTGTCGAGTTATTTTTCATGCCTCCAGTCTCTCTGGTCCAATTTTTAATGTCTGTGGCGGACTTAAAGGCCATGTGACACATCATAGTTGCCTCAGGCACAACAGGGCTTCCTATTGTCTCTCTGGCAACAGAGTATACTTTTGATATGAATTACCTCTGACTGCTCAACACAAAATTGGCATAGCCAATTTCAGTTTATGTGGCAGCTTCCAGGTTAGCGTTTTACCCAGAGCATACATATATGGTATACTTGAATTTTGATTCATTTAGTATACATCTAAAGTAAACATTTCAATTGTGCTTATGATGTCTGGGGGTTTACCTTATATTTCATTTGCTTTTTTGATTCAGGATGTCCTTAACGTTTATTAATGGTCAAGTAACTGGCAATTCACAATCCCTAACCCCTACCCGAAAGAAATATAGCAGTCTTATTATTATTTATGGTTTTCACAATCATTTCCTTTGTTGATTGCCTACCTCTGCAAACTGATACCAACACCGTTGTTACTTTCAGTTTTCACGCAAATTCCATTTTACAAGCATCTGTAATTCTTTGCTTTGTTATGCAACAACATTATTTAAACGTTTAGTGTTCTGAAATGTTCAAACAGCATTGCACATTTAATGATCTCGCTACTCCCATTTCTAAATATGGAACATTGTAAAATCCCTTGATTCTGTAGCTTTGTTTCCGTAGCGCATTCCCTTGTAAGGTCTAAAGACTAACATAGTGCCGGGATATTTTCAGTATTATATCGTTTGATTATATTGAATTTTCATTATAATAAAATGCAGTTTTCTAATAAAACGCTCAACTTCCTATATTTAATAAATCAGTTCAATTTCTTAATTGTCTTTGGAAGGACAAAAATATTGACCAGGCAGACCGAAACCATCTAAACATAAATGGAACAAAAACTGACACGATAAAGATGAAGAAGGAAAGAGGAAGTCCCTGGCAGCTCATGGCGTGTGTGTGTGTGTTTCACCAGCGTGGCGTAATACAGCCAATTTCATCTCGGGGGCTTTTTCGGGCGTCTGACCATTTAAGCGTAACAGAAAGATAATTGACACGGGAAGCAGCCAATGAACACAAGAAAAACAAACTGCTTCGAAGGCACCAGCCAATCGTAGGGAGACGGTCCAGTAGATTGACATTTCACGCCGCCAATAGGACCTTTCATTGTGAGGCAAGCGGTCCCTCCTTTTCAGAGAATGTCAGAGATTGTCTAATGGCGACGGGCTCGGTGAGTAACTAGGAAAGTTCGAAATAGACAGAAACTAGAAGATAAAACAAAAAATAGACTTTGCTGTCAGTGGTGGACGCGAGTGTCTGACAAAAACCAACGACTGACGTTGACTGCATCAGCTGTCATTGGTGACGCTTGCCATAATCTCATTAAATGTTTGTTTGTTTTATTGTTCGTAATTTTAATGGGTTTAGGAAGACGTCGTCCCTTATAATTAAAAAAAGAACAGTTGGCGATTTCCGGTGTTATCTCTGTTTGTCACGGTGGATGACAGACGGGTTACTCAAATTCTTTGTGCGAGTTTGTCATCTTGTTTTTTTTTTTTAAGTTCTGTTTTGGTATGATTAATGAGTCCTTGGCTAACAAAGGCGTTCCGTTTCTACGAAAATCGGGGGATTTTCGCAGTCAATTCACTGTCATTCGTCTTTTATATTAAAAAAACTCTAGAAATAACTATAATACGTTAAACTGAAAGTGGACTCCGTAGAAACAGATGTTGCATCTGAATAAATTTATAATACAGTAAACGAACCAAATTGTTGTTTTCCCCGAAAACTTTGCGTCCAAAAATCGTACGGTCATTAATACATAAATTATGTGCGGTCTGCCAAATGGCAGTATTGCTTAAAAGAGACGTTGAATCTATATCGTCGTTGACTTTAGTTTTGTTACGCAGCGATGAATGAATGACCAGTGAGGCGCATGCGCGAAGCTCGGGACGTTTATAAACAGGGCGCGCGTGCGGAGTCATGTGACAGCCGCTCGTCAGGATTATGCGCTTCAATTTTTTTTTTTTTTTTTTTTTTTAAATGTGTGGTGCTCGGGTCAAATTGATCAGCTTTGAATTTTTACTAAATACAAGGATATATTTTGTCGACTTGAAACTCCATGGCCTTGAACTATTTTCGATGAGGAACGTGTAAAAATTAATTTCTGTATTGCTTTTAAAACCCCCATAATGTCCTTGGTCAATTTCACAGGAACAGCACCAAAGGGTACAAAAACTGAACATAACACGAGGCTTTTAAAAGATCACATTTTAAATCTGCGTGTTCAGTAACCCCACGTGGTTTGCCTACTTGCATTTACTTTGAAATTCTGATTTTTCATGAGTGAACCGTAATACAAACATTATAATGACAACGTCTAAAGTTTTCACCTATGAATTTTTGTGGTCAAAATTTGTTAGTCATTCCTATTGTTGCTTACTGTATGTCATGTAACCCCCGACCTCTATGAATAACCTGTGTGGCAACCAGCATTGACTGTTAATACAAGTGTATTGGCTTAGCCTTACCTGACATGGCCATTTGCTAGGAAAGAGGCTTTTGTGCAGCTCCTGACAACTACAGATCGTCGTTACAGCCAGGGGAGTGGACGCGCTGCAATATGGTGTGGGAGGTGAAGCCCCAACGGCTTTCCGGTAGAAGAGAGCAACCCCTGCTGGTGAAGCTACAGAACGACATGGGGACTGATATGAGGCAGTGTACAAGTGATCTGCAGCCTTCTCCTGGACTGTCTGCCAGTGACTGTCATGAGGAGTGTGGTAAATACTGACAGATGTGTGCCTTTGTAACTAGCAGTGTGCACAGTGATACCTGGAGTTATTTTGTTGTTCAGTTGCTTAGTTGGGTCCGACTCTTTGTGATCTCATGGATTCCGGCATGTCAGGCCTGCTTGTCTTTAACTAGAATTAGATAAGCAGACAGATCTCTGTACATGGGTAGTATTAGTAGTACCTCAATAGGGACAGGTGCCAGTTTAATAAGCTACATTCTGTACAAAAGACTCACAGTATAGGCTGGGTACCATCAGATATGATTTCGTTCCTCCTTTAGAATTAAATCTCTGATTTTTCTTGTAATCGCACCTCGATGGTGCTCCTTCCTGTTCCTCCTAGATGATCTGCCAGACCTGCAGGAGGTCAATGAAAACAGAGTATCTTCTGAGGTGTTCCCGGTGGCGGTGCGAGTGTCCCACCATGAGCCGGAACAGGACACCCAGGGATCTGACGGCAACTCCCCCAATGCCAGCTGGCTGACAGAGCTAGCTAACATTGCTACAAGCCCCCAGAGTCCCCTCCTGCAGGGTCCTGTCTGTAATGGGTCAGTCCATCCTTCACCTGATCTCATCCCCCTTAAAAAAAACCCCTCAGCTTGAGAGAGTCTGCCCCCTTCAACAACTCAACAACTCTTCTGGCAAGCTATGGGCACTCTCTACAACTAAAACGCACGATAGTATTCGCTTGTCACTACTACTGACCGACTACCCTGAAGATACTCAGAAACCACATAAATCCTCCCTGTAGTCTGACCCTTGACCCCCATTGTCCACGTCCTCCTCAATCTTACTCATGACTCATCTACTTTCTACCTTGCCTTCCTTGCAGGTCCTGCACTGACTACAGCTTCAACAACAGTTTACATTCCTACGCTCGCACGCCTCCGGCCTCCACTAGCATCTCCAGGCCGTCACGGGGCCAGCGGAAGTTACGGCCACAAACACCTGTATGACGTCTGACTCCGTCCAGCCAACCCATTTGACAGATACGTCAAAATGACCTGTACACTGGTCTGACTTGTGCCGTCTCGATACTGGACAGGCGAGCAGTATGACGGACCCGGGGCTTTTGCATACATCCTCACCATCAGGTGGCAACGACATGGGCTGGTCCCATTCCTGGCCCACCACAGTTTGGCACTGTTTTCTTAAAGGTAGGGGCCTTTTTCCTTCAGACTGCTCAGATAAACTCAGCAGAGCTTTCCAGTCTTTGCCTGACAGACTCCCTTTCATTTAATTAATTTGATCAAACTCATACTCGATCACCTAGAGCCACACCCTATAGTCCATGTTTACAAATTTTAACTTAGATATTTCACGAGGGAAATGGCTCCCCCTGCTGTTTATCATCATCATCCCCTTTCGGCTTGTCCCATCAGGGGTCGCCACAGCGAACCAACCTTCTCCATCTCCTCCTGTCCTCTGCATTTTGCTCTGTCACACCAACCACCTGCATGTCCTCTCTCACTACATCCATAAACCTCCCGTTTGGCCTTCCTCTTTTCCTCTTGCCTGGCAGCTCCATCCTCAGCATCCTTCTCCCAGTATACCCACCATCTCTCCTCTGCA
>JAACJT020000052.1:25654693-25670617 GCA_009936485.2 Gymnarchus niloticus
AAATACCGACACAAAGAAAAGGGCGAAAGACACGAAAAGGAGAGACAGGGGGGGGAGGGGGGGGGGGGGGGGGGGGGGGGGGGGGGGGTGGGGGGGGAAGTGGTGGTGTAGTCTCCTGATGTGATGTAAACCCTGCCCTCCCCATCCTCCAGCTACGCCTTCACTCCTCTGGACTCATCAGCAGTTTATGTGCTGAGCAGCATGGCCCGATTGCGTCGAGCCTCCCCCTCCAGAGGGGGCGCCGTTACCCCTGACTTTGAGAAGCAGGATGGGGACCCAGAGTCTCTTCGTCCATCCCCATCCTCTTCCAAGAGCCACGCCTCAGGGACGGGCAGCAGGGCCACGCCTACCAAGTGCAAGCGTCCGATGAATGCCTTCATGCTCTTTGCCAAGAAGTACAGAGTAGAGTATACCCAGATGCACCCGGGGAAAGACAACAGGTTTGTGTGTATACGCGTTTCCTAAATTTCCAATTCATCAGATAGTCATTTGATGCATGAAGTCTCACTTTGAGGAATTATTCCTAATTAACCAGGGGATCATCACACGATTTTTAAGATCACAGGTGCAACAACCAACCTGAAAAGTGCAGTGTTGCTTCTTACAAGCACAGGCAGGAAGTTTTAGTGGCATGACATCTTCCTACAGAGCTATCAGCGTGATCCTGGGTGACAGGTGGAGGACGATGAAGAGTGAGGAGAGAAGGATGTACATCATGGAGGCCAAGGCTCTGGCCGAAGAGCAGAGGCGCCTCAATCCTGACTGCTGGAAGCGAAGGAGAACCAGTACGGTAGGAAGCTTGACTCAGACCACGCCCACAGTCCTACACCAGCCAGTCACTGGTATGACCAGTGACCATACCAGGCAGCTTATGTTTGCAGTGTATTCAAATTTGACCTCTCATACTGCTCCAGGGTCAGTGGTGTTAAACGGGCATCTCTTATCTCTCTCGTTGCAGGGCTCACAGCACAACTAGTTAATGGACTCTGGATAAAGCAGCAAACAATGGTGATCTTCTGAAAGGGGGTTATAATTTACCTATGACGCTGAACACACTTTCATTATAACTTCAGATACTTTACAGGCAAATGTGAAATTGAAATAGGAAATTTCTTGTTTTAATCTTGCAATGTTGTAACACTACTTTTTTATATTTTTACGTTTTGATGACCGAAATGCCTTAATCATCCAAAGCCAGGAATGTCAGTTTTTCCTTTCAGGTAATTTAACATTCTGTGATTCAACCGTTAGACCTTACAACACTCAGCTATACAGAGACAGAGATATTCAGTGTTTAATTTGAAATGTAAGAAGGAGAAACGCTTGAGCAAAAAATCAGTGCAAGTCGTATGATTTTCAAACATGGTAATCCTCCTAACATTAATCTGCCAGAAATCCGGGGACAGGGCGCAGCTACCAATGTTAAATGGTGGAACGCTGTAGACGGGACGTAGCTATTAACCTGCCAGAAAGCCAGGGAAGGGACGTAGCTATTAATCTGCCAGAAAGCCGGGGAAGGGACGTAGCTATTAATGTTAAATTGCTGGAAAGCCGAGGACAGGATGCGGCTACCAGCATTAATCTGCAGGAAATCTGGGGACGGGATGTAGATGAAGATACTGGCTTTCACCATATGCTCTTTGAGCGGAGGAGGGGGACCCATACACTGCTGTGAACAGAATCACACTGACACTCAGCACTTCACTGCCCCACAGTCACTTACGCACTTTATATACACACTGTTCATATTATCACCACATTTAATCTGTACCAGTGACCTCGACTTTGACACTGATGGCCAAATCGTTTGTATCATGTAAGTCCTGAGATTTGCCTTTTTTTTTAATGTTTATAATATCATTATAAATAAAACTGTGTGTACTGTATTCACTGGTACTCCATATTATTGCCATATGCACATAGGGTGAAGTCATTTGAATGTCACAGGCCTGTTATCTGCCTCAGTCTTAAATGGAGACTTTCTATGAAATGACCCCCATATTTGCTAGAATTGGAATCTAACAAGGATCACACATTTAAGGGTTTTTCTGGAATGCTGTGCTCTCTTGTCCCCTCTGGGTACAGTTCATTCCCGGGGGCTTAAAGTCTCCATACCTCCATGTCCACCCAAGTAATAATGAAGAATGTTGTGAGTGACGATCCCCTGCATACTCCACCATTTAATCCGAAAATCAAATTCCATGCAGTCTACCTGATACAACCACAATTCTGAAGACAATATTGGACCCATCTAACATTACATTTTACATAAAATAATGAATATAGTATATTATTGTGAAGATTAAATTAATTAATATTAAGCATTGAAGACCCACCTCAACCCCAAGACCTTCAACCAAAAGCAATAGGTTTTAAAAACATCACTCTTCCAAGTAACGCATGTTACAGTGTCAAGTCTGATGTTTAACAATGTCGAAGTAAGAGAAGCATTCATCCATGTGCTGTTACTGTAGCCTTCAGTTCCCCCTGTTTAGAGTTCATTATGCTGTAGGTTTAGCAACATGTTTTGATTGTAGCTGGTTAAGAAGGATCCTCCTCTCCAGCAGGGGGTGCACTTTAACCCAGAATGCTTTCCCACAGCAGTCCATACCTACACACTGGTAGTGGCCTTCTGCAGCAACTGCAACATTATGGGATAGACCGGTGCAAACTCCTTGCCCTGCCTGGCCCTCACTGCCTGCACGTAGGCCTCCAGCGCTGCCCTGTGGAGACCCCACACACATAACAGGCAGATGGATCAGCAGACGAAGGCTTTATCTTCAGCAATCATCATTCACAAACTTGGTCCTCACTACTTGGCACAGGGAAATTAATTCCAGGTATTCCCCCGACATGCAGAAGCACCCATCTGCATATCTGTCTTTCAGCTCTCATCATTTTTTCTTGGATATTATATCAAAATCTGTCGTGAAGGACATTAAGACCGGCATGCAAACAGCAGCACAGGCTAGGCTACCATTTACCGTAAGGAAATTACCTCTGTTAACCACTAGGGGCATGCTCACATAACGTGTATATATATTCACGTTCAGAAGCTCAATGCCACCCATCTCATATAATCACATGTACTGCACCTGATCAACGTGAGCCGGTCCTTCTCCAAGGGGTGATCATCCAGCCATTGGGAGTAGCGTGCTATGGACCACTCTGCCCTCTATTGAAGAAAAGACAGCTTGTCAGAGTGAAACCATTCTCCAGGGAGGGTACATGCTGGGTACATGTTATCATCCCTGTGGACTCTTGTTGACATACCTGGTGGGGGGACTTGAGTTCCTGTGGGGCCCGGGTGAATAAAAAGTGCAGGATAGTGCTGTAAGGGATGAGGTCGCCCACGGCCTGGCTGCTGGCGATTAGCTCACTGGTCTGGAAAAGCAGTGGTCTGCAGGGCAGAGAGGCAGTATGGGCTGGTGTGAGTACATGCACGATACGAGTCCTTATTTGTCTCCCTGGGTAAATGGTATGTTTGCTTACACTGAGCTCAGGGAGAAGATGGAGAACACCGTGGCCGTATGTGAACTGCCGGCATGCTGAATCACATGCGGACGCTGAAGGGATTCAGTTTGGACACTAGGTGGCGCTTGTTTACAAGCCACGAGGCACAATGATGAATGTAAGGGATAACACTGAAGTGTGAAGAGCTTCCCTCCAGGTGCAGTATTAATAAGGGGACTGGACCAGGAGGACACAAGCATGTGGTGATGTGTAAAACTGGGTATTAACCAAAAAAGCCAGTGGTCAACAGAAGACCACACGATGCTCCCTACTCTGTCTTGGAGAAGACTAGGAAAAATACTTGGGGGTGCTATGGAATGAAAGGACAATCAGACAGCTGTGGGGGTGAAGGAAGAGAGGGTACCAGACAGCTAAAGAGATGAGTCAGAAGGTCAGGTTTGCTAGGTGAAGGCTCACCTAAAGGATCGCAGCAGCCGATAAGGTTTCCCCAGGTCTGACACCCTCCTGCAGAGCGGAGCCACAGCCAACTCCATCTAAAACACAGACACCATGCTTGGCTGGCCATCAGGGTGTGGAGGCCTGCTCCTTTACGGCCTTCATGCTCACAGGGTGTCACTGCTGTCACTGTGGCTCACTGGCTTGGTCGCACGTAGGTAAACATACACTGAACTTTGACCCCATAACTGAAGCCTGCCTTACAGAACACAGACACCTGCACACAAATACCCGCTCCAGAACATTAATGATGAACAAAAACCTACAAGTCAAAGCCATTCTGCTCCGTTCTCTGAAGCGGAGTCTAACGTTGCAAATCATATCTGCTCATTTATGGAGACAGACGTCATATTGTAAGGTTGACTAGCAGTAGCGATCATGCCCCGGGTCGCCCCCTCCTCCTCACCTGAGCAAAGTCTGCCGCCAGCCTCATCTTGCCCCCCTCGCCCAGAGGGCGCAGCAGGCTGCTGTGCCGCACGAAGAGCTCGATGGCGCGCTGGGCGATGGCCTCCGCGCTGTCGTAGACAAAGTCCAGGCACTGGAAGTGGCGGAAGTAGTCGTTCATGACCCGGGAGATGAATCCCTGCAGCTCCTTCATGTAGAGGGAGCAGGGCACGTCGGGCTTGGCGGCAGCAGGGAGGGACCTGAGACGATGCAGGAAGTTTGTTCTTATTGGTCAGAAAGGGGGGTGAGTTTAAAACAACACACAGGCACTGGTGCCCATGTCATACAATGGGGCGTGGCTGGAGGAGCGCAGCAAGGCTCACCCAGAGAAGTCCTCCTGGTGCATGGTAATGATGATGGCTTCAATGGAATCGCTGACGGACAGCAGCAGTGGCTGGATCGCCCCGCCCATCAGGGCCTGGACCTCCTTTCAGCACAAGGAGGGAGACTGAGTGACCAATAGCGCCTAAGACTCTGAAAGCCAATTAACGGCCCTGAAATGAAGTCCAGTCGTTTAATCCCTTTACCTACAACCAGACATATTGTGGATGTGTCTGTACCAAGACTACTCGCGGCCCCCCCCTCCTATACCACTGAAGGGCTCTCAAACTCCTCACACACGACCACGAGACCATCTGACATTTTACGGTGTCACCCGAAGTCTCTCAGTGCACTGGGGTGTCACAGGCTTCGCCACTGTAAGCAGTAACAATCATGTCCCACCGAGACAATTCTTTGGTTCCAGTGAGGCTGGAGGTGCTGCCGGCTGTCTTGTCAGCCAAAAGGTATGAAGGAGTATAGCTGCTTCACCGGGCACTTCCTGCCAACCCATGCAGCCTAACGAAACAGGCGCATCTAATCACCAGTAAATTACAGTCAGTGTGAAAGATTCTATTCAGTCTGAGTGAAAACTATCATCAGTGATTAATTCGATACGGTTTTCGGTAATTGAGGATATTAATGAAAATTTGCAGAAAAAAACTGAAATATTAGTAATTATCAGTCATTGGTTATAACAGAGTAATTAACTCAGCAGTGTCATTACTGGTTCTCTCTGCAGGTCTATCAGTGATTAACCCTGATGTCTGAGGTGAGGTTGGCCCAGCTGCAGGGTATGAGTATCGACTGTGTGGAAGTTTGTACAGCATTAAACATGCATCCGGGACGGACACACACCTGCAGAGCCGTAGACAAGGACTGCTCTGCAGTAGGTGGAAAAGAACTCAGTCCGGAAAGCACCTGCAAAACAAGCACAGGTTATTGGCCAACCTCAGTGGGAGAGGTTATTTCTGAAAGTGAAGGGGAAAAAAAAAACGTCACGGATACAATGATGATGGGTAGATACTGTGGCAGATGAATCACGATGCTGCCCCCTGTGGTGACCCATTCGAAAGACATGGTCTACCTTCTCCACGGCCTGCTGCAGCCGGTACAGGGAGTTCACTACCGCCACGTTCCGTCGCTGGCCCTCTGTCAGAGGGCCAATCACCTGGCTGGCGTCACCTTGCGTGCACAGCTTGGGGGGAAGGGGGGGCATGAAGAGGCAGACAAGAAATTTGGGAGATGCGGTGAGGTACCTGAGCTTAGTTGCACTGCTCACCTAAGCAGGATGAGGAGTAAGCCCTCAGGATTAGTAGGAACGGGACAAAATTCACAGGCAAGTTCAATTTTACGGAGAAAAAAAGTTTAACCAAGTGAAGGTGGTACCACGTCGACATTCTTCCCATTGCACTGCAGTAACTCACCAGCTGCTCAGACTTGACGCAGAAGAGCTGGATGGTCTTGGCGACGTTTTTAGCCACAGCGAGGGTCAGGCTGGGGTCCACCACAGCCACATTCAGCTCACTGGGGGGGTGGGAGGTAGCACATCACCACAGCCTCAAACGACTAACCCACAGCAAAACCGCCAGTCCCTACATCCATGTAATAACCTGATGTGCAACTAAATCAAACCGATTTCCATTACCTATAATCGATCCCCATATAATACCCATTATCCCGAAATGTAGCAGTTAGCATCATTGGACCTCAGAGTGGTTTTGGGACTGACTTCCCTGAGCCGCCCTCTATTCAGGGAGTGTGTCGGGAATGGATACAGTGGTCCTCGGCCGGCCCACGACTACCTCGCAGGTAGGCTGGGTGCAGCCCCACATGGGCGATACCTGGCTATGGTCTTGATGATGCTCTCCAGTTCGTCGTTGGAGGGGGGGTTGCGCCCCCCCTGCGGGAACACGAGATTGATGGGGTCGAAGAGGCGTGACAGGGACTTGGAGAGGTAGGCGGCTTCATAGGGCAGCAGAGAATCCTTCAGAGCTTTTTCGGGACTGAAACGAGACGAAGGAACTTTGGTACAGGTGTCAGGGACCCCATGCCGTGGTGGTACCACCCATCACACGTCTTTGCATCCATCACCCTTCCTCCACCACAGTGGTTTGTGATTCCTCCTCCACCTTTCCACCCTCTTCTCCTATTAAGGCCCCTGAGTAGCTTGTGTGTGGTTTCACCAGCATGTTTAAACAACTCTGAAGATTTATTTTCATGTCACACACACAGCACACGTAGGTCGTCGTCAGCATGTGCACACACACACGCAACGTTCTCTTAACGTTCTGTTAGTGTTAACCACGTTCCAGCGGTCACTCCATGCATAGGCAGTACTTCCTGTCATTCTGGGATGGGGGGGGGTTGAACCAGCTACTTGGGGCACCCATGTGAATGGCAGGGTCTCCCTCCACAGTCCCCCCAGGCACTCAGCTTTAAAAAGCGCAGGTGAGCAACAAGACCTTGAACCTTTCAGCATTCTTTCACGCGCAGCAGCAGCTCCATGTCACCCCGAGGGCCGATTTCACACGGACTTTTCGAAGCCGCCACTGAAACGCCTCCGTGTCAAAGGAAAGCATGTCGTACACCTGCGCCTCCTTCGTGTGCTCGGCGGCGGTTCCTGAATCCAAGCACGATGATACGCCGGTCGCGGGTTAGCGGTGCGCTGCCGCTTTAATGACGGTTTCTACAGACTCACAGAAGGGAGCCCAAACCGGTAAACTGAAGCCATCTCCATTAGTATTCATCAGCTTCAGACTCTACGCTCAACACTGAGCTACAGAGCTACCCACAAAAAACACACAAATGAACTGACGCATCTGCATTCAAGTGCTGGAACCAAACCAAGAATTTTAATAGATTTTTACCCATTTCGTAAAATAAAAGCAACTTCAAAAACAAACTGGAAGCGGCAGGTGCACAGGTCTGTTCATCTTCACAAAGCCGACTGCCGCACAGAATTAATTTGGCCGTGCAGGAGAGACACTCACAAGTGCACACCTACAACGATTCATCCCGTGAGTGACCGAGAGATTCACGCGATCTGCATATTAAACGGCCCTACTGCAATTTCATCAGATACCAAGATGAACGCATGAGCTTGGCATAACATCCACAGGGCTCTCAAACTATTCACATTTTTAATCAACACAACAAAAAACCTCAAAGTACAGTGTAAATCAGGCTAAATACATATCCTAAAGGTTCAAAAGCAAGACCCTTCCCTGGGATTTAAAACAGCAATCTTTAGGCTATGGGCCTCAATTCTTTAACTGTGGTGGCAGAGCTCTCCACTCCACTTGACTTACTCGTAATCCTTCTTGGCCTGCATGAAGACATCCTGAGTCTCCAGCTCCACATGGAGCTCAGCCGACTGGTCCAGCCCCCCGCTGCTCGTCAGCGCCCCCTGGATGCTGGCGCTGTATTGCTGCAGCCGCTTCCACAGCTCATTGTAGAGTCTCAGGAGTTTGGGGTACTCACCCTCCAGGGCCTGCTTCAGAAAGGAAGAAGCTGGAGGTGGGAGAAGAGATAGCACAAGAGAGATAGCCCAGTGAAAATTCAGCACTGACCACCTGTTCAGTGTCTTTCATTAAAAAGAGACCCTAGGCAGTCTGGTACGAGTCGCTGAAAAGGCTGCTGGTTCAGACACCAATTGGTGCACCCCCCCCCACCCCACCACCATCTGAGAGGAAAACACAGAGAGACGTTTTTAAACATACCTCCACAACATCATCTGAGGAGAACAACGTCAGGCAATGCACCTGCTCATTAAAATGATT
Source organism: Gymnarchus niloticus (assembly GCA_009936485.2). Classification (NCBI taxonomy): domain Eukaryota; kingdom Metazoa; phylum Chordata; class Actinopteri; order Osteoglossiformes; family Gymnarchidae; genus Gymnarchus; species Gymnarchus niloticus. The sequence continues at coordinate 25,663,207 of JAACJT020000052.1, forward strand.
GTAAAGCCTCCTCTCACAGAGAGGAAACGCTCACTTAAAACAAAATGGTCGGTATACTATAAGAAAATGACACTGACAGCCTGATGCTCACTGAGTCACAAAAGAATCCAGCACTTCAGCAAGACACAATTCAGATGCGCAGTGGAAGGCCCAGATTGCTACGGGCTGTAGAGCCAGATTAAAGCTGTGGAAGGCGACAAGTCCTGCTAGCCATTCAGTGGAGGGTTATAAATGAGATCTGGAAAGAGGTACGTCAGGATAAACAATAAGGGGGGAGGGGGGGGTTAATGTCCACAGGGTGAAGCCCGTTGTTACCCTAAGCAGGAGCGGGCAAAGGACTGGTGACCAATGGGGCAGTGAGACACTGTCTGGGGAACATCAAGGACGACAGCCCGGTCAGACCAGATGCAAGTGCACTGGATACGGGGATAATAAACAAATTGGGGGAATTCCTTCTGTATTCTGGGAGTATGGCTGATGGTGGTTCAACTGACAGAACATGGGTGTGAACCAGCTGGACAACAAAACGATCTTTGAAGAACTGAAAAGTCTGAGGTAACTGTATAGCTGATGGGCCAGATATTCATTAAAGAGCAGGAAGGAGCCTTAGGAAAAAGGGGGGGGGAACAAGATGTGTGCGACGTAGATGTGTGGTTTCCCGAAACACAAAAAGACAGGTCGAAACTCACTGGCAGTGGCCTTCTGGAACTCTGCGGACAGAATCTGAGTGACAGCATTCCAAAACGTGTGCATGATGTCCACCTGGCCGTCCTGCAGGGCGACAGAGGAAGGCGGGGCCGCCGATCAGTGTATGGCCTGGCAGGCAGTCGCGAAACGGAGGCCACTCATCACACCAAGCACAGTCCAGAGGCTTCAGGGCAATAAAAGAATTTAACCTCACCGAATCCAAGGCTCAGATACCCGTAGCTTCAATATTTACTACGGTTACCATGAACAACTTGGCATTCTGTGTTTGATCAGCTTGCAGTCAGGAAACAGATGGAGACCCGACAGAAGGGCTGCCACTAAACGACTATTTTTCTATCGATTGATCTATTGATTGTTTTACCGATGAGTCGATAATCAGTCGATTTCCTCAAAAAATAAAATTAACTTTCATTTGTGTTTTTAATTTTGACAATAAACTAGCACTGTATATTGCAGCATAAAAAATGTAAACAAAGGATTACATGTTGAAATCAGACATCCCACCTCTCCTGATTAGTCCGCGATTCTCCCACATGTTGATAGCGGCTCCCTGATGCCTGCAAACTATATTCAATATCCTGGACATCGATTTTTTGAGAATGAGAGAGAGAGAGAGAGAGAAAACGAGAGAGAGACCGATACTGAATATAATTTGAGGGTGTCATTGAGCTTCTACCAAAATCCGGGAGAATCCTGGACTTTCCAGGAGAGGTGGGATGTCTGTAAGGTGCACAACTGTATGTTTAAATTGGCAACACCAACATGAAAAATAAATATTTTTATAATAAAAATAAGATAAAAAAAGTCAGTAGTGCAACTCTAAAAATAAATCCAAGTTTCTATAAACCCTTGGTTCTTCCGAAACTTTTACGTTGAACCTCCTTCACAACTGACTCGGACTCTGCTGCAGCCGCCATGTTTTTTTAAAACTGTAGCGTTGACTTGAGCTGACCTATGACTGGAATCAAAAACCACTGACTTCGTGAACGCAGAAACGACATAGTGATGTTGAAGAAGAAAAAACTTTCGTTATAATGAATTGAAGCGTTTTAGAATCCAAAACGTGATTTCATTTAAAAAAATGAACTCGTCGGTATAAATTATTGACATTGACGTTGAAAATTACGTCGACCAATCGCAGCAGCCCTACCCGACAGTGTTTCATACAGACTCATTTCCACCTGGAGACAAGGCTAAAGTGGGCTCCCCGTGTCGACGTCCACTCAGAGAATCACCGCAGGGCAAGAGCAGCTCCATCCTGACAGCGGCAGTAAACGTGGGTAGTGGCATTAATGAAATGTTTTAATGTTTAATAGGCAAGATTAATAAACAGCTAATCACACATGTCTCATTTGTGCCTTGTACTCTCTGGACACGCTGCGCCCAGGCAAACACGTATGACAAAAAAGGGGCTGGTGGGGGGAAAAAAGAAAAAGGAGGGGGGTAACACATCTTGTGTTGTTTATGGGTAAGACCACCAATGTGGGACCACCTTCCTTATGGACCAAGACATGAAACTCAGAACTCCTAAAGACCAGAACTCCTGTTTCCATAGCAACATCCATGATCAGCTTTATCCAAAACGCAACATTCCAAACGAAAGTCGATATTAACAATTATTTATAACCATAATAATTGCACAGATGTTTAAATTTGCCAGAACGTTAATCACAGCGTTCTCATTACTTTGTGTGTTGATTACACAATTTCACAATTTTTGCAATTAGGCAGGAGGGGCACAACCAACCCCCCACCAGAGCTCTGATAAGTTTGCTAGAAAGAGTAAAACAAGCCAAAGTCAGAGAGCCCAGCCAGCGGCTTCCGGTTACATGCACAATCACTCTGGGGCACCTTTGTGGATGAGAGAGGTGCCCACTTACACAGTGTGTTCAAAACTGATCGGTTTTATGGGAAAGTGGGGGGATGAGAGGGAGATGATGGGAGATCACATTTCCACAGGTCCTTCAGAATGGATGTTTAGTTATAAGGGCTCGATTCACACCAGGCATCCGACCCCGCCGCTTTATGGAGACGGGATGACTGACGTGCAATGCCTTCAGAAACACAGCCTTGAATGTTACAAAAGGACTCGAGATGATGCAACTGCTAAACTTCACACAACTGATCCAAGTATCTTGGTGTGCCCAACCAACCTGACCATCAGCCTGAACATCAACTAGGGATGAGATCATCCTGTGGGGCAAGGTGTGCATGAAGGGTGAAGAGCACTCCATGGAGAAAGACGTCTCCAATATAGTTGGTATCACCTGGGGTCACCTCACATGACATGGGGCAGAAACAACGCTCAGTGGCCTCAAGGTCAGCTGAGGATCTAAGCAGACCACCACCCCACCAGCCACGTCATGTTGGAACTCTGGCCTTCATAGCTGTGTTCAGCATCATCTTGCCTGATGCAGCTTTCAATGCTTCTGAGTATGCAAGCTGACAGGCTGTAGTAATTACCTAATTAGCCACCATCAAGACACAGTGTACCTGTGATCTATAAACTGCTTGACAACCAAACACCTTCCCACACAATGATCCCACTAAGAAGGGCATTGGGGACAAAACCCAGGACAGGGACGCAATGCTCTGCTCACAGGCTGTTTGGGAGGGGCAGAAATATCCTACATGGATCGTTCAACACCCAACGCCTTAGGGGCACGTCCCTTCAAAACAAGCAAAAATTGGTTATCAGTCTGGTTTTGGGATTGCAAACTGCACCATGTCTGACTACAGCCCATAGTCTTGGTGGGACTTGATGAACAAGGATCTGGCAGCCGGGATGATGGTGAATAGACTCCTCAGGTTGGGGAGACTGAGAAATGACCAATGGCTAACACTAAAGCTTCTGATTACCCCCAGACCCTCCCAAAGAGAGAGGCAGGTCAGCAGGAACGTGGATCCAGTAAAACTCACCTTGACAACCTCGTCGATGAAGCAGACATGGCTAACGGGGTCTCTCTTCTTGGTCAAAACCTTCTGGAGGTGTTGCACCTGCAAAAGCAAAACACCCCAAATGTCACCGTTTCTCCTAATGCTTTGACTCTGATCTGGACCCAAATGTTGTGTGAGCCTAGAACCCTGCAGCAGTGCTTTGAGGAAGAGGAGGAGGAGGAACCTGCAAGACAAACCGGAGAACATATATACCTGACCACAGGCGGCACAGATCTGATCCATCAGCTTCTCCAGGTTGGTCCAGAGGGCAGCCCTGAAAGCAGCCGTGTTACCTGGGGTGGGCATGACAGCACGGCCTGGTCCACCTGAACACCACACACCCGGGGTAAAACAGAACAAGCACACGTCAGCATTTCTTTCTTAGTGAAAATTCACGCTGTAATTGCATTGCAGAAATATAGGTTAATGACTGGCCCTGTTCCAGCAAACCAAAAAAGGAATAAAGCAGAAATTTTTGGCACTTCTCTGCTCTCCAATAGCCACATTATGGTGTTTGCACTCTGGAGATTCTACCACAAGATCAATATTTCAGGACAGCAAGATGTATACATCAGTTACAGAGACAGCATGGGGGACGGAATGCACACACACTCACAGCACGGAACACACGGCACACCTTTGTTGTTTCCGGGCTGGGTCAGGACCCGGATGTCCAGTGCCGTGACCACATTCTCCTCCACCGAGGCCCGATAACCCTCTACCACATTAGTTATGGTCTCCCGGAGGCTGCCTAGGTTATAGAAGACCTGCAGGGCAGTGCCCACCTGTGTGGGATTCTGGGAGAGGAAGAAGACAAAAGGTGAAAGGATGAGTCACGTACACTTGGCTTGTACTGGGGCCTTACAACTGCTGTCCCATAGAGGGTTACAACTTGATTGTTCCAAGGGGCAGCTAACTGCATTCATGGGGAGAAACCCATCTCAGATTTTAGGAGATGGGGTCCTTACTGCAGCCAAAGAAACATTTCATGTTGATCCAAACCAGTCTGAAGGAAGGCATCAATCAAGCAAGACCCAATAGAAAAAGTAACCAAAGGGAAGGGGTGTGGCTCTGTGGGTTAGGAGTCTGTACCTATGTCCAGATGATTACTGGTTCATAGCCTATGATCAACAGAGCAACCTTATTGTTGCTGGGTCAATGAACAAGGCCCCTGAACCCAAAAACTGGCAGACTGCTCTCTGACCTGTAGGTGTGTATGCGCAAGACGAGACAGGCAAAAACCAGGGAACATCTCTGTACTCATACAAAAGGCCAGCAAAGTATCGTTATATAAGGCAGGGCTATGTGGGACATCTGGACCAGCATCAGGCTAACACAGCAATTCCAAGGCCCCAAGACAACATCATATGAACTACAAAGCAAACAACAGTCTTCGGCAGACACCTTAAGTATCTCAACATTCATCTACCAAGCCCAGGCGTGGACAACGCGACGCTTGCGAGTTGATATTTTGCTCGCCTGCACACCATAACAACAGTAGACTGCCGCTTTGCGCCACACTAATGGTAGCGTGGGGTGGTGGTGGCCCTCATTAAAGCTTCTGTTAACGAGCGAGCCTGAGACAGCCAATCAGCACTTTGTATGACTCAAGAGGACCGAGTCCCTCGCAGGAAGCACAAATTGAGGCCAGTCTCTCGTGTTCCCTTCCATACCCTGAAGCCCTCAGCCATCTTAGGAGATGTGGAAACTAGTTTATAGTATAACACAAAGTGTGCCGATTTATAAGACAGAATATTCTAGAGGAATCTGACACGGGGAGGAGCCCTACACAAGACTTACTGAATAAGTTGATTTCCTTCTTTCTTTGGCGATGCTTCCCTCTTTAAGCCCTCAAGTCTACCCCGTTAAGCATCATATCTCCTGGCATAACAGCACATTACACCAACCAAATGGACACTCATCATGCCAAACACATGCGTGGGCGTGCTGAAATGCACACGTCTGCAGGCATGATGCATGCTGGAGCTGCCTTGACAGACAGTAACATGGTTGACAGAGACAAACTCAGAAGGGCCGAGGGGTCTTGGTTATGGCATGCCTGGCCGCCTTGACGGGCGACACATTCAGAGAGAGCCCAGTGTCGTATATGGCATCCTGTCATCTGTTTCTGTGACAGAAAAATGAAAAATGAAACTCAGGTAGATCCTTCAAAGACTTCAAAGTAAGACTACAAGCAAGACAGACCTTTAACACAACAGGAGAGGTGCCAAGTGTCTAAAAATACACAGAAATCGGCAACGCACAGAAGACCAGCAGAGACGTGGCCATATGTGATGATACGGAAAGGACGGTACAAATGAGTCCAGTCACATTTCATGTCACTTTACATTTGTATGTGCCTTGCATCACAGGACTGAGTCTCCTACTAATACTAACCCAAACACACCAGCAATCTAATCACCGCCCCTCCAGAACGAGGTCACCACACAACAGCCCCGGGCATCGCTGATCTTATAAACATAAGATGTGGGTGTAGGGAATATAACCTCAGAGACAAGAACCATGAATCTCCATGTTCAAAACAGTTGGTCCATCCCTCTGATGAAAATGGGGCAGTCCGTTACACTGATCCACAGAGAATGAATTTGACTTCTGAAAGGAACGTAACGTTCCCCTGAGGGAAGGATAGAGGCCCACCGCTAAAATGATCTTGCCTGTTTAAAAGGAGTCAGCAGCTTCTGAAACTCCCACTGGGTGAGTGACTGCAGTCAAGGTGGCACCAAGGATCGGGTACAGGTAAAGGTCCAGCACCGCTCCACTGCTGATGCATAGTACTGTACATGAGCCCATGCCCCCCCAACACTGGAACCCCAAGCAGAACGAAAGCAAATCGCACCTAACCTTATCTGAGCCCATGCAAGGAGCTCACATCTGCTGTCCTAATTTGAAAGTTGCCACCAACCTGCTAGTAAATGACCTAGATAACCCGAGCCGCTGACATCGCATTAAACACTGCGGCTTGCGTCTGCTCTCAATCTGTCCGTCATGCGGAGCTTTGAGGAAACATCACTGGTTAGCCATTAGAGGCAAATGCTGTACCTTACCGAAATGACCCATATTAAAAACTGTCCTACTTGCTTTCAGAGAATCTCGTTTGGCTATGACAGCAGCCAGTGGACCATTCAGCTGTCAGCTTCACCTTTAACCTACACGAGCTGGTGGAAAGCCAGTCTAAGCACCGCTTAGGCGGAATGGTGGCCCTTTCGCACACCGACCACACCTGGTTCCGGTTTAATGTACACGATCTGCTACGTCGCTACAGACTGAGGCAAATGTCAGCAATCCCAAGGTGGCAGGATAAAGGCATTCTGTGTCACACTGTTAGCAACCATGCTACAGAACACAAAAAAAGAGCCCACACCACTGGTAAACTACTCAAAAGGCAACTTCAAAAAGGCATGTGAATACCACAAACCCCAAAACCTTTTCAATTTTCATCATCAAATGTCATCAGAAAACAGGGCGATGTGAAACTACTCTTTGAGGCAGACGGGAAAGAGGAACATGACCAGATACTCAGAATAACGTCTGAGTCAATTAAAAGCGGGGAAGAGCTTGTGTGTTATCAAATGAAGCACTAATAAACTGGGAGTCCTGAATTCGTACAACCCTTTAAAGTTACCAAACAGAGCATGAAGGGGGGGGGGGGGGGGGTAAGAAAAAACATCTCAAAAAAAAAGGGGCGGGAAAAAGAGAAAAAAGGGCCCGAACATGACCAAAATTCTCTGTTGAAAAAAGGTCACCT
>JAACJT020000052.1:25670717-25709419 GCA_009936485.2 Gymnarchus niloticus
CCATATGCCTGGCTCCCCTAACGCTCATTGTGCGCGCGCGGCCCCTCTCCGTGGTGCGCGTGGGGGGGGCCGGGGGGGGGGGGGGGGGGGGGGGCGGGGGGGGGGGGGGGGGGGGCTAAATTAAAGCAACACGCAGTGGTATTGGCAATATGAAAACGCTGAAGGGGGACGATACAGGAGTTTCCTATTTACATGTGCTTTGGAAAGTAAGGCTCACACAACTGACATTGTGTAAAAAGCCCTCTTATGTGGTGAAATACTGCATTAGGAGAATGTAACCAAATTTCCAGGGGTTTCAGTTTTGGAGGAAGGGAATTCATGAAACGGCACTTGTTACACCCAGACAGAAACTGACTGAGCTGCAAGTGTGAGCTGGTAAAAAGGCAGTCTCGGATCGAACACACAGGACCGAGTGAGGCAGGAACACGGTCCCTGGTCGACCGCGTCAAACTGGTTATTCCAGGAGTGGCCAACCAGAGGCTCACGAGCCGCACATAGCTTTTCACGTGTTCGTTTGTGGCTTCTCAAAAATAAGAGAACAATAGCCAATCCTCCCCAGACCCGTCCACACAATCTTTTCTCCAAAACAGGCCCCCCCCGGCACACTCCCTTCAAACCCTCATTTCTGGCTCCTTCATGTCCAACTGGTTGGCCACCTCTGGGTTAGTCAGACACCATGTGTGCTGAGAAAACAGACTTCTTCAAACAAACCATTTCAACCCCTCACTCTCGAGTTTTGGACTAACATTTTGAATTATTCTTTTTTTTTTTTTTTTTTTTTACCAGTGCAGAAAAGAACATATTGCATGATGCACCTCACAAACCCACATGCTGTTCAGAGATAGAGGAATTAGGTAGAGATTCATCGTGGTGGGGAGGGCAGAAACAGATCAGGCACAGGACTGTTTCATTGGCTGAGCGCGACCGTGCAGCGGCAGAACATTAAAAAAAAAATTATTGATATGATATTGGTGGGGCTGCATGCTAACTGCCATGTACCTCAAACAGCCCCTTCGTTCGAAGATCGTAAAAACACTCCTGACTTGCTTTAGCAGTATGTCAGGGAAACAGTCAACTTAGAGAAACAGAGCATCCCAAGGAAAGAGTTCCTCCACCACAGGTATACCTTACTCTGTTTCATCGCCCCATATTCCCGGACCATCATACAATCACTCAGAGCAATCATCAAAACTAATGACTCCTACAAGATGGCTGCCCGTACCAACAGATACTGTGGATTGAAGACATCCATTGGCTAGCAAACCCATCTGGACGCTGGGGAGGGGGGTAAAGGATGACTCAGACCATATTACTTTCGTTTCCGTATTGCTTAGGGGTTCCGGTTTGGTGTTCTGTAAATCGGGTTATGGGTCTTTTGGTCATAAATTCCAGCTTTCAGAAGCTCATAACTTATGCTTTTTGAGACTGGTTCAATTCATTTCTATGGTCATTTCTGAGGCTGTACTTTTGTGGTGCACATTTGCCCATCAATCCCCACTGGTAAGCTTTTACTAGCGACCGCTGCTCCTTTCTGCCTATGCAGTTTGTGTTACATCCTGTCGTGATTTTTGAGAATGGTCCTCTTGACTCTGCAATTCACAAATCAAAGTGTTGACTGTCAGACCTCTTCAAGGCAACACGTACAGGTACTCAACACGAGTTGCCCTCCTAGCTACACTTACAAATTTCATTTCCTTATTTCAAAGTTAAAGTGCCCCCTTCTTGTAATGTCCTATTTTGCCCAGCCCCTTGTATCTTCTTATGATGACCAGCATAGAGCAGATAGAACCAACACCAGTCCCATAATGAGCACAAGCCATAAAACTAGGAAAATGAACAGAAACGGACTTTCACTGCCTGTTTCCCCCCGCAGCCTCGGCTCCCTCTTGGTGCTCTGGAGCGACACAGACGCCCATTTATTCTCTCAGACAGCAGGCAGAGGCACCGGCACTAAAGACAGCGCCGTGCCGTGCCGGCATGTGGGAGGTGAGCGGGACTTTAAAGGGTGCCGTCGGAAGATTCGCGCCCGACTTGTTACGCAACAGTTGCTGATTTCCATCTGCAGAACCTTCATGGTTAACAGCAAAGATCTAGAAAACTGTGGTTACCGTGGTCACCGTTACCAAACGCGAGATAAGGATTATTATATAATAAAACACGAGAAACAGGAATAAACACCACTAAGCCAGGACTATTACCTGATCACCTTCTTTGAAGGAATCATTTCAAGTTCCCACAGTTAAGCTGAACTGTATTAATTGAATAATTGGATAAACTTCCAGCTGAAAAGAAAGCTGACTAATTACTCAGAATACTTCTAAGAGGAAAGGATTGGGCCAAAGCAGCCTCATAGCTCAGAAAGCTCCAGAGGAAACATAATGTACGTGGCAGAGTGTCAGATGTGTCTGAAAGGTCCCCTCTCCCTGAACTTCTGTGTTTCTTTCCCACTATCCTTTTTAGTGACCATCTTCCTTCCCCCTCTGCCCCCTCCACCTGGCTTCTGATATGTCCCACAGGAAACTTGTCCACTGACAGCTCCACCCAGGGCCTGGCCTGCATCGTGCAGCCAATCATCTCATGAGCGGACAAGGAGCCAACACGGCATTTCCTCGGGGCATATGATCAGAGGAGGCAGAACCTGTCACAACTCTTCTCAGCGAAGTTCTGATGCTCACACTGGGACCCTGCCTCAGCAACACTGAGCGTGTCCTTACCAGAATCACCCCCCTCCTTGTACTGCGTATACTTGGGTGTGGGTATGAATGCCCCCTTACCTGGATCTCCATGCCCTGCTCCAGCAGTCTCTTAGCCTGGTTCTCCACCTCCAGACGGGCTCGGCTTATGAACAAAAGGTCATTTTCGATGACGTCAATCCCTGACAGGTCCACACCTTGAGAAAGGTAGTCTGTTGCAAAAGGAGGAAGATCCATGGGTTGGACTCCGGACATCCATCAAAGAGGCAATGAAGACTGAGGCCTAACAGTTGATGAGCTCACATTTCCACAATCCCAAGCGTTTCACAGGACCCCCCACAGGTAACCCCACAATTACAGCACACAGATCAAACATATTTCCAGTGGCCAAACGCAGGGAGTGTATTAAATGGGTCCAGTTCAGAACAGTTTTTAGACAGAACCCTTCTGTTCAAGAACACAGTGTGCACAGAATATCTTGCATTTCCTCAGCGAAGGACTTAGACACTTTAGGTGGCAGCGGACAAACCCAGTAACACCCAATATTTTGTTTGTGGAAAACAGGGGAAAAAGAATGACAATGCTTTTAGGATTAGGGCTTAAATAATTATCAAAACAAGGACAAGGTTGTAATTGATGCTTAATAAACTGTGGGAAAAGCGACGAAAGTTCAAGTTTGACGTTACTGCCCACTGCAGGTTAATTCACAACACTTGAGTGTCCGTTAAAGAGGCACATCACTCCATGAACTCCTTCACAGGAGTTTCTTTCAGACTTTACATTCTAAAACAAATTTCACACAAGACACGTGAAACTGCAAAGCCTCCTGAAAAGGGACCTCCTCTCATGAATCGACCTTATGAAAGCAGTCAATAATACTAGGTAATAATATACCAGTCTGAGGTGATGAAAGACAGGATACAAGGCATTTATAGGGGGACGACTCCATCCAAGTCCTTTTGCTGCTTAACCTTGCTGTAATGGGGCTGAGGCTCGGCGTTCGGCCAATAAACTCTTATGCAGAAAGCAATCGTCCGCAACCAAGCCTAGGATTCAGGGGCAGCCAAGCCTAGTGGTGCAGGACCCAGAGGAAAACCCTACAGAGGTGAAGAGCGAATATTAAGATGTTTGGCTATTCTGTCTTGAGAGAGTTACGAGTCTATGACCCCCATGTAAGGGGGGGAGCCTCCCAAGTGGCCCGTCCTAATGAGCCCCTTGTCACACGGCGCACGGGAGTACTCTGCTGATTAAGTGCTGTTATTAAATCCTCATTAAGCTTGGACAGCTTGGTGCACTGAGGACGGCTTGCACCATTCAGCTTAAAGCAAAATGAGACGTCGCAATCGCACTGAGAAACAGCTAAGAGGATCCTGGCGAGGACAGAAGCAATGAAAGAGCAGGGACCCCCAAAAGACTCGCATCTCCTCCCAACATCCCTTTAAGCGGCGGACGGGGCTCATTTCAGGTAACTAAGCTGAAGGAGAGAGAGCAGCTGAACCCAAGTTGGACCAGGTCATTTACGGCAGTCAGGGTCACCTAAAGGGCCACAGATGGGCCACGTGACTGCAAGCTTGTACTGCCTACAACTGTCAGAGCAATGCCAGAATGATCAGGACCCCTTATATGAGGGGAGCAGTACAATACAAAAGAATGAAAACATACAGCTGTCAAAGAAGGAATGTAGAAAAATACAGACAAACGTGACAGGGTGTGTCAGAAGAGGAACGGAATAACAGAGAGAAGGTGGCCGCAAAGGCAGGTCCCTCTGGGTTCTGTCTCCTCCCCGACACTAGGAAGTACTGCCACACTGTAGACTGAAGATCAAATAGGCGTCCAATCAGTCCAGCAGTTTACTTCATTAAAACACAGCCCACGACTGGACGAAATCAATGTCTTCACCCACCACGAGGTGGGAGCTTTGATACAGAGACATCAGCACTGCCTGCCAGAGTGGGGGTGGGGGGACATGCGAGCGCTGCCTCTATAACAGCCACGCTTGCTTTAGCCGCAACTAAACATTAACAGGAGGAGTTATGAACTGGAACAGGGTCAGCTGCAATTTGCACAGCAGCTGAATTGTGTGTTAGCGTGCCTGAACACACACACACACACACACACACGCGCGCACGCACGCGTACAAAGGCAGTCTGGGGGTGCATTAAACTTGAATTCCTATCAGAAAATCCCACCCATCTACATAATAAAGATTAGGGACCAGATCGCTGACGTCTCTGAGGAGGCACCGCAGCCTGTCGAAACTGTCATCACATTGAGATGGGGACACATTCCCACCCACCGGCTCTGGCTTCGACCACTCCACCTGTGTCGTATTCTGGGTCCCCCCCACCCAGACATCAACGGGGCGGCCGCACGCAAGCTCCACCACAACTGAATCTTGACACCATGCTGTACTGGAGGCCAGGTGGTGGAACGGGGCACCTGCAGGAACACAGTCAACACGGCCTGGAGACTGCTCCCACCGCTCCTCCTGTGCTTCTTAAACCAGTAAGCATCCAGCTGCGGGCTTCAAAAGACCCCTGAACGGGGCAGCATCTGTGCCTAGGGTTCTGACCATCCTGCCCCAGGTCAAGCCCCTCCCCACAGGGTTTCAGACGGGCTAACTTCCGGTTGGCGGTGGAGACAGCGGAGCTTGGTGGCGATTCACCCAACACGTGCCGACTCTGACAAAGGAAAGGGCTGTCCGCTCGGACTCAAACTGAGGCTTATTCTCAGTGTTTATCTGACTCTGCCACCTAAAAACAAGTCAGGAGAACAGAATCAGGAAAATGAACCACCACCACCACAAAAGGGTGAAAAGCGAATTTACTCATCATAATTACCGCAATGCAATACAATAAAGAGCATCGAGGGAAAGGAAACACCGTTTTCCACAAAAATATGAATTCAATTTATCCCAGATTAGAAAAAGGCAATAGATTAAGAGTGAGAGTGACTGCTGTTAATCTATATGTCAGCCTTCCGTTAGAAAGAAATAAGATCTGAAGATGGGCTTTCAGCATGACTAAATTCATTACTATGACTCTGTTGTCCAGGGGGCTCATCAAAATGCACAAATCGCCATGGAGCATCAAGGGCAGAGCAGGAGGACACGGGCAATGGGACCATCCTTTTTCACAGACCTATCAAGAAGTGGCTCCACTGAACGGACAGCAGAAGCCTTTGAGGCTCATTAATAGCTGTGTTGGCTGCACCATCATACATCCTGGGGGGATGAGATGAGACCCTGCACTCCACCACCACCCCCCATGGAAGACCTCCCTCTCGACATGGCAGCAGAAACCAGTCCGCTGCTGGCTGCATCCCAGGGCACTTCAGCATCAGACGACTCAGACCCACCTGGACATTTGGACATACCCGCTAACCGAAAGAGATGACAACGGATTCTGAGGGGCCGAGAATATTAATGTGCGCTCTCTCTCAGCGTTGCGAAGCTGGGGCGCAGGTCACATCCCGCGGAGAATGGTACTTATAAAGGGATGGTGTCATTATAGGCTCCCAGCTGACATTCCGAAAACGTACTTGGAATTCCCTGGGAGGGCAGACTACATTTCACTTCCGCTGCCTGACAGGCACACACATGCCCAACTGAAACACAGGGCTATGCAGGAGCTTCTGCGTGTCATTACACACCTGGGCCAGCAGGTAGCACCATGACCCCACGCAGTCTGGGTTTTGGGCCTGCCTGCAGCCCCGGCTCCATGTGTGCACTCAGTCTCTCCCTGAGTTCACCTAGATCTCCTCTCACAGTCCAAAGGCACTGGGGGCACCTTGGGGTGTATGAACCAAGCTTCTGCTCGGTGACACGTCCCAGCCGGAGTGTCCTGGAACAGGCTCCTGCACTGGGCCAGTGCTCATCACCATACACGAAGGGACGACTTAAAGCGCCATTAATGAACTTCCTTTTTATTAACGAGTGGACAATATCATGCGTATTCAAAACTATCGCAGATCTTTAACGAATTAAAAAAAACGTCTGGCTATTTTTGGGAAAAACAAAGCTGTTTTTCCAAACATTATTAAAAACCTTTACACACTTTAAATATTATTTCTACACTTCGGCTCTGTTAAACTGAAAAACCCTCATTGCAATGCTTTTTACAAAAAGACGCTGCAGCCCCAGCTGCCCACTGACCCATCAGTCACCACTTGTGAGCCGAAGAAGGGAAAACTTCAAAAAGCATAGCAAGACAAAAACAGCCAGCCTGCTTGTCTGGTGCAAACGTGGGGGATGAGAACGCAGACTCAAAAAAGAGGGCAGAGCCTGTTTACGGGAGACCAATCAGGAAGGATTCAGGCTGTTATGGACAACCAATCAGACGAGAAGGGAGCAATGCAAAGCTCCAATGTAAGAAAAGAGGGAAAGTGCATGAGGGGAGAGAGAGTGAAGGGAATTGGTTTCACGCGATTCATAGCTCGGCAGAGACAGATTAGGAGACAGGACAGCTCGAACCCAGAGCTGGGGAGAGTGACAACAGAGAGACGGAGAGGAGGTGAGACAGGCCACCAGGAGAGCTGAGGGTGGCACAAGCGAGAGCCCCTTCCACGCCTCCTGGGGACAGAAGAGTTGTAGATGGACTACAAGGAGGAAGGAGAGATACAAGAGAGGACGGCGTCACGGGAAAACGGTAAGGGATGCCATGCAGTAGAGATTCACACACGCAAACACTCAGAGGTCAGAGGACTGGTACCGTGTGCACACACGGCTGCTGTATGGGGGGGGGGGGGGCCGTTACAGAGAGACAGCAGAGATCATCGCCTCCCACACACGGTTCCAGACTCTGGCAGGAGGCATGGGTGTGCGCGCACGCGTACACACACACACACACACACACACACACACACACACACACACACACACACACACACCTACCTACTCCTGGCTAGCGTGTTTATCGGTATGGATTTAATGCCCCCACACCACAAGGGGAGCTATACACACTGCCCATAGCCCCACGTAAAGATGAGGTCCTTTTCCAGGAATAATTTCTTTCATTAGCAAACTGTGAGTGATGGATGAAAAGCAAGTCGCGTAGGCTACGTTCTGCAGAGGGAGGGGTGGGGGATTGGCCTAAGCCTCGGTGTTCAGATAACCCTCCTGACTGGGAATCACAACTGGCCCCATGCCTCACCCCACACTGCGGTTAAAGGAGCCTCTGAAATTGGCCAAAACAAACATGGGCATAAGGAGAAGCAAAAGAGTGCCACCGTAGCGGTGCTGCACAGCTGGGGCCCAGGCAAACTGCCGACCCGAAGTACAACCATGTGACCAGAAAAGGTTTCCTTCATCTGGTCAGAAGAGTGCAGAAATTGGCTGAACATACACCCAGGTCTGTGATCAATTCAGGCTGAGCTAATAGTAAGCATTACTGAAGAACTACAGCTGCTCACCAATGTCAAGCCTATATCTGATCTCAGAACCCCCTGCAATTATTTGGGTGGCTTGACCAGTTACCTCAGCAGAGATGGGAGGACACATACAAGAGTAAGCAACCGATCAAACCCTGAGTTAACATCTTTAACGCCCCTCTCTTTGCTCTCCAGGACGTGGAGGTGGCAGGCGTAGTCACCGGTGGAATGCTGGCCAGCCATGTGCCAGCCAAAATCCTAAGTTACACATACTGTAGCTTTGAGAGACGGCCACAGTCCGAATGCACCCTTATTGCCGGGTCGGAGGGAAGAGAGCCCAGTGACACGCGCTCACTCCCAGCCTGTCCTGCCACAGGATTACATCAGCGGCCCGTCTGATTTCGGCTTACCTCCCAGACACCCGATGGCAGGGAAGTGAACAGCTCAGGGCGTCTCGTACCTCAGGCGGGGATTGAAAGTGGCACTCTCCCGAAAAGGAACGGCACCTCTTGGACCCTAACAGACGTGACCCCCCCCCCCAGCTCACCGCTGAGGCAACTCATCTCGCATCCGTGTTTTCTGCAAAGCTGGATCTGGAGGATTAGACAACTTCCTCTCTGGAGTGATGTGATGTCCCACCCCACATTTGTTTGTGACAAACCCCCCCCAGCACAAACTCAGCTTCACAGAAAAAAGCCCAGGCCAGCACATCACATAGATCAATCGTAGGTACTGCGGGGGGCTTCTGAGGCAGGCTTCGCTCCTCCGAAATTCGATAAACATGAGGAGTTCCAAACTCAACCTGTCTGGACTACAACAAGCCAGGCCAGGACCTTCCGCTCACTCCTGAGACGGCATTCTGAGGAGGGGTAAGTTACAAATGGGGGGGGGGGGGGAGACCAAGCATGTTTGGAAGTCCAATTATATGACAATGTAAATTAAAAATTTGAAATGTTTGCCCTGAGGAATTACAAAATCTAAACACAGTCCATGATTTTACAGATGAAGATAAATTAATTAACGAGAACATCTACATAATTGCGGCTCAGTTATAATCCATAACAATTCATTTATAACTCAGTTCTTATCCACAGGGTTTGTG
The DNA here is from genome assembly GCA_009936485.2 of Gymnarchus niloticus. Classification (NCBI taxonomy): domain Eukaryota; kingdom Metazoa; phylum Chordata; class Actinopteri; order Osteoglossiformes; family Gymnarchidae; genus Gymnarchus; species Gymnarchus niloticus. The sequence goes on from JAACJT020000052.1 coordinate 25,679,880, forward strand.
GGCCTGTTGTGTCCTTCCATTAGCCCCTCCCTATCTGGCTAGCCCCTCCCACAGGCCACTCCCCACTAAACAGTCAGCTTATTCCACCTTCATTCCCCTCCCCCTGTGATACAGCCTTTGACAAACACACAAAACAATCTCACCCGTTTGACGTTCAGCTTAGCTTGCACTAAACATTACAACATGCTTCCTAAACGTTCAAGCTGCGTGAGAACAAACACTGACCATCTCTGCAACGTGGTGGTAAAGAACTCAACCAAAAAAAAAAATAAACATCAGAAATTCTAACAGGAAACAACAAGAACACAAATTTTTCAGACATTTTTCCTGACGTTAAATGGATTAAAATAATGAGCACGTCTAGAAAAATTCAAACTTGGGAAACGTCAGCGGCACGTGAGTGAAGCTGCTCCAGGCTTATCCAAACACCTCGCATTACACTTCAAACCAACTGCATCGTCACAGACACACATAAAAGGATTCCCAAACTCACTTGTGCAGACAGGGGTGACTCACGTGTGCGTATACGCAAGTGTGACCCAGTGCAGTAAGGGTTAAAATGGGTTATGGACATGATGGCGCCCCCTTCCTGTCATGCAGGATGATGTACATCCCCTCCGAACGGGAGAGAGGAGGCACCATGAGCAACGTCACGGTGAGCGATGACGCGGAGCCTGTGGGCGTTGACGGCAAGCTGGTGTTAAACTACCCACTGAGCTTCCAGGTGACGCTAATGGGCTTCCTCGTGCTGGAGATGATCCTGGGCCTAAGCAGCAACCTGACCGTTCTGGCGCTCTACTGCACCAAATCCAACCTGGTCAACTCAGTCAGCAATGTGGTGACGGTCAACCTGCACGTGCTGGACGTGCTCATCTGCGCGGGCTGCATCCCGCTCACGGCCGTCCTCGTCCTGCTGCCCCCGGCGTCGGGGGGCGCAGTGCTGCCGGGCTGCTTCCACGAGGCCTGTGTCTCCTTCGCCAGTGTGGCCACTGCCGCCAACGTGCTGGCTATAACTCTGGATCGCTATGACATCTCGGTTAGGCCGGCCAACCGAGTGCTGACCATGCGCCGCGCTGCCGCCTTGCTGACCGCAGTCTGGGCAGTCTCCTCCTTCAGCTTCCTGGTGCCCTTCGTGGAGGTGAGCTTCTTTGGGCACGAACCAGCGGACCAAAACTGGACACTGCCGGAAGAAGGCAGGGACTGGTACTCCTCCGAGCTGGGCCTCTACTACCACCTGCTGGCCCAGATCCCCATCTTCTCCTTGACAGCCATCGCCATGCTCATCACCTACTCCAGGATCATGCAGGCACTCAACATCGGTATTGGTGCCCGCTTCCACGCTGGCCAGAAGAGGAAGGAGTGCAGGAGGAAAGCCGTCGGCATGACAACGCAGCCAGACGTCACGGAGGCCCCGCGAGCTGGCCCGGGACGCGGCCTGGCGCTGGGCATGCGCACATCCGTCTCAGTGATCATTGCCCTGCGCCGGGCGGTCAGGAGGCACCGGGAGAGACGAGAGAGGCAGAAGCGACTCTTCCGGATGTCCTTTCTCATCGTCTCTACCTTCCTGCTCTGCTGGACACCGGTGACGGCGCTCAACGCCGTCATCTTGATCGCTGGCCCCAACAGCCTCACCGTCATGCTCCGGCTAGGCTTCCTGGCCATGGCCTACGGGACCACGGTCTTCCACCCACTGCTCTATGCCTTCACACGACAAAAGTTCCAGAAGGTCCTCAAAAGCAAGATGAAGAAGAGGGTGGTGTCCGTCGTGGAGGCTGAGCCTCTGCCTAACACTGCCGTCATCCACAACTCGTGGATCGACCCAGACAGGAACAAAATGGCCACTTTTGGAGAAACGAGGTCAGACAGAAATGCCTCTCATCAGGAAACACAGGCTGAACCATGTTATTTCCCTGTTGGCGTGAATGATGCCGATTAAGGCATTTCTACCAATAAAACTTTAAAAGTACGAAAGTGTACACCTCTTGCAGGAGGACAGTGTTCATGGCTATAATAAAGAGATTATTTCATAGTTAAGAGACACTGTATATACTGCAGAGGACACCATAACAGTCAAACACATCTCAGCCACTCAGCGTGTACGTGAACATAAGACAGATGCCCACAGATAGTAAAGGTGCTATAATAGGCTAGGCCCTGCATCCCATAATCCCGTTTCAATGGCGCCGCCTTGGCCGTCTATCACCTGTCGTGCTCCCTTGATCACCCAAGAGACAGGCAGTGAAGCATGTCACCGCATGGGGTGGACGGGGGCATCTGCTTGCTGTTTAAGCTGCAGAGTCTGCAAGAGCGCAACGTCATGCTGTTGAGGGCAGAGCCCTGAGCCATGCCTGAAACACCGAGCTAGCACAGGATAGGTCACTTGTGGGATCCAGACCAAATGTTGAACATTAAAGGGTTCACAGCTGTGGGTGTCTAGTTATCGGGGGGGGGGGGTTAAAACACTGACATAATAAAACCACCCCCCTGATAAGAGGACATGCATCTAGTTAGCCATCAAAGGGCACGCGTCTTAATGCTCTCCATACAGACAAATGTCTTCCAGCTAATACACTTAGGGAAGAACGTGGAGAATACACATCATGGCCAGAGCCACGCTACACGTTCACTAAAAAATAGCCTTCATCACAATGTGACGAAGGACATCTCCAGAGGGAGGTGGGGGCTCAGGTTGAAACTCATCAAACCCTGAGATGAACAGCAGTTCTCGAGGCATCTATTCTTAACAGGCCCAGGATCAGCTAGCCACACTCTTAAAGGAGCCCTATGGAAGAACGGCAGCTTAAACCACTAACCGATGAGCTCGCCTTTCAAGCAACCACACTGTCAGGGCGAGACGGTCACGTGACCCCGGGATTTTAGCACCGCCCCATTCCTGCCACCATCCTCTTTCGGTCTCAGGCCAGAGTCGACCGATCACAGACGCATGTGGTTTTTCTAGGCGGAGCTCTTAAATCCCACGCTGTGAGCGTGATGCTCACTGCAGGACGGCGGTTTATGGTTTTACAGATAACAGGCAAATTAGGCGGAGCCTGTGGCAGGATGGTCCATGAGCCAGGTGGCTGTTTCTTCCTCATGTTCCACAGCTGCTCCCAAATTGCAGTGTAACCAAATCCTCCCTGTAGCTGGCCGACGGGCACACGTATGCCAGCACGCGACACACCGGGAATAGGTTGCTCCCGGAGGTGTACGAGGTCACCGCACAGGTCCAAATCCACACACTGCAGTTTCCTCCAAGCATGCCAGGAGTTGGGCTCTGCACTCATCCACCCTAAAGGCATCTCCCACACACATCTTGGCCCTTAGCAGGGTATGTAGCCCCCCCCCCCAGAGGTGATCACTGGGAGTGTGCCTCAGCACCACAAGTATTACCATCCCTGTCGCCATTTTGTTTCCACATATCGCTTCATTTCTCATTACGCTGTGCTGGTCCAGGATCCAGACCCCCCTCTGTCCTGACCACAGATGGATAGATTGATTAATAATTTCTACAAGGCGGGTGCTAGATGGGGGTGCTTCGGGTCAAGACTGGGCAAACTGACAGTGCCTAGCTGGCGCCCAGCTTGTCACTTCACCTGCCTAGCTTCTCCACATAGACTTTTCATAGTAGAGCATCATCCACGTTAAATCCTTCCACTTCCTTGTATCCTCCTGCCCCATCCCCGAAAAAGCTGAAAGCGTCATCCCATTGTCACTCCATAATGTAAACCGAAGGGGAGTGTGAGAAGCACCTGAAGGAGCCCAGAAGGGAAGGTCCAGAAGGGGTGAGCACGACTCGCTCAAGGTTAATGTCCCCCAACGACTCTGAGGTGCAGATGAAGGCACAGAAACACTCCGAGTCAAAGGACCCCTGACCATATAGGTGTCACCTGGCTCCTCGCAGGCCTGACCAAATCCAGCGTTTGGGTTCAACCCATTAAAGCCACGGGGTTCATGCTGGAGCCTCGATACACCAGCCGGGCAACAGACCTCCGAGAAGAGCTGGTAAGGCGAGGTCTCCTCTTCTTACACAGGTCTCACTCCCAGGCCTTCACTGAGAGAAGGTGCTATAACTGCTTGTCTCTGTAGAAGCCCAGCCTCTTAGAAAAGATACGCTGATCTCAGTTCTAACTCTGCAATATCAGTCAGATTACAGGCTGTTTACATGATCCGCACCGTGGATGAATTAGCACAGGAAGTGAAACTACCCTAATTGAATAACAAGATCGCCGGTTCCGTACTGTTCATTTCCATCTGAAACCGTGCTTCTAAATAAATCAGGCTTCATCAAACCACTGCTCCCTGCTGTCTTGTTTGTCTTGCTTACTATGTTTTATAGTGATATTGTACACGTCGATCTGTGGAGCTGAAAACAGGAAAAACCAGGAGATACTGTCACCAGTCCCCAACTCGACGTAGCGCCTTTCATGGCCACCCGCCTGTCGGCAATCCCAGGTTGAAACTGTACCACTAGCCAGGTAAATAAGATCGACTTTTACATGCAGGGCAGCCATTAATCCAAAAGGACTGCCTAGAGCAGACCACCCAGGATCCACCAGAGCCAAAAAAGCGGTGGGACATGCAAACACTTGCCGCCTGGCACGCACACACATCTTGGCAGCTGGCTTGACTGGCCGCGTGACACGTCGTGGGTGACGACACCACTGAATAATCATAAAGCGAAATGGGAACAGGGCACACCCCCATGAGGCATTAAAGGGATCTTACAACTTTCTGAGGAACCACAGCACAATGAAACCAGGATACAATAAATATGGACATTTAAATCTGGCGATTCCCTAGCTATTTTTAATCCTATGCTATAAGATACATAAAGAGCTGACAGTTAATTGGTCTAATTAAGTTGGGGGGGGGGGGGTTCGACTGAGATGAAACACAGCAGGTGGAGATGAGAGTGGAAAACCTAAAGTTCTCTCACACACACACACAAACACACACACACACAAACACACACACACACAAACACACACACACACAAACACGCGCGCGCCCCAGACTGACCAAGCTCACTGAGGCTCTGTGCCGCCTTGGTGATCTCACGGCTGCCCCCCTGCAGCTGGCCCTGCAGACGCTTGCTCAGATACAGGATGCGGATTATGCGCCGCAGCAGGTCGCATGCCACCTGCGGAGGAATGAGAGAAAAGTCACTAAGGCAAGTGGGGCCCTGCAAGTTCTGCAAAATCAGACCCCGACCTTCAAAACGCAAATCTGTTGCCATGCAGCACAGCTGTCCGGGTTTATTTACCACAGAAACGGCATTATGGTGCAAGAGCAGATGAGCAAAGTAGTTAAGTTATCCTAAGTCCCAGGGGGTGCATCAATGGGTCTCGTGAAACAGCCCAGCTCTGCCACCAGTCCATAGGGTTAAAAATGGAAGCTAACAGGCAGCAATGAAGAGTCTTAAAAACTACCCCAGGAAACCCTGCAGCCAGACGGCACTGCTCTGCAGAGGGCGACCAAGGGAGGGACAGGAAAAATACCCCAATACTGAAGACCAGATTACGGATAGAATGGCGATGTAACGGCCACATTGGTGTCAGATTGGAGCCTGCACGAAACGTCCCTGGCATTAATATGTGTTAATTAATGGAATATATGTATTATGTGTGTTAATTAATGGAAAATCCATACATAATGGTACAGACAAAACAGCAATACAAAAGTGCAATTTCTTCAGGCCTTCAGAATGATTAATATCTGCCTGGAAGAACACCGTTTTCACCACCAGGTCATTTAACTAGTTAACAAGGCGAAGGACTGATTAGCCAAACAAGGCGTTACTTATAGGTGACTTCCTAATATACCCACGTACCTGTGATGGTGAATTTAGGGAGCATTCTGAAATATGTACAGTATATTGGTACAGTGATACAAGTCATGGTTTTACATGACACAAGTATAATTCAAACTATTATCTTTGCCTGAATAATACTGTGTAAAATATTCTCCCTATTAAACCATTCTTTCACTTATCTCACACACTCACACACACACACACACACACACACACACACACACACACAACAGGACACAATTCATTCAATTTATTGCACAGGAAATGGACGTGCTGTATAATTTAGTGGGATTCCTCAGGTACTTCACCCATATGTTCTTAAACTGCCCCGCAGTAAACTGGCATCCCATCCAGGGTTTCCCCAGCCTGTGCTACCTTTGATAGGCTCCAGGTGTCCCTGACCATCTAAGCGGCTGGGATACAAATGAATTTCTCTTAAATCAAAACTTACACACCCACGTGTACCCGCCTCATCAGGGTGCCGCAGTAAGATATGAGTCCATAACAGACAAGCAGAAATGAATAACTCCTCAGCACCTCCACAAGTGTGACAAGCACAGATTAAAGGGCACCGGTATTGATACGGTAAAACGCCGTGTCGCTTAGACGAAATGAAGCTTTGTAAAAACGGCAGCGGGGTCCTGGTGAGTGCACCCACATACACACACGCCCTTGCCAGCCCCTTACCACAAAGTCACACACACCTGCAGCCGTGCAAGCTGTGAGGTCCGGGCGACAATCTTATTGTAAGGGTCGACGATCTTCGTCCTTATTCTGCGGGGAGAGGAAAAAGCAAACTCAGTCAGGTCAACCTGAAATGTAAATGTAAACACAGCAGGCCCCGCATACGAAAAGCAGGAAGAGATACCTGTCCACTGCCCCCTGCAGGGCGGCGATCCTAGTCTGCATCATCTGGAGCACCCCTAAGATCAAAGAAACACTTTCAAATCACATTTCAAGTCCCAGAACGTCAGGACACCGCAAAAAGCTTGAGCTTACACACAAGGTTGCGCACTGCTTCCAGAAATAAGGAAGTTGATGGGGCCACCACAAAAATGTCAAAACCACTGTGAAGTGGATGAACCAAGGTGACGCCTGATCTAACTGGTATCAAGCTGCAGCTGCCCAAAGATACAGAAGGCCTCTGACCAGGGACATCGCCAGATACTATAAATCACTGTAAGTCGAGACTACTTCTGGCAAGGAAACAAACCTTAAACCATAGGAAGGGGGAAAATATAAATCTTTTTACCAAGCTCTATCTATAATTTCTAAAAACATATTCCACTACAGTGATCTATTAAAGGCATTGCTACAGCGCTTGCCAAACAAATCCCTTTCCTACAGCGCCCTCTAGTGGAACATCAGATTTATGAGAGAAAGGCACAACACAAACTTCCACTACCAGGAAACACGAAATCAAACATTCATATACATGAATATTCCAATTTTCTTCCATTTTTGCCCCCCTAGGGTACGTAACCATGAGTTGCCTCAAAGGAAAACTTCTTCCTGATACATTCTTTTCAGAACCCTTGTGAAAATGGGAATGCATTCGTTTAGAAAAGACAACTTCTCACAGACTAACACCTCAGCACTGAGCACAACTTGCCTTCTAAAGACTCAATCCCTGTAGCTTGAGCCAATAAATCTTCATGCCTGGCCACCACCTGGAAGGAACGTTATAAATCAAAATAAAACGGGTTAAGTTTCCATGCCACAACACTGAAAATTTACCAGGCTCCTGAGACAGCCTATAGCCACAGAAGCTTGCTGATCACATGTGCCAAGCTGCATGTGGATGCAGAACAATCGCAACTCATGAGCCAGTCTGTTATTGGCTTCAAACCAGTCTCTTTCGACTTAAGTCAACCACTCCTTGCATGAAATTACACCTGCATTCAGTAAACACAGTCAAACAGAGGCCTCCACACAAGTGCATGGTGCATTGTGTGTGCAGGGTAGCGACTTCACTAAACTTGTATTATCATCTCCCTCCTTAACACCCCAACCCCATCAGAAGAGTTTCTCAGTTTTACAACTCCTGTTTAGAGGACGGCTTCAAATTTGACTCCTCTCTGCATCACAAGCGGTGCCTCTTCTTCCTCGGCGCTCAGTTACCTGCATGTGCAGCTCCTTGTCTAGCTGGCTAATGCCCTGTGCCAACCTGGCCAGCTGTTCGGCGATGATGGCATTGTGGATGGCCTGGGCTGTGTAGCTCTTCACATCAAAGTCTTCGGAACAGAAATCCGCATACATTTCTGTAAACATCACAGAAGCTCCTTTCACTACACAGATGTCACAGCCCATTATATCAATATGAAGGCAGTTTCCAGGCTACAAACTGAAGCTTGATTCAGACTTCTCTCATAACACATGTATATAAATAATACCAGACTACGTAAGGTCTAATCTCCCTGGTTCCATCACACAAATGGCAGTGCATTCCAAGGTGATGTCTTTCCATGGGGGTTACTGGTGTCATTCTCCAAAACAGGGAGAGGAGATCTAGAGGAGCCTTAAGATAGGACCACTGCTCCTTTGGTTTTTAGACGAGTCAGCTGAGGTGGTCTGGGAATCTTATCAGGACGCCATCTGAAATGGTCCCAAGGGAGCTTTCCCACTGGACAAGAGGCTGCAGGAAAGACCGCGAATATGCTGGAGGGAGTCCTACATCTCCTAGCTGCCAACCTTTTGAAAAGGACCACAATGAGGAGAAGTTCCACTACTTTTGAGACAGCTTGGAAACGCATCCACTCTTACGGCAATGTTAGGAAATGGGATTATAGTCGACCGTGTCCTTTCAAATCACGCCCAGCGACAGCCAGCTCAGCAAAAAGAGATACAAACAAACAGTGTGGGGCGGGTAGACGCCCGATGCTATCGGCTAACGCTGCTAAGACACTAAAGCAGCGGCCGCCGCTGACAACAGCGCGAGATCCACGGCGAGGAAAGGCGTTTACGTCACAAACACAACGACACGCGAAGCACGGCGGCGAAAGGAAAGCAGACCGAGCGCCACACCGTCGTTTGAAAGCACGTCTGACGAGACGCTTCCCTCCATGTCGGCGACGCCTGTTGACGTGGAGAGAGCGCGCGCGCGAGGGCGGGCGCCGGACGTCACGGCCCAGTATAGTTTATTAAAACTAAATTATTAAAAGTTAGCGTCGCGTTTAATTAGCGCGAGAAATAATACGAAACAGCGACGTGCAACGGGGATGTAGGACACGAATGTATTTCTGTAACGTGCCGGCAGGTCAGAGGTGAGAGGTGAAAGGTTCCCTGTGCCATGCTGGTAGACTAGGCTGTGTTGCATCCCGTCTAGAACCTATGAAACAAGAAAAATAATAGAAAATTCACTTGGCTCGGCCCCTAATGATTAGTGTTTTAAGTTGAGAAGCTCCTCTGTGGATATGTCAGAGGAGGGGTGCATTTTTAATGGGGGGGATGCTGTTATCCAGTATTTACAGCAAAGTAAGACATCTCTGCGGAATGTTTCTCCCTGGTTTTTAAATCGGACGTATCCACAAATAATATCCTTCAATGAGAACGAGGGACATTTGGTCGGAAGACAAACAACCAAGTGACAATGACACCGACATGCCAAGGCGTGTGATTTTAAAGCTCGTCTAAACGAAGTCAGACTAACTCTCCGAGGCTTAAGGTTTCATCGCATTAGGACTGTGGTCAAAGCATGGAGTCGAACTCAAAGACCATCGTGGAAATGTTGGAAAAGGGCAAAGTCCTTAAAATATGTGCCCCCATGGTTCGGTATTCAAAGTAAGTGGATGGGATTTCGGTTCCTCCTCCATCCTTACATATTTCATGCGTGTCTAAATCATCCACCCGTACTGTCTTGCAGGTTGGGGTTCCGATCTCTGGTGAGGAAATACGATTGTGATGTATGTTTTACTCCAATGATTGTTGCAGCCGACTTCATGCGATCGGCCAAAGCCAGAAACAGTGAATTTACAACGAACCGAGGTAAGACCCATCTTAGAGTAACAATCATAATATGATGGAAAGATTAAAATAGAAAAGGTGGTGGAGTGACATCTGTTATGTGTGGGACTGAGCTGAGGTTTCATTAGGTGCCTTCTGACACATTTAACTTTTATGCAGAGGTGAACAGTTCAGGTCCAGAAAGTACAAATTCAGACCAGGATTTTGTTTCAACCAACCTGTTGAGTATAAAGAGTCACAGAGTACTCAACTGGTTGGTTGAAACAAAATCCTGGTCTGGATTTGCACTTTCTGGACCTGAATTTTCCACCTCTGCTTTTATGTCCTCTCTCATCCCTCAGCGGATCGCCCGTTGATCGTGCAGTTCGCAGCCAACAATCCCCAGACACTGGCTGAAGCGGCCAGCGAGGTTGCCCCATTCTCAGACGGCGTGGACCTCAACTGCGGATGTCCTCAGAGGTCAGAAAACACAAGCTAGCGACTGCTGACTAGTGGATCGACAAACTAAATCAAACACCTTCCCAAACATTTACCTGTTTGACGTTATGTATGCTGTATTAGTGAGCAGGAGCATGGGGGAGCTTGAGAAGCTTGAGATGCTGGGGATTGATTATGTTGATTTTCAAAGACATGTATTTTTTTGGTTTTCTCCAGGTGGGCCATGGCAGAAGGATATGGAGCCTGTCTGATAAACAAGCCTGATCTGGTGAGGGACATGGTACGGCAGGTTAGAAACCAAGTGGACAACCCGGACTACTCAGTTTCCATCAAAATAAGGTACCAGCTACTTGTTAAAGGAAAACATCTGCCATGAAAGAATCATCATTTATTTAGCCCTTGTGTAATTATCAGGTAACACTGATAATTGTCACGTTACTGGTGGCTGCATATTATTAATGGCTACTTGTGGTAATTGTCAATGTTTAACATCCTATATATTTATCTTTCTTTTTTCCCCTAATCAAAAGTCTTGGAATGAGATAACCAAGCATTTCACTGTACACTGTCCTAAGTGTAACTGTGTATGTGACAGTTTTTGTGATTTAAGATACTTTTAAATTGAGAATAAGAGCCAATTACTCTCACTGGCCCTGAACCATTTTTTGAGTGACTTTAATGAATTCCTCAGCATTTATTTTGTGTACTTTTCCTGAGGCGACTCCTCCTCTTCCTCACACAGGATCCACAAAGACCTCAGGCAGACAGTAGACCTGTGCCAGAAGGCCCAGATGGCTGGAGTGTCTTGGGTGACCGTTCACGGTCGGACCGTGGATGAGAGGCACCAACCAGTTCACTATGATGCCATTAGGACCATCAAGGACAGCCTCTCCATCCCAGTGGTCGCAAACGGAGATGTAAAGAGCCTCAAAGATGTGGAGTCCACCTATCTGAACACCGGAGTGGATGGTTTGTAAAAGTCGGATGTTAGTTTGCTAGTTTTTCTGTTTACATAGCTGTGGGAAAACTTCGATTGGACGAGTGAACAGAACCATGAAGCATGGCTGGAGATGGGTTGTTTAATGGGTCAGGCGTGGTCGTTCACGGTTACAGGCAGTGATGAGGTCAGCAGAATACCGAGGGTAACATATGAAAGACAGATGCAACGCAAATGACTTTGGTCACCTAACCCCACTGAAAAGTCCTGCCCTCTTCTCATAACAGCCTTGTCAAAGAAACATTTACCCACCCATACATGCATGCATCCATCCATTTCGCAGCCTGCCAAAGTACGGCTTCAGAGATCCAGAGCGTGTCGTGGAAAACAAGGCCACCTAGCAGACATAACTGGAACTGCTGACTGTCACAAGCACGCAGACGACAGCCACCTGTTCACCTAAAGTGCAGGTCTTCTCACTTTTGGAGGACAACTACACTGTGGAACAAAGTGGAGCACACGCTAACACAGGCATTTTTGCAGACTTTATACACACACAGCCAGGGTCCAGACTGAAACCCATAATCATAAAATGTCCCGTGTACCTCTAGCTGCAGTGGCAAACTCTCCTTGTCCCCAGTCAAAGCTCAGCCTAGCCGCACTTCTTGACAACTGTATGCTTGTGATGTCTTGCTTGTATGTCGCTTTGGACTAAAGCATCAGCTAAATAAATGTAATCATGTGAGGCCATGAGGCTGCCCTCTGAGCCCATAGCGCACACAATACATTTTTAGTCTAGTCAGTAATTTAATGTAGTCACCGATGCTTGGAATCTTTAAACCTGTAATCGTTTTACACTCTTAAACTAAGGTGGTACTTTTCTTTTAGAGTTCTAAAATGCAGTTCCCTAGGCATAACGAAGCCGTACCTGTCGTGCAGGTGTGATGGCAGCGCGGGGCCTCCTGGCCAATCCCGCCATGTTCGCCGGCTATGAAGACACGCCCCTGGATTGCATCTGGGACTGGGTGGACATCGCTCTGGAGCATGGCACCACCTTCACCTGCTTCCACAATCACCTGATTTACATGTTGGAGCGCATCACCTCGCAGGCAGAGAGGAGGGTCTTCAATGCACTATCCAGCACCACTGCGGTCATCGACTACCTCCACCACACCTATGGCCCCTGAACTCCTCCCAGTTCTGTTTTTTTAAGTCTGTTATGCCTCTGAATGTTTTTACAGCGGAAAAATGTAGGATAGTTTGTATTTAATACGATTTTTTATACATAAGTTTTTAAACCATCGCATCCATTTTCCTTCTTTAAATAAGCCTAAGGTGTTGCAAGCCACCAAAATTCTGAAAACCTACCTCCATAATACTGCATTCATGACACGTTTTGCAAGCTACCAAGCCCCTAAGATTCCTAAAGACCCACAGGAACATATCTTGAATTAGTTTTTCCATCTCTTTTCTCATTTGGAAGTAAATAAAACCAGTCTCCATAGGACTTCAAAGATGGGATGAGGTGAAGACTCATAGTTGGCCATCCTTCCTTGATCTCACCATCCTGTTTGTTCATATGTTATCTTTCTAATCCCCTCAATTCTTTAACCATGAGTAAGGACAAGGCGAATCAATATCCTAGGCTGATGAACAGTCACTGCATCGTGTATGTTGTAATGACAACCATTTTTCCCTGATTTAATAGGCTGACAACAAGATCCTCTCAAATGACCATGAATTCTCCTCGCGATTCCATCTCCTCCAAACTCTCTCCCCATGCTCCTTCTCTTTCCCCTGGTTCCCTCTGCACTACTCTTAAATAAGCATGCGCTACACTTCAAAAGAACCATTTCTGGCCCTTAATGACATTCACAGTTATACGCCATCTCTCCCGCGTCTGCCGAAACGAACCTGCTCTTTCCTGTCGGCCCACGGAGTCCTCTCCCATGGAGTGACCTCCTCACCATTCTTCTCAGTCTGTTGTCCTCGGGCGGCCCCCCTTCCCTCTGTCCTGAAACTCGCAGTTCAGATGTCAGCATGTGATGCCGTAAACCATCAGATCTTCTTTCATTTCTAGCTAAGTGGGATGTCAACCCACAGAGTATATCGTAGCTCTCTGAAGGTTCTAGCAGGTATCCTGAATGAGCTGTAGCTCCTCCCCCTCTCATTTAGCTTCCCACAATGCTGCTTGGTGGATGATGGATTCTTTCATCTCTCCTCTCATTCGTCTACCATGTCTCCATTCACATCAGTGCTGAGAAACCACCACCCGAAATTGTCCATGACACAGATACTGCCGCACTTCATTATGCCTTTTTGCATGTTTTAAACCTCCTATTTTATTCTAAAGCATGACTTGCCTGTAAATCATTTTGGAGAATTAATAATTGTAAATGTGTCGTTCAGTATTGTGATGGTTCTGAATAGATCATTTTCTTGAGTAACATGCTGACAGTTTTTCAATTCATTATCAAGGGTACGCTGAGGACAAAGCGTCAGTAAGGACCACTCCCCTCGATAACCACAAAAAGTACCAAAGAATTTTTACAAGTTACCTGCACAACTTGCAGGTGAAATCTGAAGGTCTTCGATTCAACTGAAATGTTACCTGTGAAAATCACCTCTGCATTCAGAAAGTGAATTTAAACAAAGAGCAAGTGAGCAGGGTCTTACCTTAAACCTCCACCTAAATCTTTCAAAAAAGTAAAAAAAAAAAAAAAATTCTCTATAAAATAATGCTGTTGAGAGAGGACAATAATACGTTCAAGATTCATGACCATGAGATCAAAGGTCATCAGAAGTAACATTTCACCCATAGAAAAATTCTGGATCATTTGTTTGTACATAGTTATTTAATGAGATAGATGTGTTTGCTTAATAAAAAGTAATGCTACTTTTTGTTGAACAAGTTTGAGACACTTCAATTTTCTTGAGTTATTCCATCAAAAAATCCATCTTAAGTCACAGATAACATGCTGATTTTATCGTATGAGTCATGATCTGTTTTTTTTCCCCATTTCAGCCTTATACTTAAGTAAAAATATACAAGTAGTAACTGGAAACAAAGTGGCAAAAGGCTGTTACTGTGTACATTAATGACTAAAGCAAAACCACAATCGGTGGGTGTAATGTACACATGGATTCAACAGCAGACACTACTACAGGGAATTCAGTTGTGATGGTGCATTTGAGTATTGCGGGCACAGCAGGCTAGAGCAAAAAAAAGTGGAGAGGAAAGATAACAGGAACGAGAGACGAGATAAGGAAAAACAAAGAATACCTTATATGAACAGGGAATGAGAAAAATTTAGTAAGATGATAAAATTGAGAAGAACAAAAGGCAAAAGAAAACAGAAACAAAAATTAGGCTGGTAAAACTGATAAAGAGTATAGTAAATATTTTTGGGAACATTGTTTCTGAAGAAAAAACACTTGTGAAAATCTTCCTCAAGATGCAACATTTTCAGAAATTGCCCTTAGCAGCTCACCCTTGACCAGCTATCTTGTGAAAATGCTTACGAAATTACACTAACAACTCGAATAACTCTTCGGGCACTAGGGTCTGGAAAATAATTACAGACCTTACTAACTCTACACAAGGGTTACCGAAACCCACGCCGCCTTATCTAAGTCACGGTACGCCTCCACCAGAACACCCTCACCATACATGTGTTTCCTTAATGAGGGAGCATCTTGGCCCTCTACCCCCCTCATATATGCCCGTTTCTGGTATCCTAATTCCCCTTACTCTTAATTAAAGACTACCCCATACTTGCAGCTCTCGTATTCAGCAGGGTCATTACAATAACTTTGATACACAGTGTGTTTTTTAAAATCTCAGGGCTCACCAAGTAATACAAACTTTGGGTACCATTATCTGTTTAATTAATCAAATTCAGTCAGAATATATTTTTGATTAACCCCAATACCTTATGCCCAAAGTACTTCAGCAAACACCTGGCAACAGCCAGTCTTCATACTGAGGTAAAACGATGGATAGACAATAAGGCTGCTAATCAAATTTACTGTAATTGGATGGAAATGAGCATTAACACGACGCAGTAAGGGGCAGTTCTTTGAAAAACCCCTGTGGGATGCCTCGACGGGCGTTTCACATTCAGCAGGAGACTTTAGGGAAAAGGAACGCCATCCCAACTCGGGTGTCTAAAAGTGCGGTGTAAGATTTGATTTGTTTAGTCGTGAAAACTTGGAAAACAGTATCAAGCATAAAAGTCGATGAAAACATACAATTCTAGTAATTACACATCTATTAGCTTTTATCAAATTATAAACTGGAGAATAGCCAAGACATTACGTATCAGAAATGCACATCTACTACTAGAGATTTGAAATATTAAGAATCTTATGAGCTCTCCCATTTTGATTTCACAGCTCCTGTAGTGGAGACCAGACGTATTTTAGGATTGGGCCAGCAAAACTAGAGAAAAATCGAGATCCAACAAATCAAAATGATAATCAAGGTTATTATCAAACTTAAGGCAACAGCCAGTGGCCTCATATATTTAAACTCCTCTATTTGAGGGAGTAACTCATCCACAACCAGTTGGAACGCACCTTCTGGTCCCCTTTCTTAAAAATGGAGACCACCACCCCTGTCTGCCAATCCAGAGGTACTGTCCCTGACCTCCACACAATGTTAAAAAGACATGTCAGCCAGGACAACCCAACAACATCCAGCGCTTTCAAGTACTCAGGAATCTCATCCACCTTGGGAGCCTTGCCACTGAAGTTTTCCCGTTACCTCAGTGACCTCAGCCCTAGTAATGAGCAAGTCCTCATCCAAGTCCCCAGACTCTGCTTTTTCTGAGGTAGGTATGTCAGTGGGATTCAGGAGATCCTCAAAGTATTCCTCCCATTGACCAACCCAGTGGTGGTCAACAGCACTCCATCCCCACAGTAAACAATGCAGATAGAGTGCTGCTTCCCTCACCTGAGTTGCCTGAAAGTTTGCCAGGATCTCTTTGAGGTTGACCAAAAGTCATGTTCCGTGGCCTCACTGAACTCCTCCCACACTCGAGTTTTATGCATTACTTATGCATTATTTATTTAACGCACTGAATCCTTATGGCTCCTCCTGCAGGTGGTCGGCCCACATAAGAGGGCAGACCTATGTGACTTCTTCGGGCTCCGACCAGTCAGGCCACATGGGTTAAGGTTCAACCACCAAGTGCTCACTCACGAGCCCCTCCCCCAGGCCTGGCTCTGAGGTAAGGCCCCAGTATCCCTTTTCCAGGTGAGGTTAACGAGTCCTTGATTTCTTTGTTTAGTGGTCTTTAGAATTGCATTTAGTCTAGCCCCTCACCTAGGACCAATTTGATTTGGGAGACCCTACCAGGGGCAATTGCCCTCAACAACATCACTCCTAGGATGACTGAGACACTCAAACCGCTCCACCATGGTAAGGTGGCGACCCATGGAGGCGTGTTATATATGGTGTTGCTCTAAATTTGATTACTCTGTTAATGAACTTACTGACATTTATATTTCAATTCTTTTTTCAGTAGATCTCTCAGCTGCCTTTTTTCCTACGCCATAAGACAGGAAGTCATACAATGTTTTTAGATAAGGAAAAAATGATCTGATGTTAGGTTTAGTGAACATAACTCAGGACTTATACACAATTGCACCCAAAATTATCCAGCCCCCATTGCAAATTAGGTTTAGTGGCAAAATTTACAATCTTTCAGCTGTTTGCAATAAACAAACAAGAACAATTTAAATAGCTCAACACAAGTAATATTACAAGTGGTTTAGCCACATTCAACACAAAATGCCGCTTTTAATGACTACTACAGTCTCAAAATTATTCAACCCCTTCATGACAAGCATCTTTAGTACTTAGTAGAGCACCTGTTTGCTGTTATGACCTGCTGCAAATGTGATGCATAGCCAGACACCAGCTTCTGGCAGCATTCCCCAGGAACCTGAGCCCGTTCTTCATGGGCAATGGCCTCCAGCTCACTAATATTCTTGGATTTGCGTGCCACAACCGCCACCTTCAAATCCCACGAGAGACTTTCTATGGGGTTCAAGTCAGGCGACTGTGACGGCCACTCTAGAATAATCCAGGACTTTTTCTGAAAGCAAGCCTTGGTGGACTTGGAGACGTGCTTGGAATCGTCGTTCTGTTGGAAGGTCCAGTGACACTCAAGCTTCAGCTTCTACACAGATGGTATGACGTTTTCTCCTAGAATTTCTCGACACTTGATTGAATCCATCTTGCCCTCCCCACGCTGCAGTTTTCTAGTACCAGAAGAACCAAAGCAGCCCTAGAGCATCACCGAGTCACCGCCATGCTTCACTGTAGGCAGGGTGTTCTTTTCAACATATGCTTCAGTCTTCTTCCTCTAGACATACCGCTGATCCATAGGCCCGAAAAGTTTCGCTTTTGTTTCATCGCTCCACAGAACGGAATCCCAAAACGTCTGTGGCTTATTTACATGGTTTTGAGCATATTGGAGCCGAATTTTCTTGTGCTTTTCGGTCAGTGGTGGTGTACGTCTTGGAGTTCGGGCATGGAGACCTTTTGCGTTTAGTATGTGCCTTACTGTGAAAACTGAAACCTCAGTGCCTGCTGCCACCAAGTCTTGCTGTAGGTCTTTTGCTGTCACTCGAGGGTTTTTTGGCCACCTGCCTCCTCAGAAATCTGGTGGCAGCTGTCCATAGTTTCCTCTTTCTGCCATGTCCAGGTAGCGTAACCAGTGCTCCTCTAACTTTGAACTTGCGAACTATGCTTCCAATGGTATCGGTAGGAACATTCGGTGCCTTCCATATCTTTTCGTATTCTTGTTTGTGCAAGGCAATGATCTGTTCTTTTAACTTTGTGGACAATTCTCTTGACTTACCCATATTTCTAACATGCAATCAAACGCCACTGTGAACACACTCCTAGCCAGCCCAGGTATTTGATGTGTTCTATCTCAAGCACACCTGATGCAACTAATGAGGCCCTTGATTGGTTGGATCAGGTGTGCTTGAGACTCCACCTGATTTGCAAATGTGTGCTTTTATGAGAGATTCTGTTCAGGGGGCTGAATCATTTTGAGACTGCAGTAGTCATTAAAAGTGGCATTTTGTGTTGAATGTGGAGAAACCACTTGTAATGCCATGGGGACACTAACACCCCCTTCATGTGCCTTCGTAAATACGAGGTGTTGGCTCATAAGTTACGCATGAACACCCCCTCATGTTGTAACTGCAAGTGGGAACTCGGGAGATAATTTTGATATGCCAAAGTGGCTGGCCTGTTTTTCTAATTGTCCATCAGAAATGTTCTCCAATGATAGAGGTTAACTTGCTTCCGAATCATGTTCCTCAAAAAGGCATCAATACACCCATTGATTGCTCTTCAATTCAATTCAATTTTATTTATATAGCGCTTTTAACACGGAACACGGTCACAAAGCGCTTTACATAGTCCCGGGCCCAAGGTCCCCAGAGAGTAAGCCAAAGGCGACAGTGGCAAGGAAGAACTCCCTATTCCAAATGGCTTCAGTTTGTCATAAAAATCCATATCATGCCATATGTAATTTGGACGGCGCGCTGTAATGTTGTCTCTGCAGTTGTCTCCCTGTCCTCTCCTGTATGCCCATGGGACCTCAGTTTAATTGTATATCTCTCACCTTTTGTTGTGTTAGTCACAAGCTATTTAACTGACATCTTTCAACTTTTGTACAAAAAAAAAAAACCTAGTCGTGAAAAACAAATTAAAAAAATAAAACATGGCCTTTCTGGACTTCCGTAATATCTTTTGAAGTGAATTTTTTTTTAAATAAAAAGTCTTTTCATTGTGGGCCTTGATGAAAATATGCAACTCTATCAAGTATGACAGCAAGTCGCCACATTCTGGTTAATCCACGTGAACTTAACGGGCTACACTTGTACCTGGGCTTTATCGAGAACTAGTCCATTTGCTGGCAGGGGAGGATTTCAACCATTTTCAGCACTGCCACAGTGGTTTCAGACCACCACGCAGGTCCACGCCCTTTTGCGATGCCATACGTAACACCCCTACATTAGTTCACTCGACAATTTATAATGTTATACGTCGACACATACCACACGTGACCTTAAAGTTCAAATACGGCTCTTCTGGTGCTCTAGGCCGTACATTTTTTGAAAGATACCATGTTGTTGTACTCATTTTTGCTACAAAGAATCTGACAAAAACACTGCTGGCTGTAAAAGAGTTGTTACATTAAAGAAATATTTAAAATTTTATTAAAATGATGTAATTTATTTCACAAAATCTACACAAGTCCCGTACAAATATATAATTTATCTTCTATGAAATCATTCCATTTGGCCAGTGCTCCCATCACGCCTTGCAGGGTTTGGGATGGAAAAAAAATGGAATGTCTAGAAGTCACAGCCTCGTCTCACGGTCTGGGTCACAGTCAGAGTTCCGTATGCACTGGTCACATGAGCGGCTCCCTTCCTTGGTCAGGGATTCCAACTCTGTCCTTCCATTCACCAGTCCGCTCTTCTCCTTCTTGACTTGTCTCTGGATGAGCACAAACCCCAGGGCGCACAAGATGAAGGAAAGGGTGCGTAAGCCGAACGTCAGGCCCAGGTACACTAACCTGAGGAGGAGGACGAGGGAGAAAGAGCACCTCCTTAGAGACTATGACAGCAAGGTGCCACCCACTGCGGGGATCCGAGTTTGATTTATGCAGCGTTTCCCAAGGATGCACAGAGAACGGGCGATGGAGAGAGGTTGAAAGCAGTACTTTATAATGTAAGGAAGGGGGTTCTCGAACTTTTGAATCCAAGGACCCAAATAACAAACTTGGTACCACGTTGAGGATTGCCACAAAGACAGCAGAGTCATATATAATGATGTGGTGAACCATCACGAACGCATTCAAGAATCACTGACCTAAGGGATAACAAACTGAAGGCCTCATGAACAAGGAAGGTCTTGTCACAAAGAGAGAAACTGAGCAAATGTTTGATAAGAAAGACGTCTTGAAGAGTGGTATTTTCCTTACAGAGGGTAGTGCTCTGCCACAGCACGCCACATGTCGGGGGGTCAGGGCCTCACCTGTACGCCGAGGTGTTGTAGATGCGACATGCTCCTCTCCCGCCGCACCTCTTCTGTCCCCATTTCAGACAGGTGGCATCGATGATGGCCCCAAAGTAAATGGGGGCCGGGATTCCCGCTGTGGCGGGGCAAAGCAGGAGGACATGCCATCAGCAAGGAGGAAGAGGAGATATGGACCTCCCACAGGCCACCTCTCCTTTATTTCAAGGGTGGAGGAACTTCACTCGTTATCATCAGCCTCCCCTTAAACCCTAGGTGAGGCAATAACCTTTCCAAAAATTACCTTTGACGAAATACTGAAACACTAAAAACAGCTGCAATAGAACACTAAACCTGTAGGCAATATAAATGCAGTGATATTGACCCGATCTTGGCTGGGTAGACGTACACCGTCACTTTTCTCCCCAATGGTTGACCTTCCATGAGACTCACCAAGTGCTCGAGTTGCCAAAGTGTGGAATCCCAGTGCCAAGGACTTTAGTTCTGGCTTTATACACCTGGTAAAACATCAAGTACCTTAGCAACATCATGCATATGATAATGAGCTCTTGAAGCTCACAACCGATCTAGATCCGTACTACACAGGAAGAGGTAGGAGGCGCTGTTCCAGGCGTGATCTGTACTGGCAGTGCGTGGTATTACAGCCTCTGAGCAGGCAAGAACAGCACGCTGCTTGATTGAGTGACGCAATTCACAAAAATATGCTATAATTTCATTTATCAAGGAATGAGGCACGGTATTCCAGTGAAGTTAGCTGATTAGCTTTTAATGAAATTTGAGAGATTCGTATCTGTGACACGGTTGCAATAAGGAACAGACATAACCAAAAGATTGATTTTCAGCTACTGGAAACTTGAACAATCTAAAATTTTAGCGGGCATTTCAGTCCAATTTGTTCTTCATAGGCGACACAGAATTTCCTTAAATAACTCATTAAGAGACGCACGTATGATGTGTTTACTGCATCTCTCAGCTTTTTAGTGCCTGCGGGCAACAGCCTCACCCACCTGATGAGCAGCATGTACCCAGCTGTACCGCCCAGGGAGATGATGAAGGAAGTGAAGACTGACAGGGCCAGGAAGTAGAGAAAGATCTGGTCACACCCATCCCGGTGCTGACATTGGCCCAAGGTGGCGGTGAAGTTCTTGGGTCCTGAACCTGCCTCAGACAGGCACTGGCACTGGTGGAACACCTACCACACAATGGGGAAACAGGGATGGAGGGAGAACCTTAGCATCTCACTGACGACCACCATGCGAGTGGAGAAGGGGCACTGCTAAACACAAATCAGGACAAATATGGTTTCACAGAACCGGCAATCTCACGGTGTTCTTTCCCGATCCGGCGGACGTGCGGCAGCCGGCCAGGCAGGGTGAGACGTAGGTGATCCCATTCTCTCCACACACTGGGTCCCAGTCCTTCCCAGAGCACAGACAGGCGGAGTTGCAGTCCGTGAACTGGGAAGCCTCCTGAGGCGCCAACACATCCACTCTGTTTGTGTTTAATTTACACAAGGAATTCTCTTTGTAAATCTATCACGTTACAAAACTGCTTAAGTATCATTTTAAAATGATTTTGTTCTACTTTATATAGCTTGTTAGTTTAATTAAGCAAAAGTACAAGAATTAATCCCACAAAACTTTTGCTTCCCAGCTGTTTTTAACTGCTAGCTGTTTAGCTGTAAGGAATTCCGTTTGTGAACAGAAGGTTGCAGGTTTAAACCCCAGGAGCCAGAAGTTGCCCCCTGTTGTTTGCCAGATTGGTAGATGGGTGTTGGATCATAGCTGTTGGGTTACACTGGCAGCTGGAGGTGCTGAGGCTCTGGTATGGTGGTGCTCTGCTGTAGGGGTCTGTGGTATGTTGTGTCCTTCCCTGATTTACTCATTGCTGTGTTGCGTGGTGCCACATTGTGTCAACTTGTTTTGTTGCTTAAATATGGTTTTACATGGTTTTCAAATCCAGAACTTCCTATCTGACACTTGGCATGCAAATACAGCAGAAATCAGTGGTGGTGCTTTAAGTTGTTGTGTGGCCACCATTTCTGGTA
Source organism: Gymnarchus niloticus (assembly GCA_009936485.2). Lineage (NCBI taxonomy): Eukaryota > Metazoa > Chordata > Actinopteri > Osteoglossiformes > Gymnarchidae > Gymnarchus > Gymnarchus niloticus. The sequence continues at coordinate 25,702,144 of JAACJT020000052.1, forward strand.
CTAAAGTTAGGTTCAGGGGTCAGGGTATTAAGGCCACTTATGACCGGTGATGATGGGTCACAGTTGTAAGCAATCAGGTCAACTCCAATGAGGACATCAAGGGTAGAAATGAAAGTGTTTATTAGCTGCTTTGGATCCTGATCCCTGTGTGCTGAAGTTCTAGGTTCCTGTCCTTGCGTCAAGAACTAATGGGGCAGCCTATCTGGGTTCTAATATGAGTCATGATAAATGTCATCACTACCAGGCCAGTTGTATTTGGCTGTAAAGGTCTTCTTCATTTCTGCTTTACCTGTGCCCAATTTACCATCCATACCGATAAAGTCTGACCAAATGTTACAGAGAACATTTTATTCTGGAAAACCCACCCGTTGTAGGACACAGTTATCCCGGCCACCTTGGAGTTCTCGCAGCCCATGGCAAAGAAGAAGAGGGACAGGAAGTATCCCAGCAAAGAGGTCCCGATTGCGAACTTGGCGGCTCCCATGATGTCCAGCTTAAACTTCTTCATAACCAGGCCCCCCAAAAAGATGCCCAGGGCCACTGCTGGAATGTTGATGGCACCTGCAATGGCAATAATGTGTCCAAGGTATGCTTATGTACAAGCTGCCAACCAGGACCGGGCAGGCGGAACAATCGTGTCCCAACAAGGTCAAAGGCCTGATCTCTTTGTTCATATTAAAGTCACACGGCCCATTCCTCATTATCAGCAGTCAAGCCAAGGCAGACATGCTCTTTTAAGGTGTGGGGTTTGTGAAGAACACACAGCATGTGTTTGGCACAGTCCAAAAACATCATTTCACAAGTTTTACCTCTGCAGCAAATTTCTACATGCTAAGCTACCCGATTTCTCAATCCATCCAATTGGTACTATGCCCTCTTTGATATCAAGCTCCTGTCTGACTTCAATGCAAGATTACAGTGCTTTAACCACCCTATTTCATGGGACAAGTTGGTTTAAGTATATTGAAGGCAAGCCAACACAATCATGCTAATGACTGATAAATCTCTGTTAATCAAAAACAGATAATACTAGTGATACATCCATGGTAAGTTGACAGAAATGTGGGTTTGGTCACGTACCCATCAGAAAGTTGGCTTTAGATGCCGATTGTCCGTAATGCTCTTCAATGTACTTTGGCTTGTAGGTCACCATGCCGATGAGGGAGTTGAACTGGATGATGGTCACACACAAATACAAAAGGTAGAAGGGGCTTCCCAAAAGATTTTTCAATGAAGGCAGAAACTCTGGAAAAAAAAAGACCATCCATCTTTATTAGCAAAGGCTCTGATCATACCGAACAGCCCCGGTGTGCATTTACTCAAAGGATGGAGCTCATTTAGGTATTCCTGCAAATGTCTCAACTTATGAGCAAAGTACTACTGCAGTCATTCTCCCTTGCGTCCAGAAGACCTTCACCTAGGCTTCCCAGTCAGTCATTTACCTTTTGCCATCTCCACCAAGTTCGCCGGCTCCTCCTGCCTGTACTCGTGCTCCACGCATTTGGGGTCGGCGATGAAGCACGACTGCTCCGGGGCACACTTAGGAGGAGGGCGATCCCCGGGCATGGGCGGAGACTTGGGCAGGAACCAGAACGGGATCGCCGAGAGGAGCGTGATGACCCCCGCAATGAGGTAGCCCAGCCACCATGCTCCTACCCAGCGAGCGTCACCTGGGGTGATGGTGATGCTCTCTATAGCCGGAAACGGGGCAGAAGGCATGGAGATGGATTAGGAGAGGAAAACAGACACTGGAGCAGTCACATGACAATGTTTACGCTTTTGGTAGATGGGAGAGATGATAATCTTTCACCAACTGCTAATTGCTAAATGCTAACTTCAAAAAATTCCAAGTCCTTCTTAACAGGAACAAAGCCACTGATCCCAAGCCTATGCTGCTCGGTAACACCAATGTGTAAGCAGCAGTATTTCTGGTAATGCCACCATGTGTCTCCACTAGGTCTCTGAGAAATTATAATCACAGGTTAATGAGAACTTTGGGCCATTGAGGCTAATTAGAACCTGAAAATTAGCTTAGCACAGGGACACAGACAAACTGGACAGATGGATAGATGGATGAGGACAGAATGAGGGCTTTGAATAAGTCAAACAGTGATGATATAGTGAGTCAGACAGCAGCAGAAAAATCAGTCATTTGACATTTCAGTCACAGTCAGGCAGTAAATCAAAGTCAGTGAGCAGTACAGGTAAGTCTTCAGAGTCTGTGGTCAAGAATCAGTATGGAGTACTGGTCATGGGAGTCAGAGTCCACATCAGTTAGCTCACCCATATCTACAAATCCAATGTCCACGTATATTTTAGCACACAGAGATCCCAGGAGGTACCCAAATATCGGGCCTACGATGGCCACTGTCTGCACGCAGCCTGAAAAGGAGAAGACTGTAAGAGAAGCAGAACTTTTCAAATTACATGGCTAGCATTAAAAAAATGAGCAAAAATCTGCAGGTATCCACAATGTTCCATGAGAAGCGCTTGATGCTTAGCTACATCTGCCTTAACAGTGCGATGTAGTTCATCAGAAGTTCCCTTATGTACACCATCACACTATGGTCAACCATAAGTGGAAACAAGAAGGAGAAAACAGGAAATAACCAAGCTGTCAGTCATAACTATTATAGACTAGCAAAGATTATGATAGACTAATAACATTCAGGAGTATTTTTATTGCCCTCGGGTCTCAAAGTCGTTGGAAGGGCAGCGGATGACAAGGACGATGCATCACCGATGTAGAAGGCTGCGTTTTCTTGGCTAGCATGGTCGTCGATGTATGAAATTCCGAGCGGCTGGACGGGAGTCTCTCCAATCCCACGTAACATGTTCCCCAGGAAAACGTAAATCCACATGGAGAGATTTGACTCGTGCTCACAGTCCGGCACTGGGGGATGAAAGGTGCAGAAGTAGCTCTTTTACACAAAGTCACCTGAAATTGGGTGAGCAACATACATGCATTTGTACTCCGTTTGCCACCAAGGCTTTCTCTCCAGAAGACTCACTTTACATTTGATGATAGCTTTCCTGCTGTTTCTATTTATATGAATGAAGGTATAAGAAGCTTTGTAAAAAGACACACTGCTGATGCTTTACAAATGTGTTGTTGCATTTTTGAGGAAGGTTGAAGCTCTGGATTTAATCGACAATGTAAATAGGCTGTAGGTAGTCAATGAAAGTAGTAGGTATCATGCCGTTTTATTGGACAGTTATTAGATTATTTAAACTAGACTTTCATTAAAAATTAAGATTGGTGAATTGTGCTACACAAAATGGAAACATTCATATAACAATACAGAATGAAAATTACAGAAATAACCAGAAGTTCATGTACCATGAAGGATGTTGGATCAAACCTCAGCAAAGATCCTGTTGTTTTATCCCTATTTGGAGTCTTTTAGAAGAATTGCTCTGTTTACCCAATCACCCTGGCCTTGATAAGCAGCAGGGAGATGAACTGGATGGATGAATGGATGCTATAGTTATGTTTTCTAATGGATAAGATTAAGCGGCTTTGGATAAGTAACTAGACAATGCCACTAGGTGCTGCTTACAAAATGAGACTCTGCTCAGAAAGATAATTACATTGTTGGTCTAAATTTCTGGTCAACATGAATTTAGGGTGAAGACAATGGTTCCTATTTGGGAGCAAGTGTTATGGTCCCCATTGTTCTGCAGATGTACGATGTGAGAGTTCTTCACCTGCACTCTCCAACGTAGAAAGCCCCCCTCTCATGGTTTGATGGTCGGGGGAACTTGCAGGACATGGAGTGAGATTACCGGTCGAGTTCGCTGAAGATTTGACTGAGGTTTCAAACTTATAGCTGTACAAAAAAGTGGGTGTAGAAAGAAACGTACACTGAAGACCAGCAAAGAATGGCCGAAAAATTGATCAAGTCTGTGCAATACGTCTTGTGACTATAAGCGACCTTCGGTAAAAGGTATATTACGACAGGATGTATTGTTAACCTGAAACACACTTTTCTTACAATAGGAAGAAGGCTTGTGCATGATATATATATAGAGAGAGGGTCTGAGTTCAGACATGACCACACGTGCACCTGCCAGAGTAGAGAAGTAACGGTGTTAAGCTCGCTCCAGGTAGATCATAAGGTGAAAGTCAGTCACAGGAGTTTAAGTTTTTGAAGGGTCATGAAGCCCTGATGTATTTGGACCAAGATGTGTTTTGCATAAGCATGCCCGTTTGTGCTGACTGCTGGAATGAACTTGCTTACGCTTGCATCAGAAAACGGTTTGTATCCTCGTCCTGCCCCTCCTGGGGAAGCTGATCACACTGGAGCAAAACTACGATACATTGTTATATTAGCCAGGCTGCTATGCTGCTGGTGTTTTGTAAAGCGAAGTACGGTCGATGTTTAACAAGCACTATAAGCTTCAGAATGGGAGCAGATGAAGTTTGAGGATTAGTTGAAAAGGTCTGCAATTGGAAAGAGGACTAAACGTATGTCTTAAAAGGTATTATTGCCTAAAAGGACATGTTAAAGTCTGATGAAAAGGTAACAAGTCTGTTTCTGTGTACATATATCTGGTACCTAAAATGGAAAGTACACGGAACAAATTTGGTGTTAAGGGCCTTGCTCGAGGGCTCAACGACGATATGAGCATTTTTACCAGCCATTGGATTTGAAGCGGCAACCTTCCGGTCACCGGCACAAACACCTAACCCGCAGAAGCACACTCCGTCCTCGTAATTAACATGCAACTGATGTGACACTGTGGCAAAGTTCAAACTGCAAACCTCACGTCAGCTAATTAGCATTGTTAAATTTTTACAGCAATTAGCTAAATGAAGTCAAAGCACGCAACGTTTTTCGTTACTTACCGTCCGATGATGAAATGAGGCATGGCAATTAGGAATGTGCCGACAGACATAAGCAGGCAGCCACCTGCGATGATCTTTGGTCGGTGCAGTTTGGCTCCGAAGTAGCTGACGAACGCAATGACCAACAAGTTGCCTGCAGGGAAAACGTACGACACGTGTCTCAGGGAGATGCGGGCTCAGCACCACCAACAAAAAGACACGTTTTCTGGCGATAAACACCAAGGCTTTGTTTGGGAAACCCAGTGAGCCGGGGAATGACAGAGTTGGCCGGCATTCAGTGCAAGATGAAATGGCTCGAGGTGAATGCTAAACCCCATCGTTACCCCATCTGCCCTAGACGAACTGTGCCTGCTGATGGTCGTCTTTGACTTGTAGAACTTGCTCACGACTCCAAAGCCAGTTGCGTCTGTAGCGTTACATGCCACTCAAAGACCACTGTTTACCGAGTGTATCTGAGGATCAGTACGTTAAAAGCTAGGGCAGAAAGCCAGAATATGCTGGAAAACCTGTCTGTATGTTGTGTTTGGCTTCCCTGTTGGCATTGCTGATTATATTCGGATAGGAACCTGTAGCCAGAGACTCTTATGACTCAAGATGGGAAAAGAAGCATCTAGAGGCACTGCTGAAATGAAAACGGGCTTTCCAAGCATGAGTGAGAATGACTGACGGACAGACCAGCATTCAACAACCCCACCGGAGCGGCTGATCTGTTCAGAGTTTGGTTCCCATGGAAACACTACCATGGTCTCAAGCTCCCGATGACACTGGCAAACGCTACTACAAAGTTCGTTAATCAACACCAGGGCCTCAATGGCCACGAGTTATAAAATGACATCAATCTATTCAGCATACGTGCTTATGTGAAAGAGGATCGCAGTGAGCCTGGGGCCTATCCCATGAAGCCCAGGTCAGGAGGCAGGGGACACCCCAGAAGGGATGCAGCCCATCATGACACGCACACTATGGGTAATGTGGAGATGCCGCTTCTCCAACCCACATGTTTTTGGACTGTGGGAGGAAACTTGGTGCAAGCCCTCATAAATGACTGGAGAAAATGCACACGGGGCACAACCCCGGAGTGCCACGTTCTGAATCACTGCGCTGCCGGAATGATAAAATCTAAACAAATAATAAACATTTGATGCACTGTTGCATTATTCCCGGTCCATTTTGCAGTGTATGCCACATCCAATCCAGCCAAAAGGAAAGCTTTCATTAAGGCCAAGTCAACAGTGGGTTGGAATGTTGTGATTTTACCGTTGTTCCATCATTCAGTCTGTAGCCCATATCTAAGTGAGCTTCTGGACCAGACTATTATTGTTGTACCTGATTTTAAGTAAAGTGTGAAACTCTCCCTGGCAGATCACTATTCACGCTGGTAAAAACAATACACACACTGAATGAAGGTTACAAAAACTAGCATAAACTGCAGATGTCTGTTGGAGGTTCTGTCACGACATAAAAACATGTCCGGATCAGTGGAAATTCGTTTTATGTGAACAACTACAAAAAAAAAATAAAGATAGCGTTGAGTTGAATCACGTGCCGCTCACCTATTTCAAAGCTTCCATCGATGATTCCTATTAAGTAACTCGGAATATCAAACCTCCTCTCCAGCTGGGTGATTGTGCTTTTCAAATAGCTCCCAGAGAGTGCCTTCGAAAAATAGGCAAAGGACAAGGCGGCCAGGAACATCTAGACAGACAAAGAGGAAACAACAAAAGAGAGAGGCTTCAACACTTCATGTGCAGATGTGGGTCTTCTTCACGCATTAACCGTGCGTCAGAAAGCCTCTACCCCATCGTGCTTTGTTGGCTGTTTCAGCACTCGGTATTCTTTGAGACGCTTGCCTATGAAAAAATTGGGCAGAAGGATAGCAGGGGGCAAGGCGGATAAAGGAACAGGGAAAAGAGAACGGAGAAGCGGGTGAGTTGGGAGCCTACTGGCAAGTCGGAGGAGAAGGAGGAGACTCAGACGGGTGGAGCGTTAGGAGAAATGGTTTCTCATGCGTTACGCCCGCAGAACCCCAGGGCAGGGCAGCAGGGCCTTCTTCATCAAAGGAGGGAAAGTTAGGCAACTCTGATTTTCACAGTTCATTCAGAACACCTGCCCGTCATTCCCTGTGCATGGACTGCATATGTTGATGTGTTCAGTGAATCGCCTCAAGTGACTTCGATCCAAATCCTGACACCAAGCAAATACCCACACCAGTGAAGTGCTCAGCTGTGCCGCTCGTGTCCACTCATTCGATATTTACCTGTCGCGATGTGTCAGTCTGGTTCACGTGGCTCCCATGCTGGACGAATCATTCTCGAAATAATAGGTTCACTGACCTGCCCCCCCCCCCCCCCCCCCCCCCCCCCCCCCCCCCCCCCCCCCCCCCCCCCACCCCACACACCACAAGACCAAAAACAGAAACAAAAACAA
>JAACJT020000052.1:25709429-25747879 GCA_009936485.2 Gymnarchus niloticus
TTTTCCCTCCCGGGCGGGTGCGGCGCGGTTCCCCGGGCGCCCCAGCCGGGCCGAACCTTGCGGAAAAAAAAGGTTCCCCGGCCCGCCCCCCCCCCCCCCCCAAGGTTCTGTCCACCATCACAAGCCACAACCAGACAAAACGAACATCAGGGAAACTCTTTGGAAATAACAGCAATATAAAGAACAGGAATGGGGTTTGAGACCCTAAGAGCCCTCCCTACAACAGGGACCCCCCTGCCTGTACCTCTTTGAAGACTCTCAGGTTCTTCAGTCAAGGTCAGCGAGCCAGGGAAACCCTCACATTTTCACCAGAATAAGAACATCCCAGCAATTTTCAGAACCGGTCAGTTGCTGGGAAACTAGGGCTGAAGTTTCGGCTTCTTCTGTAACCGAATCTCTCTCCTCACAGAGGAAAGCGACACGCAAGACACGTGTACATGTGCCGAAAAATGAGCACTAGACCATGGCCATCAAGCCTGTGTATTACATTATTATTATAATGAGGTGATACTCAGAGAGACTGTGTGAGGGAGCGTGTGTCACATATCACAGCAATCTGCATCTAGTCTTCTCCAAGAAAATCCTAAAAGGTTGAAGGCGGTGTTTGTGGCCAAAAAAATGCTCTTGTTGCTATAACGCTATTTGAGAGCACTTACAGAAGACTTACCAGAATATTTAACACACATTTAATAGTAAAAACTCTCAGAACCAAACACGTGGTATAGATATAGGACTAAAATGAAAAAGACAGCTTTTTTTAACAAAAAGTAAGGAACACAGTTACATGCCGACTTCAAGCTATTTCAATTTCACTTCATGTGTTGAAGAAAAAAAAATCTAAATGCAGCGAAACGCTGCTTGTTTGTGCATGTGTATTTTTCTGTTGTGTGTCCTCAGAGCTTGGATTACGTGATGCCAGCTCAGTGCTGATCCACGACTTGAGACAGGCACAATGGCAAAATGAGTCCTCTCTCTCCTTTGGACAAAAAGTAATTAAATGCTAGCTTGCCTTTACAAGTTCTCAAAATTAAAAGGACTGATGATGAAATAGTAATTTGGATCCAGAGTCACTGCTGAGAGGAGATGCGTGGGTGGTGGAGTCATCTACTGATCTGACTCCAACATCTTCTCCATGTGGATGCCGTGGCTCTTGGAAGCCAGCTGAGCACCGGGGACCTCGCTGCAGCTTTTGATCAGGTGTAATTAGCAAAGGCTGCCTGAGGTACTCCTACCTCTTACTGATTTCTTTTCAAGCCTCCTTCCCATGTGGCAGGCATCAGAAGGGTTGCCCCCCCGGCCCACACACACATGCAGAACTACCAGGATCCTTCTGATGTCCGCCATCTGCGTCTGGAAGCGTCGTAAACCCGATGAAGTTAGTCCTCCTGCGTTCCCTTGCTGAGGACCGTCACGGCACACTTAAGCTTTTGCCTTCCGGTAGCATGAAGTTTCTTCCACCCTGCGCCTTGATGCTTGTCTACAGCCTCGTTTCCCCATGTTCCTGATAAACCTCTGTGATGACCATCATAGTGTGTCTAGAGTTTAAGGGTCTGAAGGTTCTTCCTCATTTAGAGGATACATCCATTCCTGCCTACTTCAGCAACAATGTGGATGACAGTGCAGTCAGGTGGTGATGAATGTCCAATGGTCCGGAACACGCTCAGCATGATAAATGGGCCATTCTGACCAGTACCGTATACTGGACCCCCTGGGCTTAAGCTCTCACCTTCGCTCCTGCCAAGAAAACAATTATGTCTGGTAATTTTCACCCAGCCGGGGGGTGCATGTGAAAAAAATTAGAGCCTTGTTTTCTCAAATGCTCCCTGAGGGCTTGTGGCACTGTTGAAATATTTCATGGGGCACTATCTGTAGTCAACTCACTCGTTAGACCATGGACGGCACCACCTTCCCCCAAATCAGAGATCCCCCACTGGCTGGAATGGCATCAGGACTGGAGGCAACATGCCAAGCTTTGCCGTAACCGTGGCCAATGCTACAAGAGCTGTCAGCTAGTGACGGGACAAATGAGGCAGCAAAACCTGTGATGGGAGTATGCTGAACTAACCAATAAATGCTGATGCAAAATGAGGCTTCGGTACCCATGGTGGGTGGGAGTATCATGAACTACCAATCAAACATGGCAATATTGGTAGTTCAGGATACTCCCACCCACCACAGGATTTGAAGCCTTATTTGTCCCATCACAGCTGTCGGCTGCCCACTCGACCCTGGGCTGTAAATGGTTAACATTAAACTGTATGCAGATGAACAACGGCCAATCTGATAAATGGTATGGCAGCTGAGAGGAGAAAACAGACTTCAAACCTGTGCATGGCTCTATGAATCCAGAAGGGCTTTCACTGATAAAACCTGATGTAAGAGAAAACCGAAAATCACCTCCACTCTGTGTTCTCCCCGAGTAGTGGAGCTTACCTGAGGGTATTCTGATTTATTCCCTCAGTCCAAGGACATGCCAAAATGAATGACGTATGTCTCATAATAATTCGGTGCCACCAAAGAGTCAGGAGGGGGAAGAATTTTGAAAAATTAAAAAGTTGCTGGTTAATGTTATAAAGAAAACATCCACTGCCCCCACTACCGCTCTATATAAAAAAAAATAATAAAAAAATTTAAAAATCACAATTTAAAGGTTAAATTTGACTTTAAAAACTTGTCAGTTTAAATACAATTAGCAAGAAGAATGAACAGAGCAGAATGACTAAATCACACAAGACTGTAATTGAAAAATAAGACTGGCGTACATTAATGACAATAAAACCAGAAACGTAAAGTTGTTTTCCCAGAAGCACGTTTGGGGTTGTATTGTTCAGATCCTCGGTGGTGACTGCCCCCCCCCAACCTGACTGAAATTACCCGAGTGATTTCAACATCATCATAATTGTTCTCACAGGAGCCGAATCGTGATTTAAGACCTGCAGTGCTTAGTGAAGACTGTACAGGATCTTAACCTGGTAATGCTGTCTAAGGCTGTCTTCATGTCATCAACAAGTTAATTGGAGAGGCTGGTCTGCTTAAGGCCATGTAAAATGAACAAGGTATGAAAATACACAACAAATCATTTCACAATCTATTATCCCTTAACATGAGTTCAAATTATAGGAATAAGCGCCTTGGAAAACGAACGGACAGATGATTTCACTTGAGTGTCTTTCAGCTTTCTGCGTATGTGTTTAACCCTGAGCAAACACGTTACTGTACTGCCTCTACTGATCAAAAGCTGATGTAGAGACTAGACTTTTATATTTCAACGTACCATGCTGACAGGCTATCCACAAACCTGAAAGAATATTCAAAACAAACAAAAACGAACGAGCAGCCAGCTGGTATTTAATCAACATTTGACATTACCAGTAAATACAGCTCCACAGTAGACTTCATTATTCAGTGTACGGGTCAAATGGTTTGTCCATGTACAAGAAACTCATCTGTCTCATTGCTAGACTGATCCAGGCTGAAAACATTCCCTGACGTCTTTCAATATTTAGTGTCTCTTTAGCATTTTCCCCCAGATAGAAATGATTGTGAAAAGTTCATCTTTTTATAACTCAAACCGTGTAAAAAGATCATACCATCTAATACAGGCTGAGCCAACAAACTTGAACCGATATCAAACCTCGATGTTGATACTAATATATAATTTCTCTCATAGATTTTATGTATACAAAGCACTTAGACAAGACTCAAATGACTGGTTTTGTTTAAATGCAGCTAGAGTAAGGTGAATAAGTTAGTGAACCCTCCAGAATGACATACACAGTCTCAAGTATTTTCTTGGTATGTCTTACTCGAACGACCTATTTCAGAACACACCACAGCATTTCACTGGGGTTCAGCTCATGACTCCAACTGACCATTCTGAAACCTGCAATTTCTTATCTTTGTTGTTGTTAAGACACAACCATGATATACATAAAAAGAAAAGTTTTATCATTGCCTATAGGAAATTTGCACACAGCAGTTAGTGTAACTGCATGTCTTTGGACTGTGGGAGGAAACTGGAGTATGCAATGGAAAGCTACAAAGCACAGGGAGAACCGCAGATCTCACACACTGCGTATGGATAAAGACTTGGCAATGTAAAATTTTGTCTATGGTTTTTGTTAGACCATTTATTATTATACTAGATGAAGACTGGATTACATTTCCGATAAGTCCAAAAGTTTCAAACTTTGTCTCACCACTATACAAGCTCTTCACCATCAACCCAACCATCTTCCAAACTGCTCGATCCTATTCCGGGTCGCGGGAGGGCCTGGAACCAATCCCTGGCAACCTAGGACACAAGGTGGGGGGACACCCTGGATGGGGTGCCAACCCACTGCAGGACATACCTATACATGCAGTCAGAAACTACAGGCAATTTCAGAAATACCAATTAGCCTACAAAGCATGTCTTTGGAATTGGGTGGAAACCCACAATGCACTGGGAGGACATGCAAACTGCACGCACACAGAGAGTGGAGGTGGGATTCTTTGCCATTACATATGTTAATCTTAAGTGACGTGCGCCCCTACTTTGGAACTTTGGACATACTGTATTATTGACCTCACTCATGTTTGTATGATTCCCGCTTCTGTTAGGCATCAGTGCAATGTGGACAGTCTGACTTAGTAACTACGCTGCCTCGACATCTCTCTCCATTTTGTTTTGCTGGCCTTGCAGACATATAAACAGAATGAATTCGTACTCTTAATCCTCATCTGATTCTGCTGCTTCCTTCCATGTCTCACATTTGGACATGTTCACTTAGATCATGTGATTGCTGCTCAGTATAATTCATCCTGTTCGGTGGTGGGTGTTCACCACAGCGAGGGTCAAACTATTAACCCATGGGGGGGCAGACACAGCTGACAGAAACCGAGTCAGTTTGGAGCTGCTTAAACTTTCATTCTGATTTTTGATGACCGATAGACACAAAGCTCTTCAGCGTTTACGGGAACAACGTTCAGTACTCAGCCACTCTTCCATTCAAAACACAGCCTGTGTCACCGAAGATCCCAAGTGTAAAATCACTGTCACAGATCACATGCTATTTGTAGACAATAACAGTTCTTCAGAGAACAGGATCACAATGACCACAACCGCTGCATGCGGACCACATCTCCATATCCTCAACTGCTGAAGACCTACTGGATCAATGGCACCTGTGTCTTTGAAGAAGGGACTTCGGACAACAGCCACATCTTCTGCTGATCTGCTTCTAAAAGCCACAGTACTTCTCAGATTATTTACGGTGCTCAGCTCAAGCATCTTATGTGATCATATTTTCTTCTGTTGATCAGCCTTCTGGTCAGATAAAAAAAACGTATCATTACTTTTCAATACCCAACACAGACTCCCAACAAAACCAGGGCATTCATCCTGACAAAAGAAAAACAGAGAATATTTAGTTCACATTTCAATTTAAAAGACCCATACTGTGGCGATGCCGCCCGGCTTACTAAACATACAAACTTTACCAAACCAATCACACCCAGACTGAAGTTTCTATAATGGCATTCTTGAGTCTAACTGCTTAAGCAAATAATCCTGCCCTAAGCAGCTTTCCCATTATTGTCTAATGAACATTTGATCCGACACCACAGCCCTTCCATTATGATCTTATAAACGGAAGTCCCACTGCAACTGAGTTCAGTGGCCTTCGGCTTCAGTGCACCGAGAATTTACGAGGAAACTAAGGAAACTGATGATGATGATTCACCGTCAGCTCATCACTAGTCACTTTGACACGAGGAAAACCATACTTTAACGAGTTCACGGCTTCTTAACATCAGTGATGATCACCTTATGCCATTTCATTTCTGCTGTATTTATGTAAATTCTATATATGCTACATAGTGTCTTCATACCATGTATACTTTCTGGTTCTTTATGTAATTAAGTTCTTTTTATGCAGTTTTTTTTTTTTACAGTTAGTTCTTTTCTATATACGCCCTGTTACTTGACTAGGGGGATCGATAAAGTTCATTCATTCATTCTCTCTCTTTGGTAATTAGGAGAACATTAGGATTTATAAGCAGGTATAATTAATTAAGATTGCATAAACCAGTGGGTATACCCTTGAATTGTACCACAGATTTTCTAGGTACGAAGGTTTCATTACGATTCACATGGGCACTGTATAAGGTTTTATGTTTTTTTTTATATCAAATCAGTTGTGAGGAGATTCATGCACATTCAGGCCGAACTTCGGCAGACTCCAAACTGTTCTGAAGTCATTTTTATAGCTGAGCTCATGTGCACAAGCCTCTCCTTTGCCATTAGGAAACCCAAGGCTCTTATCTGATGCTCCTCTTCCTGCTTCTTCTGTAGTACAGTGGGATGGGGTAATGGGCCAAAACACCAGACCCTGCCACCCAACGTAGATGGAACCTTAGGTTTTTAAATCGTTCTATGTACATGGTCTTCGATTAGCCTGTCCGGTGGCTCCTGAATAGCCCCAGCAGTCACATAGCCCCATAACAGGGCCATTAGTTAGGGATGTCACCAGCTGCTTACAGCCAGAAGCCCCTGTGCAGCAGAACATAGAAGCTATTGTTTAGTGGAGCTGGAGGAGGGTTTAATCCACCTGGGGTATGTTAGCGGGCCGACGTGCTAAAGTTTCCCAAAACTGATTCAGGACGCTTCTCAAACCCCGGCTGAAATGGCAGTGCTCCAGTCAGCCATGCTGGTTACTTTTACTCCCAGGAGCAAAAATTAACCTGCAGGATGTGCCCAGGCTATCTCAGACTGGGAAGAGAGTGGCTGCTGCGAGTTAAAACGTGGGGAAAAACAGCTTCTTAAACTGGATCACTTCTGGGAAGGTGATGGACATCACCAGTAGAACAAAATTATACAGGTCCCTAAACTACCGAGGCACCTCAAGACCTGATGGCTTGGATTTGCAGATGGCTAAGACTTGCACTTTCGCAATACAGGTAATGGGCAAATGTGCATTAGGTCCATGATTTCAGGTTCTGCTCTGAGAAATAAATTTCATTTTGCAAAATCTGATGACACAAAGTATATCAGCACTGATCCTGAGGACCATGGAAGACAAACTCAAACAAAATTATTCACCAGTTTAGCCATGCAAAAATATGCATCTGATTTTAGTGCATATCATGTATATTGGAATTAGACACGCAAATTTCATGTCTAATTTCAACAAATGTGTAATACAAGTCAACAGGTATACAACAATCCAAACCCCGAAAATAGTCAGATATAGCATAATTAAGGAGGTTGTGGGGTCTTTCATTATATAAACTTACAAGGCTATGGGATGCGAGTACGGAAACAGACGCACATTTGAGTTTTACAGCAAATCAATCCTTTGCCAGAAGGTACATTTAGCCCTGCACAATGCACGCCCTTTTCACTCTCCTAATAATGGTACTGTATCGTGTGTATGCAAAGGCGGCAGCAAGACAAAACAAGTCAGATCCAATGCGGTTTCACAACAAACATGTTGTCTAACCTCCAGAAACACTAGGGGTGGCTCAATGCCACACTTTCCATTTCCGATACCAATACCACAACCTTAAATATCGGCCGATACCGATCCGATATTCTTTTTGTTTAGCTTAAACGACTTAAGCCATTTGTACATAATATAGCCATCGAAAAAAAAAATGCTCACCCTCCAAGAAATACTCTAATCCCCTAAAGGAATAATTACGCCCACACCATGACCCAGTTATGCAATACCGCTGCTTATTATTTTGGAAATTTTCACACACACGGTACCAGCTTTGCTTTGTCGCTAACAGGGAAAAGTTTGTTGTGCTTTTTAGCCACGTCTGTTGTCGCGGCTCATGTTTCATCTTGGCAGCTGATGCCTGTTTAACTTCAGGAAGCGTTTTATCGGCTCTGTGGTGTGGAAGTTTAACTATCGTGCCAGCGGCAGCCCCTCAAAAGACTGACGTAGCGAATACCGCGTCCGGCTTTTCGGCTCCGACAGCCTGCAGCGGCCGCACACCGCTGACACGACACGAGGAGCCCTCGGTCTCGTGCGGGACGGTGCTCGCTGTCACCATCGCGTGACACCTGCTGCTGCTGCGTCTCTTGACGGCGTGCTGCTCAACGTGCACGTGCAAGCATTTAAGGCTGGAGCTGCCCGAGTATCGCATCATATTATAACCATTTGTTCCAGATAACTGATCCAGTGTTTTTTTGTTTTTTTTTTTTTGTCACCATCTGGACCGATACTGAATATCGGATCGGCACATCCCTAGTAAATACTCAGCATCCCATCACGGTCCCTCATTCCATGTACCAGTGTACCTTGAGCGAGGAACAGCTGGATGACTGGTTCTTCGCAGACAGCGGCCCATGTTCCGGCGACTGTCCCTCCATCTTCCACGGTCAGGTGTAGCTTTCTTCCAGCACTGCTTCCTTAATGAGACTCCTGAGCGTCGATAAAGGCCTCCTGCAACAGAGGCAGGTGACAGCTCCGCTTAGCGAAGGGAAGCTTCTGTCCACCATGTTTCAAGCAACACTGATCTCAGTCCCCGTGGGAAAGAGTGCAATAAAGAAAAAGCAAAGAAAGTAAATGGATTCTCTAAGAATATGAGAAGTCTATAAACCTGTCATTTTATTATACTGCAGAAAAAACGACTTAGTATTGCAATACGGCGGAGACTTCAAACCCTACTTATTCAGTGCCAATCAAAATAGGCTTATAGGGTTTCTGTTTAAAGATGGAATAAGCTAAAAATAGGAAGCATATGGAATGATTTTATGCGAAACTGGTTTATTACACAAATAACCCCCACTCCATGAGTCATTCTGGCTTGGAAATTGGATCTGATATGAAGTGCCGGTTCGAATCATATACTCTGCTCTGTGACAGAAGGATCAGCTCAAACAAGGCAGGAAACAACATTAGAACAAGGTGGTGGGGGGGGGGGGGGCTTCACATTTTTAAAACTTACAGTACCCCCCATGAACAGCTTTAAAGCTCTTAAGCAGTTCTTTATACTACCAGCTCATCCCACCCACATGGATTGCCAGCAGGGCTTACCGTTACTTATAGGCATGTGACCTGTGGATTCAGCAGGTACCATATGCACAGGGCAGGTGTTGCATTTGCCAGCAGAAACACAATCCAGCCAATAACCCTCCATCACTGGTAAGCATATAGACCTGGGCAGTGCCACCTGCTCTTTTCCTAAACAGCCTATTAATGGCACAGTAAATTAGCACATAGGAATAAGCCTTGATCAAGACAACTACCCTCTTATTGGGGATGATGGGCAGGGCATGTGCATATAAATAAATAAACGTTATATCGCCTCTTTATCATTATCTTCAATTAGACCGAATACCCTGACAACTGAACAGAACAACGGAAGCTGAGTTTGGAAGCATTCCAGCATTTTAAAACTGCATTTTTTACAGCAAAGTTTCAGTCTCCCTGGGTCTTGTTTAACAAGGTGTAAAGTACGGGCCACCAAGCAACGTGTTCAAGAAAACCATAATCCGTGTTTTTCCTGCAACTAAAAACGTGCAATAAAACTCCAGCAGCTTATTAAACGTATGGAAACTCTGCTTAATGAGCCACATCCAGGACAGCTTCGGGGGGGGACTTAGACTTTTGGAAGCAGACACAGGGAATTCAAAGGGATTACTGAGATCAATCATAGCATTTTGGAGAAATTATACACCCCATATTCCCCCAGCATGCCTATCCTACTCCCATTCCGTCAAAAATAAGTTAAGGTACGCCGGTACTTTCCGTTATATTACACGGACACCTGTAGTTTCGACGTTACATTTCATAAATCGAATATTACGTTAACTACAGGAAAACGACCGACAAACGCGCAGAAGTCATGACAACGAGCTGCGTATCCCGCACTTTGCCAAATTAGTCCATGCATTTTAATGACCGCGACGACCGTGTGGTTAACAAATGACACCCATGCGTAAACGATGCCTCTCCTGGGACCGTGAGCAGAACAGTAATAAAGTAACAGCACGTATTATTATGTAAGGTGTGCTGTGCTCAGCGGCGGCAGCGACACAACGATGACAAACATCAGCGCATCCATCCGGCCGCTAATTAAAGTCGAGTACTCGAGTAGTGACAGTACCATAACTACCATACAGACTCGTCGTGAAGTTTTCAGAAGACCTTTGAATAAAACAGCAGAGCCGTACGAAGTGTGTCTCTGAGAGACTGTCAGCCAACCATTACTGTAGTCTGTGACCCCGCAAAAGCACACAGCACCTGAGAATCAGTGGACAGAGAGTCTCAAATATAAAAGGCAGCTCTACTCTCCCAGGATGAAAAACCACAACTTACCGTAATCGGTGTTATTAATAAAAAGAGTCTTAAAACCCCCTCTCCTGCTGAAAGGGTATACTGCAGTACGGACTGGCGAGTATTCCCAATGCTGATGGACGCGTTAGTGTTCTCAAGTCAGCTGCATCGATTACGTCTTAAGCTTCATCAAAGAAAACTTCCCTTAAAGGACAATGGAGAAGGAGTGCACCTGAGACGGCTGTCAGAGGAGAGTGTTTCCCAGCAGCAGGCGGCTTTAAGGTGCGCTTCCCTGGCAAGTGACACGCTTTCCAGGGGCATGTGATACTGGGCGAGAGGAGCGATGCTTCGTGGAAAATCCCTGCTTCCACAGCTGAATTTATCCCTTTCGAAAGGCTCCAGGCAGGCGGCACGGCGCAACGTTCAAACTGGGAAAGAAAACACACCTGTCAAAATGTGCTTTTTTAACGTCAAATAGAAACCGAAAAAGTAGGTGACATGCTGTGGTACCGGGAGGTCCATCCCTCATACAATAACGGAATGATGGCTTGAGGCATTCATTTAATGAAGCAGTTTCGCAGCCTAACTTTAACATCTCATTATGTGGTTGTCTACATCTATAGCATTCACGTTTGTTTTCTTCATTTAAATCCTCCAGAAGTTCACAGGACAAACACACACTCACCTATAGGTTCACCCGAGCGCTCCTGCTTTACCTGGCTGAAGTCTACCGGCACAACTTATTACACTGTATACATTTTATTATTATGAGTAAGTAGCACGCATTTATGCGGAAAGTACCAACCAATGTATCATAATGGATACTGTTTATCACGTCAAGAAACCAATTCGTCATAGAAAGACTCCGGGGTGTACAGCAAAGCGTGTTTCACATTGCTGGAGTTGACTGGATTAAGCCGTGTTGTAACTAGCGCCGATTTCCACAATCAGCAGTGAAAGGCACTATATAACCGTGAGCTACCATCACTCAGAAGTAACAGCATCAAGTCAGGAGAACCTCGCTAAGCCAGTACTGTACACCCCAAACATCTCAGTTACATTTAATGGGGATTACAACATTAAAAAATACAGTGAAATGCTACACGTCACGTCAGAAATCATGACCCTTTGAACATGTTTACGCATGCATGCATCACTGTGGGAGAAGAATCTGCATGAGGTTCTTTAGGTTTTCTGTTGCTATGGAGACAGCCCAGCTGTGTACATGCTAATATTGACTTTTTCACGAGCCTGAAATTTCCACTGGTTTTCTCAAAAAAAATATTTTTCCCCAGTCAATATTGTAAATTGAGTACAAATTATCAAAAAAAAAAAAACTTAAAGAAGGGAAAAAAATCCTCACATGTGATTAAACACTGTGCTAATGCGTTTCTTTTTTGTGGATTGTTCTCTAAAGAAACATCCTTTTCCTTTCCATCAGACTGGGAAATACGAGACATACTGCAGATCCATTGTCTTAGATTTCAAAGAATTCCTCAGTTTCACTGCAAAATGTGTGAGGTAGTCTGGATTTCAGTTCACTTTTCTTACTTCATATATATATATATAACAGAGAAGCAAGTCAGAATTCTCCTTCATCGAAGCAGTACCTGGGCTTATTCGGACTTTTAGAAAATGCAAGGTGTCCTATACATTTTTTAAGGCATAAGAAGATTGTGTGAAAAAGGAACATGTCAGAGAAAGAAGTTAGAGAGACTTATGAATTTTATTCTAGTAGAGAGGGCTTTTCCTTTACTTTTTCCTGAGATATCCTGAGAGCTAGGAGAATATATACAAGTCAACGTGAGTCAAACATCAGCATTTTTCTCAAGTGAAATTGCCAGTCAAATTAAGTTGGATCTAAAAAATATTTCCCTGCATGTTCTTGGAGAATAATCGCATATGTCATGGGAAATCTCTAAACGAGATCATAGCAAAATCTGAACTGCTTCATCCCCTGATGCCCACTGATCACATCACTTTATACTTGTGATATGTTCCTTCTGAATCTTCTTTTCGATGAAACTAGGTGAAACTCACTTTATCGGAATTTATTTAAATAGCTGTCATGCCTATGCCAGACATGCCAAGCCCAACCGCTGCTATGCTCAGACCAAGTCAGCCACGCCCAACATACCTTCATTCCTCATCCCATGAATAATGAAACCAGCTGTGTTCAATCAAGTTAAGCCTTTAATTACCCCCACCTCCATATTGCATTATTTTCACCCTACTGAGTGGTTCGCTGTGTTTTCACATTATTGCCTGTGTATGGATTCTGGTTTGGTTGCATTCTGTATTTTAGAACCCGTTTGCCTGGATTTTGTTCTGGCTGTTTTTTTGTGCGTTATGCCTTGAAATTGTTTGCTTGGCTTCCTGAAACTCCTGTGTACTAACATTCTGCCTGACTTTTGACCATCGAGTATTGTTTGTTCCTTGAATACGTCATTGATCGCTACACGTGGATTCATCCTGCATATTCATTGCAACATCAAAGACAATACAATCAGTCAAGTACCAGATGTACACATTAAATGAAAACAAAACCCTGTTTTCCACGTGAGGGAATGTTCTGTTATGACAAAATAGTACCATGATTCACAGACATAAAACAATATCTTCTCACAGTCTATTGTGAATAAAAGGAATGGAGGATAAACAAGAAGCAGATTAAATCTGCACAGTACCAGACTGCATATTCAAGTCTGCACTGTGTCAGAGCAACAGTGTAGCCTGGTAATCTATAAAGCATCATGGTTGCACCTTGTCTTCTCCAGCTCTCTCTATACAGCATGCATCTCCTTCAACATGGCTGTAGTAAACAGAATGTAAAAATGGGGGCTGCATGCAACAAACTGTGAATGTACCCAATTATTCTTGGCATCTCTTTGAGTACAGAGAAGTGTGCTTTATAGAGATTTTTTTTTTTTCCTTTTTCAACAGGGTCATTTTGAAGGATTTGTTCAACCAGTGCCTGGCTTTTTCTATCCCCAAAACTGCATGGCTCCATTGACGTAAGAAACGTCTCCCCCTTTTGAAAAAGCAGGAATGAAACGAAAATGGCACGAAAATCAACACGTCCAAACACGGACTCATCCCATGCAAAATGAAAAGCCCTGGCAGTAAAGCAATGAAATGTGAAAATGGGCAGTCAGATCCATTATATCAATCTCTATGGCAGCCATATTGGCTGAAGCACGTCCTCCTCTCTCCAAGCAACAGCAAAGCTTATGAAGAAAATTTTAAATGCTCTCTGCCAAGTGCTGTGAATGACTGAAGAAAATGAACTCATGAAATCCTGCCCTAGATACCACACCATCAGAAGGATGGGGTTGTCCTCATTGTCCATTTAAATAGTCCTCTGACAGGACCTCTGATTCAGCCACATGGAAAACGGCCAGAACTTTGTGTAGGGAATTAACCAGAATAAAATGAATGTGGAGAAAAAAAAAAACCATGAAGGAAAGAATTATAATTAAAAGAATTTATTTCCGCTAATATTCCTTCTTGAGCTAGCCAGGCCTTCAGGAAAGAAAATTGGATCCGGTATCAAACCAAACATCAGAACCACAAATACTGTATTCTAACTTTCTGTTGTACAGGCCAGTTCAGTTAGGCATACAAGCTGCCCGCTCCTCCTAACAGCAAATCATATGGCTATAACCGAATGCATACAGCATTGGGACAGAGTGAAAAAGTTTGGTTACTGTGCAGCTAAGCATTACAATGGCGAAGATGCGTGATTGAAGTGATTTTGAATTGTGTGTGGTTGTTGCCAGGCTTGTTGGTTCCAGGATCTCAGAAACAGCTACCTATCTGGGATTTTCGCACACTGTAGTGTCGATACTTTCCAAGTAATGGGGTGCTGAACAAAATGCGTCAAGCCGAAAGTATTTCTGCTGGTGAAAACCCCATGCTGAAGGGAGAGGTCAGAGGAGAATGGCTAGACTCGTTAAAGTTAACAGGAAGTCCACAAACACAAAAAACAGATGCAGAAATGCATCTCTAAGCACACAACTTTGTCAGCCCTAGAAGTGGTTCTTGAGGATAAAAGGGGGTCGGTCCTACCTGGTACAACATCGGAGTACCTGAAAAGTTGCCGTTAAGCGTAGGTGAAATCTCTACAGTTGAAGTTCGCTTGTAGGAGGAAATAAGGCAGGGTGCTATTGGAAATCTGGTCACTGTTGTCCTTCTGAAGGAACTCCATTTGTTTCTCTGCCAGTCTTGCAGACATCTGACACCTTTCATGGAGAAGGGAGCAAGAGGCTGGAAAACTGGGAACTCGAAGCACGCTCCACCGTAGAACACCATGGGAAGGACTGCCGGAGAGAAATCACTCGATAGACAGGGGCACACTGCTGTGGTTCCACCCGTGGGGGAGGGAGGGAGGCCTGTGGGTGTTGATGCTTATTACAAGAAACAACAAGCCTGTCTTAATTTAATTCTCCGTCTCAAGCTATGGTTTAGCAGGGCTCTTGCAGAGCATTGGGCTTCCTGGAACAAAAACTTACCGTCTTAGTTAAATCCTGAACTAATGAATTCCATGAAAGTCATTGAGGTCCATGTTATAATCTCCCCTCATAGCTGTCCTTCTGAGGGAATAAAAGGTACAGAGGTTCTGTCCCATTTCCTAGTACTGGAGGGAAGATGCATGAATGGGTATTTAAATTTTATTTTATTTAAAAGGCAAATGACTCACTGTTACAGAGTTCAGCTTCGTGTTCATTAGACAATGAGGTGTGCTGTTGGATGGAGTACAATTTGAAATACCCCAGATAAAATTTGAAATCCAATCTGATATCTATTTTCTTCTTCTTTTTTTTTTTTTTTAATCGAGTGCATCAACCACTGGACCCTTACACGCTGACCAGATGGGGGACCGATAATATTTAATCACTGAAGTCTTGATTTCTTTACGGTGTGTGTTTAATATTAAACGTCAACCATTCAAAAGAGGTGGAAATCATATAAGTGCCTTCCTAGGTAGAATTTCCACTTTATCCCACCTCACCGGCTGTGTGCGGACCTCGTGTTCTCCTTGTGTCCGTTCTCATTTCCTCTCAAAGGCTGAAAACATGCACTGAGGCAAATGGGCATCTCTCCTGTAATCTGCTTGTTCTCCAAGCCGCCTTGTTACCATGTCCAGGATAAGCGGTTAGAAGAGCGACGGATGCTGTCCCTAAAGCGCCTGTAGCGAGTGCGATTGTACCGTCATGAGCTGGCATCCCATCCAGGATGCCCCCTGCCCAGTGCATCCTGGGATATGCTCCAGGCTCGTTGCCACCCTCTGTGACAGAGTGGCTATGGAAATATAGATTGATAAAAACATGTTTAGAGCAAAAAACATCCCTCCACCTTTTCTTTTTTTTATCCAGGAGAAGTTCCACATCCTGCTTACATAAGTTCAGCATTAAACAAAGGTCTTAACTCACATACTCATGAGTAATAGACCTCCCAGTCTAAGATTAGTCTGGTCCCATCCACACCGTCACCAACAAAGCACGAAGGTCTCGGAGCTGTGCCAGAAGCTGTGTGAGTTATCACACGATCCTAGCATGAAAACAGAATCTAACTCACCACCCTACAATTTCAAAGTCTAATCGCCCCGCCCCCCCCCATCACAGCCCACAAATGCTCTTTTGGTGTCTCATTCAGCTTGCACTGATCCAGAATTGGAAACAAAATGGCCAAATGATGATCTGACTCTGACAGAAATAACCAGGCAGACGTTCTGGTACCACAGAGTTCAATTCATGTTAAATCAACTGTATTCACATTACAACATCAACATTGTTCAGTCTGTGACACAAAAATTCTAATCTCCATACATATTCACTGTATAATACAATACACCAAGAGGCACTTCCAATAATTGTTATTAAAGTAGCTACAGTATAGTGTCTAAATTACAAAAAACGGTAAAAATAAATAATGTTTATCTAAAAGATTGTTGTCAATTTTCATTTTATCTGTACAGCATACAGATCTTTTTGTACAAAATGGAACATTACCAGCATTAAAATGAGCAGTTCAGTTAAATTCATGGGAAATACATATATCTCCTTTAAATGTATTGCTACATATGCTAAGTGCAAAATATAAGTGAGAGGAAAACAATTATTATTAAGTTGGTGAAGTGCCAACTATATAAAAAATACACGTCTTCTTTTCTCGTTTACAGAGTTGTAAAGCTTGTTTGGTTCTCATCGTAATTCATAATGTGTGTTACGAACAGTTGTTGTAACCAAATGAAGACTCAATAAGACAAAAACATACACAAACATGGTTAGAAGGGTGAAAAAAACTGGCGTATTAAAGTTATTCCTCAACCTCAGAAACCCCATAATTCAAAATCAATGCCCTGCCAGACAACTAAGACACAACAGAGGCTAATGTCAACACTGCCAGCCACTGACACAGGGCATCAGTCAACTGACATGCTTAACCCCCCCCCCCATAAAAAAAATTCTGCTCCTGAGCTAGCCAAGACAGACCAGTAATTAAACTGACAGAAAACAGTACTGATTTAAAAGTACTTTTCTATCTCTGACAACAAAAAGTGGTCAGGCAGTCATTTTCTCTGTGCGCCATGCTTCTAGGTAGCCATATTGGATATTCATATATACAGAATATAAACTTTAATGACTTCAATGCCTAGTATTGCTTTTTTGTAAGTCTCTGAATGGTAATACACGGCCTCGGACAGGAAAATGAGCGTGAGGTGGTAGACGGTAAGGTGACTTTTGGGTACCAGGTAACTGGTATACTCATAAAAATGTTTGGTTGTCTGGTTTCAGCTACCTTGTGCTGCTGTTCCCTAGGTTTCCAAGTCTCTACCATTTTATAAAACGTGCATTTTTCTTCTCTACTCCACTGCTGGCAACGAGAATGTAGCAAATGATGGATAAAGACCAAGCTTCATCACAATGGTTATCACTTTATATGAGAAGGCTGCAAAACTTAATTCTTTCTGCAGGTTTTGTACAAGTCGCAAATGAAGCAGACATGATATTTCCCAGTGATCCGTGTCACGACAGCGGAAGCCAGGAAGCGGCAGCACATGGAAAGTAAAACAGAGAAATATGCAACGTGTGAAAATGAGATGTGAATCCCTGCAACATGGCGGAAGATAAACCCTCAAAGCCTGGCACACAGCAAGGAAAAGGACACCTGACATTTACACATGATTTAAAACATGCACCTGTTATTGTTTTTTTGTTGTTGTTTTTGAGGGATTGTCATTCACGGTTGGGGAAATAAGGTATCTGCAGTTTTTATCCGTTACACACACACACAAAAAAATAAGAAATTAGGAGTGGTAACAAATCTTCAGCGAAATTTTACGCTGTGCGAAAAACCGGTTAACACATCGATGTTTTCGAAGAAAGCAGCATATTTACAACTGAGGGAATGGCAATTTTAATATTAACAATGTATTTTTACGAGAGACGCAGAAATACGTTTTTAAAACATTTTAACAAATCAAAAAAATGAAGGTCATTTTAGGCACTCAGGACAAAAATGAGACGGGTTTATCGGTGTTAGAACACTATGCCTGATCATAAAATCATATCGTGAAAATGATGATGAATTTGTCTTTAATACCACAGTTTCATAAAGTCTCATTGCTTAATATGTAGGAGGCTAATCATAAAGCCTCCCTGACGTTTGATTTTTTCCCTACTTAGCACAGTTTTGCAGGGTTGATGCAGTGTGACGGCCCGGACATACATGTCTGCATGCAGTGACATGCGTTCGCAGCTGAACCATACTTCTCCATTGGGTTCTCCTCCTAACTGCTCGATACACGCATACGCAGTTGTGCACATGTGACAAAGGCAATTTTGTAAATGTGCACTCGCGTTTGTATGCGCAGTCAGCCCGCAGTCAGTGCAGAAATGCGCATCCGTCCACAATTACGTTAGAATTACTTGTCTGTGTGGCTGGTATCCTTTGCGTAACTGTGTGAAGTGCAAACTGGCCTTGACCATACAAGTCTGTCACCATCTAACTGGTCTGTAGGAGGCGCTAATGCGGCAGCCAGCCTCCCAGATGTGACTCATATCAGAACTGCTGTAGGAGCGGCGAGATTGCCGTGTTTAGGCTGCCTAGCTCCACCCCCCTACTCAGCTCTGGGTGCACCACAAAGGGTGCTGTAGTTGTAGGGGATGCTATGCTATTGAGTAGAGTACAGGTGACTCGAAGGCTGGATCCTTCTTGATAAAACCTCGATCCATAGGCTCTGGGGTTTTGGCCCTAACTGCAGACAGATATGGGAACCAGGATGGCACAAATACTTTAGTCACCAAAAGCACTCCTCCAGCAAATAACCCCTCAGGACACATGGGACATGGTCCGCACCCCCTTTGCCTCACTGTGGCCCCTGTACCATTGGCCCAACGCACCCCATGATGCTTCCTCGCTCTGCACAGCATCTCCCTTATGATTTCCTGCGTTGCTACAAGGAAAGCAAGAATCAATGGACACCCTGTTCCTTTTTGGACCATTCCAAAAGCGGCGTCACAGTGGGGGGGTGCAGGGGGGTTGGCGAACTCGACTACACGGCGTTCACAATGCGTATTTGAGACAGGGAATCATTGGCTGCCCTCCAGTGGAAGACTGCTCCAGACTTTTGCCTAAACAGTGTCCTGACCACCCTGGTGTTTAACAGAATTGCAAAAGGCTAAGTATAGCATAACCCAGCAGTCTGCCACCGACAGATAATCCTGTCTACGTTTCTGAGCAAAAGCCGGCGTTTTTCTTGGGCGGGTAACTTCCGCGGCTCAACCGGAAGGGCCAGGAGCCGACAGTGAAGGACAAAGCTCTCCGGAATCCCAAACGGCTTGGACACGCCCAAGCTCGGTGGTGAACAATGGGGGCTTTGGTCGACGGGAACACAAAACACGGCGGAGGAAGCGTCCCTCCGGGAAGTCTCCTGAGACAAACCACAAAAAGGAGCGGCCACCACCCGTGCGAGCATGGTGAACGTGATCAACGAGATCCCAACAAAGGCTAGGAATGCTATCCTTTCCTCCTGCACAAACATCCCTGGCAGGGATGGTCACGTGTAACCACTCATCTCCGGGGATAGGAAAAAGCTTTTTCAGGTCTTCCCTCCAGACTTAAAAACCTGAGCGCTGAACAGCACAAAAGTTCTCGACGTAGAATCACCGCAAATTTGTGAAAGCAGCTTCTCTTCAAACAACTTCCCAGACCAAAAAGCTTCAATCTGAGGAAAGGAGAAGACCTAACTGCAACGTCATCCAGTACTTCACTTCCGGCTGAGGACATGTGATTGCGAGACACGCTCTGCTGTCATCTCCTCTGCAGGTGGACCTAACAAGCCATGTGTGACCATGTCCATGCACCCGCAGAAGCGATCATTATCGATCGGAATCGCTCTTTTTCAAAGTAAGGCATCAGCAGCAGAGTTAATGACTTCAGCCAGATGTGTGAAGTTTCCTAGTGCTAACCTAACAGGTTATCTATCCTGCTTAAAGCTTGAGAATAACAGGTCTCCATGAGTGACACCCCTAAAAAGGAAACCCTGGGTATGGTTGGGATGACTGGGGAGGAAGGTTACAACAGGAGCAGCAGCCTTGCTCTCAAAGTGTAATGCCGGCAGGAAGCACAAACAGTTCCAGTGAGTGCTTTACACTGGTCTGGGACCTGCTATCGGCAGGGTTAATAAACTGATTCTGGGAAAATCAGTATCGTACTGGGAACCTTCAGAGCCCGGCAAGACTGCCGCTGTGCTACGTGCGTAATAACTGGCTTGTGTGTAACTGTAAATGTCAGACGTCACTACTGTGAATCAGTCTGAAACTGTTCAGCTATGTGCTTCGCTGGACTAAGCATGGTATGACGTTTTTCAGTGCTGGCTGGTGGGTTTCTTGGTCTGACAAAGAAAAGAACAGGTGCTCTCTGGACAGTAAGTTATTGCTCTGGAGATCACACTGAAAACACTCAATTCAGCCGGCGGAGGAATTCCACAACCATCCGTTGTTCGATCCGCAACGTCAACTACGATCTTTGTACTCCATTTCTGCACACAATGGAAATGGAAGCCATCGGTGTCGTCTGGGGTGATGCCGTGTTTTTCCTGTTTGAATACTGATGCAATACATATCCCACTTTTTTTAGCTGCGTCAACCATGATTTGGGCCAGAAATATATACGTAAACGCAACAGGCCCCCTCCACTTATCTTATTACCTTTAAATGCTTCAAATAAGAATAAAACTTAAAACCAACAAAAGTAAATGACTTCAAGTGGTGAAAATCTCATAAAAACAGAAAAAAAACATTCCCTTATAAGTGAATTGACTATGAGAAATGCTTTTTTTCCCCAAAGAGTATACGATAAAAACTCCTCCTATTTACAAAGTCTAGTTTTTGTTAGTAACAGATGTACCAGCTAGCCTCGGAAAAGAGACCGCCAAGAAGAAGTGTGGCTCACAGCAATGCCCGACATGTTGGGACATGATTTTCAGCCTGTGTTTATGTCCTGCAGCGTTATAGGGTGTCAGGCAGTTTTCGCAGCGCAATGGCTAACTGAAAAAACTGACCGATTGGGACAGTATGGCACGAGACACCCTCAGATCTCAGACAATACTTCTCGGAACGACAGAATTTTCCGGTTCTGTAGCCTGTACATGAAATGGGTTTCTGACCAAACAATCTTGCTTGGTAACAAGGCCAGGATGGCTTTTCCGTAGGAAATGTGGCAGGCACCCCCCCGATTGCTAGTTGCCAGTGTCCTCCTTCTTCATCAGCTTCACATGGCTGGTGTGGAAGGTCCACTGTGTACGCTGCCTGCTTCAGTCATCATGTGATCTGTTTCTCTGTGATCTTCCGCCAGCGTGCGTATTTGGCAATCACGGATGGCACTGTGGAAACTTCCTCAAACGGAAGCCCCCCAACCCCACCCAAACATCTCCCAGGCCAAATCTGGAAACCTGAACCCCACCATTTCAAACCACCCCATCCGCCCCAGCCCCCCCCCCCCCAACCCTGCTTTCTTTAGGGTTAGGCACGTAGCCCCCTTTCTTCTACAGTGTTGTGTCTGAACAATGTGCTGGGACAAAAAAAAAAAAAAAAAAAGAAGTCTTTACGCAATAATAAAAAACCCAAAGTTCTGGCTTTACTCAATCAGATTTGCTTCTTCAGAAAACCCTCGTCAGTCCTGGCCTTCATCCTCTGCTGATGCAGCCTCTATCACGGGCTCTTCTTCGCCAGCTTCGCCCTTGTCCTCATTGTCAGTCTCCCCCTCCTGCACCTGGCCCTCGACTAGCTCCTCCTCCTTACTCCCGGGCTCCTCCTCCTCTTCATGGATGGCCAGGATCGGCTCGCCGGGGTTACCCAAATGTGCGGACTCCTCCCCCGCCTCTGACTGGGCCTCCTCGGCGATCACCTTCTTCCACATCTCGTGGTTCTCCAGCAGTTGCTGGGTGATCTGACAGAAGACTTTTCTTCTCTTTCCGGGCCCTTGTTTTTCTAAAGGGAAAAAGGGCAGCGTGAAGACCATAAATGAACCTGTTAAAATCTTTCCGTTGCCTGACCAGTACCTGGCGGCCCCATTGAAAACCTATCTGTGTAAAGACCTGTACCTTGTGTTTCCTCATCCTTTAATGGCCATTAACTTTGTAACAGCAAGTTCAGTCAAATCTTAATGAGTGAGGAGGAAATGAACCTCGAGGCCCAACCAACAATGAAAAGGAATCTTACGAGAAGCCTCAGAGCTGGATGACGCGTCCTCCTCCATCGTGTCGCCCCCGTCGTCGTTGTCATCCATGTCCCCCTCGACATTGTCCTCCTCGGCGGACTCCACCCAGCGGCCCGGCATGAGGGCGGCCGAGTCGTAGGAGCTGCAGAGGGGCCCGACGATGTGTGTGATGAAGGACTCCTGCAGCTTGGCCAGCTGGGGAGCTGAGCGGTCCATGAAGGGGCTGATGGGAAGGCCCAGGCTGGCCTCCTCGTCTCCCTACGAAGGTGCGGCTGACTGTTACGGCACGTCGACGTGTCGACGGAGGTGTGCACACAAAAATACACTCTCCCTCCACCGTGCATTCTGGCTGGAGACTAGACCTGCTTCTGGAGGTCTCGCACACCATGTACCCCTACCCCCCCACCACCTGTGGATCCAAGAACTCGAAGTCCCGATGATGCAGATAATGTTCATCTTTAACAAAACGAGCTTTGTTGCATGTCACATCACCTTGGCAACATCTACGTGCACAGATACCACTCGGGAATTAGCACGTGCCCACCTTATCGCTAGGTCTCTCCCCGTCGTGTGCACCTAGACATTCATTTCTGCATGAGAATTATTCATATTTACCACTGGGTGAACAGCCTGCCAATTTCACTGAAGCCATCAAAGTCGTCGTGGCGTCAGCTAATCATTGACAATCCTGTGACCAGGCAACCCATATTAAACTGCGAACGTTAAGTGAAATTAACAGCAGTTCCTTTGCCAAGAAGGTGCTTTGAACCACATAATGTGTCAAACTCCACATAATGACTGGATTCCCCACCTTAAACGCATCTGGCACAAACTGTACGATCGCATCATATGGGTATCACCGGGCCCACAGTGCCGATGTCACAGACTGAACGGGACGCGTCACGGCGACATGTCGAATGCTGTCCGGTCGAGCGAAGGAATCGATACTTTATGGTCGAATGTAAACGGGGCTACGTTGCCACGGAAACCAGTGCCAATGTAGGCACTGCACTGTGCATACCATAATTCTAGGGTAAAAACAAAAATCAGCAAAAAAGAAATACCAAAAAAAAAGGTTTCACAGTCTTAGCAGGCTAGTCTTGTTCATTTGGCGAAGAATGAGTGTGTTTGTAAGAGTGATCTTTATGCCCGGGAGAAAGCATTCGAAAGCTTGTACACTGAAAACACCGTGGTCCATTCCCATCAAATGACAAAGCCGCATTCCGCACCAAGCAATGATGTACATAAAGATCTAGATGAATAAAAACGTTGTCACTTAACATGGAAAAAACAGGTTATTTTGTTTGCAGGCAAAAGTACAGACAGGACCAGTCAACAGCGAGGTTGCTATGCTTTGGCCTCGGTAAATCAGCTCGCAATCTGGCTGTCATTTTAGACGCAAGACTCTCATTCAAATCTCACATTGATGCAGTATCGAAGTCATGCTTCTTACAGATGTGGAACACAGCTCAGGCGATATATAACTCTTCAAGTTACCTAGAAATGAAGGCATGCTTTAGTGTATGGCATGACAGATAACTGATCGATCACCATATGTCCAGATGATGCCCGTGGTGGGCACCGTCTGAAACGGATGAGGTCTTAAGTTCCATGGATCCAAGTCTAATATCATGGATGATGTCAACAAACTAGATCTTACAGAGATCAACATGGAGAACTGGATCCCAGATTGACCTGAACACAGTCTACCCCTTGCAGCTATAGTATGCCAATATCTTTCCCTGCACTGTAAGGGGCGCTGGAGGTCAGTGGACCTTGGACTCAACAGGAGTTTGCAGAGGAGTCTTTGGTTCCTCTCCTCCATTGTCTTCAGGCTTTTTCATTTTCTTTTTTCACAAACGTAACAGTGTAGTTACCACACACTTCTGTTCAGTGCCTTGTGCTGTGTTGTGAAAGGCACTATATAAAATAAATTGAACTGAAATGTAGCAAATAAGTAATATTTCAACAAGATTGAGAGGAGAAAGGGAGGAAAATGCTTATTACTGTAATAACTTCCTGTGAAGTCGTCATCCAATCAAAACTGCTGTTGTTAATGTCCAGCTCAGTTGTCCAGTGTAACCAACCAATTAGCTAAAGTTGCACTGTCAGTCACTGCTGTCTTTGAGCATCCCATAGCATGTACCAGTGTACCTCCCATGGAAAGGTTCTCGAGCTACATTGAGAAACACGAAGCAATTACTGATAACGTTTTCTTATTTAGATATTGACCTTGTTACTGTTTTTGTCTTAGAAACTCTGTGAACTCCTAAAACACACATTCTGGTGAATTTATTGAGGTAAATCCATGGGAGACGCATAATGCATGCACGTATACCCAACAACATTTTAACCGTGTGAATCCTGGAACAGTTGCTCACGATAGAAGGTTATTGGGGGCACATTTAGAGGATTCCTGAGAGGGAAGAACAAGTTCTTCTAAGTTCTAGACAGAATGTTCCAGGAGCCCCCTGATCTGGACCTCAGGACCTCCTCAGCTTTACCATCGGGTCTCCATATTGAGAGCTCATTCTCTTAGATCAAAGTTTTTACTGAATTCGTTTCCTCATATTATATGTCACTTTTGTTTTTTTGGTGTTTTTTCCATTTCACTGTTTAACTATGATGCATTTTAATTTCCTTTTAGCTTCCGTCACCCGTGTTTGTCATTGTCATTCTTTTTATCGTTTCATTTTGTTGTTAATTTCGTCTCGCACATGTACCGTCATGTGTGTTTAAAGTAAATGAATTATTCTTAATTGTTTTCTTTTCCTTTTGTGACCAGAGGCTAGGAAAGGGTAGGTTGTGGTCAACAATACGACTGTAAGGCTGCTTTGGAAGAAACTTAGATACCATCCTGCTTCTTGGTTATGTCAATAAGAGACTTGATGAAAAATGCAGTGCGGTTTTAGTCTAATTGTAAAGGAACAGACTAAAAATGCAGACTCTGCACATCCCGTCCTCGTCGCTTCGACCAAAACCCAGTCACACCAGCGCGCCTATGAAGATAACAGACAGCCGGGAGCCATTAGCCGGAATGTGTGAGGCCATGAGGAGAGGGACTGCGTGGATGTCGTGGTAAACAGCATCGTCACTGACGTTGTAGGGCTAAGCTACAGAAGCGAGCTCGGGTGGCTGAAAATCTATGGCTATGCCATGTGAGGCTGCACCGCTGGGATAAAGACTCATTCTTCACCAGGGGGGCCTTTAGATCCCGCTCCAGCTGGCTACCATGAATTAGCCACAGTAGGAGACTGCAACTGATGATCAGCGTAATATAAGCCAGCTAATGAAAACTGGGGACATTACATAATCATTTTTGTGTCGCTGTCAAAAACGCTAGCTGCATTTGCTTGGCTGTATAACAAATGATGACTAACAGTTGACATTAGCATGTGACTATACGTCTCCAGAAAATGGGATTTTGGTGTGGCATCTCATGGAAGTTGGCGATTTAGATCCAGTTTCCTAGTTTGAAGGTCACGGAAGCCATAGTGGGGAAGGCGAGTGGTCTTTACCTGCTCATAGAACTCATTAACGATGCCCTCGGTCCACTTGAGGTGCAGCTCCTTGCTCTTCAGTGGTCCGTTGATGTCGGCCAGCTTGATACACATCTGACACACCAGAAGACGGTCATTCTCATTGGTCCAGTCGATGCCCGCTCCCACGTCGTCACCCACCTGGGACGGCAGGCAGGGGCTTGGTTTTTAGACATTTTGATTGATCGCGTTCGCATCAGCAGCCAGCATGCCTGGCAGTTTATCGTACTGTTTGTACTCTGCATGGCTTTGCTGGGATCCTAAACTGTGGTGTTATTCATTATCTCCTTCATTACCTTGTCATCTCTGCTGTCTGATAACTCGGTGTGCTTGGGAAATAGCTGAGCACGGTAAGTAAATCAAACACTACTTGTGGTATTGACTGGGGCGCACGACGCGTCTTGAGAGGAGTATTTAACATATCTTTTCCAATTTTTTCCATCAGTCCATTACCTTGTGTTCATTCTCCCAGCCCTTTATAGCAAACCTGTCCATATCCTTTGAGAACGGTTTCTACCTTTGCATTGAACTCAGCCAGGAAGTCAAAATGCTTCTTCAGGTCGGTGGCGAGGATGGCCTCGATGACCAGGAAGCGAAAACGCTTGAACTCCACATGGTCCAGGTTAGCCAAGAAGTTGTACTCTGGTCGGGACATGAAGAGGCTCCAGGCAGAGGCGGCGTGGTGGTTCTCTAGCACGGAGCGGTCGTTGTACAGCACTGCCTACAGGGCGAGACAGCGTGCAAAAAAAAAAGCATAGGTGTATCAATCACACCTTTGCGCAACCATTATATTTAATTTTGGAGGACTGGTTGGCACTTCTGCCTCAAACCAACACAGCTCAAGTTCAAATTCCAACTCTACTCTCTGGGGTTTGTATCCAAGTATTCCAGTTTCCTCTCACAGGGGAAAGACATATGTATAGTTAGGAGAACTGGCTTTTCCAAATTGTCCATAGTGTGCTCTGTTGCCCTGCCTCGTGTTCTGTGCTGCCTGGGATAGGCTGAAAGATGGTCATGTGCCCAGGTGGTAGGAGGGCATAGTAAAATAGTAACACCCAGGTGCCAAATCTAACATGCCATCCATTCCTTCAGCCAACAGTGGAACAGCATGACTTACTGATTCTATGCATGTGTTGATGTTCTTTGCCTGTTACTTAATGGATTGATCTGTAAGCTTCTTTGGACAAAAACATCTGCCAGGTAAGTAAAGACAAATGCAAGTATTGACTCAAAGCCATCTTTTGACTGGAGCAAGGATTTATAGATATCAACAATACTCTAAGTCAGTGAGCACAGACCAATCAGAGGGGGCGGGAAGGTTTTATATAGGAGGGGTTTATCTGCGGCGTCACCTGGGGGGCGCCGGTGGCCACCAGGAAGGCATTAGTCCTCCCAGGATGGTCGTAGTCGTGCATGGCGGCAGCCACGTACAGCGCCATGAGCTCCAGGGCCGGGATGAGGCCGGACAGGCAGCCGTAGTCATCCTCCGACGCCGCATATGTCTTGGAGATGGCGAAGCCCATGCGGCTGTGGGTGATCCCGCTATCAGAGTCTGTGAGGGAGGGCAAGATAGAGACGCTATCATGGAAGAGCACAGAACTGCATCACAGGCCTCTCTGTCGGGTCCACGGCCCCGTCAAACCCCTACAAAAACACCGTGACAATACCAGTGGCTCAACGGAGGCATGGAGGTTAACGGAGGTGGCCAGCCAAGCCCTGGCAAGGGGAGCTGGGTGTGGATATTCATCATGATCATGATCAATTAAGAGGTTTCACCGAGGAATAGGCCAGTATGGTACCCCTGAGGAAGGGGGAGTGCACAGACTGTCACTGTTCCACACACGGCATACCGGAGTCACTGGCAGACCCATGGTCGTTGATGAGGCTTGGAAGGCCCGGCACGGGTTGTGTGGTGAGG
The DNA here is from genome assembly GCA_009936485.2 of Gymnarchus niloticus. Taxonomy (NCBI): domain Eukaryota; kingdom Metazoa; phylum Chordata; class Actinopteri; order Osteoglossiformes; family Gymnarchidae; genus Gymnarchus; species Gymnarchus niloticus. The sequence continues at coordinate 25,736,879 of JAACJT020000052.1, forward strand.
TACCAAACCGCATGCAACACGTCCGTGGCGTGGATTCGATTATGATCTGCAGGAAGGTGAAGGAAAGCACAGTGCAATATGGGTTCAGGCCACTAGATGGCGTGCCAGATGTTCTCAAAAAAGACTTGAGGTGCAGTCAGAGGGAAAGTTCCTGCAGCTGGCAGCATGACAGCTGCAATATTAAGACAAATGCAGACCGAAATGCTTGAGTTAAATTAAGGTTAAACTAATGGCTAATAAATGTTAATTTTCCCATTAAAAAGCATATAGTGGGACAGTTCTGTAAACAAAAATAAAAAAGGATCGGGTAATGAGCTTATGTTGCTCCCGGTGCTGAGCGCAGTCAACTTTAGAGCTGTGGCATAAAACTGGGAGGGGTTTGTGTTTCTTGCCGGTGCCAGATCAGCCGCACTCACATGGGATGTCTCTGTACCCGCTCTCCAATGCGTGAAAGTAGTTCATGAATTCCCGGACAGGGATCTTGAAGGTTTCAAAGAGGCCTGTGTCTTGAAAGAGCCTGTAAGAAACCTGAGACAGATGCACAGTGTCAAGTCAGACCCAACCCATTCATTAACATAGCCTGACTTTCATTGGTTGATATTAAGCTCCGCCTCCAGGGGACTTCCCCATCTGGCCAGGTTGTGGCTCTTCTCTGCTGTTCTGTGTATCTGAATCAACCATCAATGAAAATGGATTTCCCCTCAACTAACACTGGAAGAATTAATTTCCAAACATCTGTCTGTGTATTCATCTTCAGCCCATTGTTCACAAAGGATGTGCCCAAAACTGCTTCAGAGAGAGGCTTGTTTGAGGACTGTAGTGAGACCAGCAGCTCGTGCTTCAGACCAGCAGATGGCACTGTGACCTGTGATTCACAGGGCGCTCAGACTGATGTGCTCATCCCCCCTACAGCTGGAGAGATGCCGTTTCGTCTTAAATTCACTCTTTTGTGAGATGACTGGCCATAAGACCTGGCTAAATGAATATTGTATTATCAAAGCCAAGCTTATTTAAATAAACCTTGAAGTCCACCTACAAAGCATTGGCTCTCACACACACAAGCAAACACACACGTTCACATACCGGACAGCTGCAGTACAAAGCGTCACCAGCAGATGACACTGTGGTCAGCAAGCACAAGTTACACACTGAAAAAATGCAGGCTCAGGTTCTAGAATTGTGTGTGTTTGGTGGGGTCGTTGAACCTTCGAGGTGCTTCAGCTGAATTGCAAATACCCCGCTGTGTTAATGGAAAGAAGACACTTTGACTAAAAGCTGCCCCCCCATGCTGAAAGGCTAAAATAAATAATGTAGGTGATAAGGGTATGTGAGGCCAGGTGGTCTGTGTGTGTTGGAGGGGGTTGTGATTTTTTTAGACTGAGATTTGGAAGAGGAAGGGGTGCACGAGGCAAGCCCATACTGCCGCCTCCTGGTTAGCCTCACCTGGACCTCAGCATCAACCCCCCAGCCCCCCAATTCTCACATCTCTCACTCCATGCTTCTCAGGTTCAGGGCAGGTCAGGGACAAGCTGTCTGCTGGGGTTCCAGGCCTGGCACGTTTACCGCTATGCATGACCCAGCCGCCTTTCATCTCAGGCTGTGACTAGAACGCTGGGCTCACCCCTCGGCTGCTCCTCCAAACAGCCACTTATTGTTTATTTTCGGAAAATGAACGGATGGAAAAAAAAAAAACAACATGTTTTCCCATAAATCAGCCGAGGGTGTGGTGAATTAATGGAACGCTGACGAAATCAAACAGTCCCTTGAATTCTGGCTTTTGATATTTGACTGTTTTCTAAAGCATCTCTGGTCAGTGAAATTAATTTAAGAATTCATAGATATTTTCAACCACAATCAATTCAAGAAATATAGGCTCTTTCCGAATTCTTTAAGCACCGTGTCACACGTGTTTGATTAAACGGATCAGCAGCAGAGATGATGCAGCTGAAGCGGTGTTCACCTGGCTGAGGATGCACCCACATCTGCCGTTTGTCTTCTCCACCAGGCTGAAGATGGGGAAGTTCCAGTTGTTGAGTTGATCCATGAGGGGATCCAGCCCGTCCATCACCAACGGGTCAGGGGCCAGGATGGGTTTTTCCTGCGGGAAAAGTGGGGAGGGGAGCCACCAGCCAGCCCTGAGTCACAGACGCTCATCTAACAGCTTGAAAAACCAGTGCTTAACTTTCTCCACCACACCAAACACTGGCCTACAACAAAAAGGGATTCAGCCTCTGAAAAATGAAATCGGTCTCTCCCAACACCGGAGTGCTGAAATCAGAGATCCAGGAGGGCTTTAAAGTTAGAAGCTGCTGATTGGTGGTCTAGCCAGTAGCGATCACTTGCTAATCAGTGGTTAAACGTCCCCCAACTGGGATTTTCAGCAGCTCGATGCTGACAGACTACAAGAAAAGTAGCGGAGACATCTGAGGTGCTGACGACCTTCCAAGCAATAGAAGGACAAAGAAAGGCGAGAGTGGGCACCTCCGGGGGTGCGAGGGGGTCCAGCAGGAGGCTGTCGGAGCAGTGCGTCCTGCAGACCTCGCCGTGGTGCTCCACGCCGTGTGTCAAGTCACTGCCGTCGCCGTGGTTGGCCTCGTGCGTTCTCTCGCGGTCCAGTGATGCCACGGCCCCGTCGTCTGGAGGTAAGAGCGTCACCGTAAAGATGCAGTCAAGACGTGGTGCTGGATGGCGGCTCGTGGGCTTGACTGATGCCGCCTCCACTGCTTCAGCAAGAAGCCCAAAATACCGAGGACCTCCGATCTACGCAGGCAACGATTAAGGCATCCATTCAGTGGAGAGGACCATTCATAGTGGATACGACCTTTTCTCCAAGGGGTGGTAATTTTATTCGAGATCCAGAATGTGGACACCTGAGACAGACAATCATCCAACAAGGCAAAGCGATACAGGATAGTGGTGGATGGAGATGATACACTTACCTATCCGGAATGTTCTATCCCCTCTGTCCATCGATCCCCCGCCATGGCTTAGTTTATTATAAGGCCTTCCACAGCTGGCAAAAGGACAAAGATCAGAGGTCAAAGTTGAGAAGGACTTAGCATGATGTGTTTTTAGCATTGTAACATCACTGTTGCATATGTAGGGTCTTGCTTGCCTTTTTGTGTGCGGTTGGCTCTCTTAGAGAGAATGCATTATTGTACTTTTCAGAGGTATGAGTTAGAAGGTTCAGCATTCTTGTCAGACATGTCTCGGGGGAAAAACGCTGTGATGAATGCATCAAGCCAGCTTATTAACATTTATATTGAAAAATAAAACAAAGCTTATAAATACTCGTCGAGCATATGTTATTTTTAGAGATTTTAAAAATCGATCTACAAATACACCATGGAAAACTCAACTCTTGACTGAGAAGATATGAGATCTGACCAAAGAAAAGTCCATCAGTGCCGTGCCAAGTGTCTGAGCAAAGACCTTGGTGAAGTCTGCTGGCTGTCACTTCTCAACGAGATCATGACTGTTTTACCCCAAATGTATAGCGATGCCCAACACAGGAGAGGACTGTCATACTGTGATGAATGGGCCCAATGCAGGCACAACACTTAGTCATTTCTAAGCAAAATAAATGGAGCAGAACTCCTGTATGTAGTGATGGTGCAAATGAGGCTTCAGAACCCATGGGTTTTAAGGGCCAGCACTGATTGGTGGTTTGGGATACTCCCACTCACCATGTGTTTTGAGCACCAGCATTGATTGGCTGTTCGGGATGCTCCCACCCACCATGGGTTTTGAGCACCAGCATTGATTGGCTGTTCGGGATGCTCCCACCCACCATGTGTTTTGAGCACCAGCATTGATTGGCTGTTCGGGATGCTCCCACCCACCATGTGTTTTGAAGCCTCATTTAGCACCAGCATTGATTGGTTAGTTCAGGATACTCCCACCCACCACCACAGGTCTTGAAGCCTCACTTGTCCCATCACAAAATGAAATGCAGCAGAACTCCTGTAAGTAGGCCGACTGAAAAGGCTGCTAATTACCCAGCTTTCTCATGCAGGTGCAAGACATTTTCCAGGGTTTTTGTAGTAACAGCTCACGTTTCCTGTCATTAAACATACAGTGGAGCATTAAAAAGAAGGGCATCCATCATTACGATGCACAGCAAAGCTTGGAAGTCACCCATCACAATTAAAATACTTCATGAGAACCTGCCCATTCTGGAAAGTTCTATAAATTGCCATACATATCATTCCAGGCAATATTGTGAATGTTTGTGTAATTATTATGGCTGTTTTCAAGGTCATACGTATATGAAAATAATATGGGACTTAAATGGCAAATATTTTTCCTATCATCTGTCATAGTACTCAAACAGAAATCATACGATTTACACGTCTTCTATTTTGGATAACTGGCAACTGAGAATTTATTTCACCTGGGAGAAAACATCTCTGATTACTCTCTCACACACACACACACACACACACACACACACACACACACACAGAAAAGTTGCAGAAGACATTCAAACAAGTAATGAAGCATCAAGAGAGTGGGCGGAACTCCTGTCAATCACTGCTGCCGGGTAACAAAGTGGGAGCAGATGCAGCATCAAGGACTGACCTGCACATGGAGGCCCTGTGTCTCCTCTCAATAATGGGGGGCGTTTACCATGGGCTCTTCAATAATTCCCACTACGCCCGCCCACTTCACCTAGGGTGGCCTGAGTTGCCTTTTTCAGGTGTGTTGCCTTTAAGGGGACAGACACAGAACACAGACGCCATCCTCACACACACCGCCATAAACACAGACACACACATGCATGCACTCCCCCCGTATGCAAACACGCAGGACCAAGAGAGAAGTAGGCAATATTTAAGCACGGTGCCCAGCCATTCGATGACCGAAATGGATTCTTACACAGTGCTGAGTACGAGCCGGTGGGCAGTCGTGTCGAAAAAGGCCGAGTAATGCATCTGCTTTTCGGACCCGCCGACCGTGCCGAGCACCAAAAATATTATGAGAAACGAGGGTCATTATTCCGACGATTGGAAAATAAAAACTGCCAGCGCCGTTTCTGAGAATCCCCCTCGCCTGGCCAATCATAACCTTCTAAATCATACGACGAGAGAGGGGTCGACCCCACTTTGTTATGCTTTGGCTCTTAATTTGCCGCAGCGTTCTAAGTCGGCCCGCTTTTGGAAGCCGGCCAACGGTTCTTGGTCCCGAAACTGCACCCCCATAAGGCCATTAATGCCCTGCCTCCCTGTTCTCTCCCTGTAATCTGTGTTCCATGGGTGCAGATGTGCAGCTGATAGGGGCACTGGATGCTGCGGGAAAAGGGACTCTCTCCACATCACCGCTGCATGCTGAGATTGGTCAGATAACACGCTTCCAGTCTGCCATGATTATGGCTCCCTGTACGGCATGCGGCCGTTTTGGGACATGTATAGTGGAAATGCCACACGATGCCACAGAATTCCCATGAGTTGAAGAGTGACGAGAAAAACATTATACGGAACAACAGAAACTCCTGCTATAAACAAATATTGTCAGGAATTCTCGGTGTTAAAGCAGAAACATTATGGAAATAATCTGCAGAGTAGGCTGGGCAATATGGAACTGAAAGGATATTGGAAAAGCAGTTCCTCATCCTTTAGGGCAGGTGGCGCTCTTCGTATGCAGTCAAAGCTGTAAGGAATGTTCCCTCACAGCGATGATTAAAATAAATCAAAACGGCTTAGGGTTACAGGGCTGGGTTTTTCTTGCTCATTACTCTACATTTTAATTTTTTTTGCGCAAAAAAAAAAACAGAAGAAAAACAACAAGTGAGTGATGTGATTTAAATAATGACAGCATCAGGCTGATTTCAACAGCTCACACAAACAGCCTGTTTCACAGAAACAAATGAAAGCAAACAAAAGCAAGCACACATGTACTAGTGATAGAGCTGACGGTGCCACACGGGACCAGCCGTGGAATGGGTAAGAGACCCTACGATAGTTTCATCACTTTACAGTTGCTGTTTATTCTCTTATTAAAAATGTTGAAGTCTGTTTTGGAGAAGTTGGCCAGAACTTCACATCTGAGTGGAGCTAGCAGCTAAAAAATTAATTTCTTATCTTTTTTTATATAGAGAGAATTCCATCTCACTTAGACACAAATACCTGTTCAGCCGGTCTCATCTGGACAAAGATCATGTTTCTGCAACTGAAGTTACTACATTAATAATTATATAAGGTGAAAGCTAAAAAAACCCAAAATCCCTCTGGTAGTTTTGCCCCCCCCCCCCCCCGTCTAACCCCACCCCACCCTGCTCAGACAGAACTGGATTTAAAGCAGGGTCACCACGATACAGTTTACGCTGGCTCTGCTTGCCAAGAAGGAGAACCAATGCCAAAGAGAACTTTGGTGTGGATGCTGTAAACTGGACCCGGGGGAGGTGAAAGGCCAAGCACCCCTCCGAACAGCTTCAGAGACATACTTGGCTTCTTATCAGTTCTTTTGGGCCTGGTGCACTCTCTGGCTGGAGGTTAAACCATAAACCATTTTTATATTTACAATTACATTTTTTGTAGGCCATATTTCAGGGTAATTATATTAGGTTTTGGAAGCGCACTGCTGCAGTTGCGTTGCCTGCATTAACATTATTATGGTCACGCTGCCGGACCCTAAAAGCATGCTCAGTTTTGACTTCTGGACCTGATTCCTCTCCATCCTTCGATCGCAGGATGCAGACCCTCTTTTGATGGCTAGGGTTAGTACAGGAACTGTCAGCATGAAGCCCCGTGGACACGGAGCTCCGAGAGCATGGAATCACTTCTCCATCAGCACGACTGATGTCCGTTTATCCTTGGCACGTAAACCAGCACTCAAGACCTGCTCTCACCCAGTACTGTTGCCTAGCTTATTTACATCACTCTTCAGATCCTGCTGTCTGTGTTGCTGCCAGTTTGCCCTTATAAGTCAACCTCAGACCTCAGTATTAGTGCTAACCCACTAATCTTCCATGTCCTGGGCCTCTGCGGCTGGGATGAATGTTAGCACAGGAGCCAGGAGCCCCATATGCACATAGACGCTGACAGTCACTGGGTATCCACATGAAGGGGCCAACAAATGATGACCACCCCAATGCCATATTTGGGGGTAGAGTGTACCTGAGGGTTTGGAGTCTGTGCCTGTGATTGGCAGAGGGCTCATACCACCGCTGGGGCCCTTGATCTAGGCCCTAAACCCCAAAAAGTGATCCAGGGGTGCTGGATAAATGGGTGACCCTGGGTTCCAACCACGAGCTTCAGTCTCACCTGGATTAGTGAATCTTTGTGTCTTACGGAGAGCAAGGTGGGATATACAAAAAAAAAAACAAAACACATTCCAATGTACCTATTCTTGTGCAAAAGAAAAGTCTCACCTTATAACAAAAGCTGCACATTTAATTTGAATTAAGGCACAAAGTTAGCATGTCTGGTAGAGTTGGGCTGTCAGCTGACCTTTGACCCCCAGGTGTTTTTTGCTCCAATCGCAGAGATTTTTTCCTCTTCCTCGACCTGCTGTCCTCACTCAGATTTGTACTGCTGTGCCATGTTACCTTTTGATACATTAACTACATACCAATAATAAGAATAACTTTGGGAAGGCTTCAAAATAAACGTACTTCAAAACATATGATGGCCGTAACAATATGCATGGCATCCATACTATTTAACTATTTGTTATGTGATGCATTTATTCATGCATATACAGACATTAGAGAAGAAAATATCAATTTATAAAAATCTGAGCCTGCAACTGAAGCGAGTCTGCATTAGTGGTCGCAGTGTGGCGTATAAGTGTGACGAGCTGAAGACGAAGGTATGTGGGCTGAGCTGCTGAGACATACAACGTAAACCAAAACATAAACATAAACAGATCTCAACCGCGGATCCAGTTAGAAATTCGTCAGCTGCCGAAATGAAAAAAACAGTCCATTACGTGGCCGGGCGGAACTTTCCGGAAGGTTCGGCTGCTACAAGCAAACATGCCGTTCTTTACCAAGAGGCAGGAAACGAACCCAGAAATGTTTTCTTTAACATTAAATGCTGGCCACAGATTTCCCAGGGCCAAAGGGCAAACTGCTGAATAATGAGTCACCTTTGGCAGAAAGCTGAATATAATTAGAAAATACTGCATTATCAGAGCGAGAATCAATCATTCATTCAGTAATATATTACAGGCATTTTCAGCTGTAATGTTATAAACAGTCAGTGATATAAGACTGGGTTGTTTCAAGATCAGGAAAGTGTTTGGGACATTTCACTGGTTCACTTCTCCTTATCTCGCAGATCTCTGGATAACACCGCCCCTTCCCAGGGTCTGCTCTGTCTCAGGCAGAGGCCATTGCTTCTGTTCAGAGCCGTGTGGTCTGGATTGACTCGGCCATCCTTAATCTAAGAATCTTAATCTCTAGTCCAATACATAGACAGCCCATAATGAGCAAGACACCAAGGTGAGTGGCTGCACCTACAGGTGAGGGGGGCCGAGGTCAGTGACTGCACCTACAGGTGACGGGGGGCCGAGGTGAGCATGTTTGGCTGTACCTGCAGGTAGGGGTTTCATGGACAGGCTTGACGCTGGTGCTTCGGTCCCGTCGAACGGGGCCTGGTTCAATGGTGGGCAGGCCCGTTGCTGAGGTGGTGGTGGTCCAGGTGGATGAGATCCTCCTCAGCAGGCCTGGAGGCAGACTCCGCCGCAGGCGCTGAAAAGTCAGATGCAGGAGCTAAGGGCACACTGCCCATGGCACAGCAACTCATGCAATGCCTCCCAGCGGCTGGCTCTGCCCATCTCCCACTGGTTACATCTTTGGCTCCCATTAGGTTAAGTCAGGAAGTGATTGACAGCACATTGCAAATCCCGTCCACCATGGGTTTGTAGGTCAACTTTAGAACTCTACAGCAGGTCTTGACATCCAACATGAATTCATCAGACTACATTAATACATAAATCTCTTTCCCAAGCCAAAGGCTGATAGGGATAACAGCATGAGAGTCAAACAATAAGGCCACCAGGCCTCGGGTGTAGACACTGCTGTGGAAAGTGTCCCAAAAGTTTGGACTTTCTATCCTGTCTTGGATCTTGACAGTAGTGAGAGCCACCTTTTTTGGGCTGGGGGTGTAGTGGTGAATACGGAGAGGTGTCATCCTTGACCTTCACAGCTCTCCTAAGCACCACGCACCAACTCTGGCCAACTGGAACATAAAACCCAGCAAAAAAAAAAAAAAAAAAATTCTGGACGTGAATTTCTGCCATCTGTGTTCAGACTCTTCCAAGCTGCACTGCACAACCCAGCCATGGCTACCACCTCACTTGTCCGGCCAGCATCTGTTCGGATCAAGAAAGTCATATTTTGGTATCCGATCCATCCAGGCTTCCACTCTGTGTGCTACAATCATTCCTTCATCTTCCTAAAAGCAATTTACTCTTGCATGTTTTTTTACCAGTAAGAACAGGACCGTATCAGATGACTTGCTCTTTTGCTGAGAGTCGAATCAGCAAAGCTTCCAAGTTGAAAGAATGTCAGAGAATCAGAACTGTACGTGTCAATCACATACGCTTAGAAAGAGCAAACTCCGTATTTTTCCACTGCCCACTAACCACTAACTAGCAGCCTTGTTCAACGCTCACTCTCCGAGCCATTCGTATCTGTGCTTCTAATTAACAGGACTTTAAAGTTCAAGAATACAATTTTTCCTTGGTTTTTCTCAGAAGACTCCAAGTCTACCCTAGTCTGTAGTCTCTTAAAAAAAAGGCTTTCTCCATGACTGCTTCAGTGCACTATGGATGTACGCAAAGGAGCTCTGCAGGTTGGCAACGTAACTCGGCTTCTACCTGATTCACGCAGCTGTTCATCTGGTATGCGAGAGGGAGCTGCTTTCTTAAGAGTCGCAGGCCGTTTCCAGACATTTTCGTTTTGGCGAGCTTTGATACGCTCAGACTTGAGTCTTTCCTACCCCTCTATGTCTGCTTGTTTCTTCTCAGATCCATCTTGTTGACACAGCTGAGGCAATGAAAGGGAACCTTTCTCTTATAGAACCCAGCACTCAGAACACTCCCCTACCATCAACTCAAATTGGAAAAAAAAATCCTGCATTCGGTGAGGGGATCGTACTGTCAGACACACACTGCTGACCGTCAAACTCTGACCCATGCGAGGGCGGGGCCATCAGCTGTTTCCTTAAAACTTGCTACTTGATTTGCGGTGTACTGTGGCCTCTGGCGCGTTTCATGAACTGCGTCCGTGGAACGAGCGAAAGCCGGGCCGGGTGCATAGCTGAGGTAAACGAAATGAGAAAATGGACAGGAAGTCACTTGTCCAGCACCACTAACGTGCCCAGGGAGCCGTTAATCCAGTAAATGTACAGGGATTTTTTTTTGTTTTTCTAAATACACCCCCCCATCTCCCAGCAGCTTTAAGTTATTCTCTCTCAAATGGGGCAAAAACAGAAGTGGGTCATCTGAATGGCCGGGGTCAGGGGGGGTGTTGTCATCACATGGAGCTTTCTCAGTAAAATCTGCAAGGCTCGTTGTCAACCATGATGGGATACTCTGTTACATGACGTCTGGCTTTCAGACAAACGCACAGATAACTCTGACAAATGTCCTTCAGACATCCAAGGATGATCCGCTGGTGCATAATTTTTGAGATGAACTTATATAAATTTGTTTAACTGAGGCCATTAAGGCGGCGGGGGGTGGGGGGGGTGGTAAGTAACCCAAAGGACTCGGTGGCCTCTGTGGACCAGGTTCGAAGACCCCGGCGTGGGTGACATGAAAGAAAAAGCGAGCAGCAGGGTGTGCAGGATGCATGGGCTGGAATTTTATTTTAGACGGAGACAGAATGGGAATCCGGTGGGAACGAGACTACAAAAGACCTTCGGAGTTAAAAGTGGCATTCCACTTGGGGGGGGGGGGGGGGGCAGTGTGAAAACCATTGCTCTTGTTGTTTTTTTCTGAGGGAAAAGAGGCTTTTGGGGTGCTCGTGGCCCATGCCCATTCCACACTGTGGTG
>JAACJT020000052.1:25754399-25765853 GCA_009936485.2 Gymnarchus niloticus
GTACAGTGACCCCCCCCGTGTGCAGGCTTCCTCCCATCACACGAGCAATTCGCCACTGGATCCCGCTGCCCTGTGTGTCACTGCAGCATCTCACCGTGCCAGGAGACACGTTCCAGCCCAGAACAGCTACCCACAATGCACCACGAGCATCAGCACCACAGATCTGGTAGTGCCTGCGTCCTCCTACTAAATAAAAAACACATTTATATATTGGAATTCATCCATGTGACACCGAGCTTCTCGTGTGAAATGACGCCAGCGGGACGATGGTGTTCGCCCAGCTCTCTCTCATCACAGCGTGTCACACGGCGTTTAGGGCTGGGTTAGCCCGCCGTCCAGCTGGGCGCAGACATCAGGAAGCACCAGTGAGCTTTGCAGAATGAAGACAGCTGTGGGAAATGGGAGCCTTTCACACGAAGTCGATGAATTGGGTGTGTGTGTATGCTCCTCCCTCTCTGTACTCACTAAAGCCCCCACAGAACAGTCCAGTTTCACTCAAGGCCTCTGCTGAGAGATATGGCAACTGTTTCCATAGCAACCAGGTCCTACAACCTAGATACCCCTCTCCAAAGATGGACACATGTATCACAATTTTTGTACATCATAACAAAAAACATGTAGCTTTTTGACAAAAACACAGCCAATGAGTCATGTTAAATGTTTGTGGACCTAAAATAATTTCCACAATGGCATTGGCTTTGATTATTCTAGATGAAGAAAATGCAAACATACAGGACAGATGTGACAGCAGGGCCTCAGAAAAATAGCACTTATTTAAAACAAACAAACAAACAAACAAACAAACAAAACAAAAATGGATTCTGCCACTTTAAGAAGTTCGAACTCCAAAGGAGACCAAGAGGAACCAAGAAAGTCCACCCCCAAAAGAGATCAAACAAATCGTCAGAGGCAAACAGCGGCTCCTGTCACTAAATGTCAGAAGAACATCGCCTCTCTTTTTAATTGGTCTGATCTCCAGCCTCAGCTCAGCAGTCTAAATACTTTAGGCCTACTGGGGCCAGCGGAGCTTTGGTCTTACTCTTCTCATGGGAGCTGAAGAGAGATCAGCCAAATAACATAATGATCAAGTGATCCGGTATGAGCGCTTCACACTTCAGAGTCTCCTACCTGCTGGGAGTAGAACGTGGTTCTAAGGTGATCCACCAAGGAAGAGGCAGACAATGGGTACGAATCCTAGATAATCTCGACACACCGGTGTCAACATGTACATATGAAAATGAAATATTTCCCAAATCTCAGGAGGAGAACTTGCCGTACAAACGGATCTGATGCACCAAATATTTGCTAACACCGAATTCCTTGGTCGTATCCGTGTGAGGCTGTTCGACTCTGGCTAAGCCGAGGGCGAGAAGCTAGGCATGGTTGTGGAGAGACATGACTGTGGGCTGGGATGGTCTCCTCAGGGTCATGGCTGTCAGAGGATAAAGCAGAGCAACACTGATATGCCGGGGTAAGGCTCATAGAGCTAGGTGTCTGCCCCATATCCAGAAGCCTGTGGGGTCAAATTCCTTGGCTGGCAGAGCAATCATTTGAACCTTGGGCCCTTGATGAAAGCCTTTAAATGCTCTTTGCTAGCTGATCCCCCAAAAAATTACTTTTAACTCTAAATAAAAGCAAGTCTGTGCTCCTCATGAGCAAGTTTCCCCATCAAGAGAAACAAAGTATATTCTATGACACATTGAGAGGGGTTTGAGGTTTTACCCATCATGTGTTCACCAGAGTACTGGATTAGACAGGCCGTGTTGGCACAGCATGGCAAGTCACGCTCAGCGAGTAGATGATGCAACGCGGCTCTCCTTCTGCCGTCCGCTGCGTCTGCTTCCCTCTGACCTCTGGCAAATCCCACAACAGGTCATGCAGCATTTGGCTTGCTGTTTTTGTCCCCTTTTGGCAGCCATATTTATTTAACAATGTTAATTAAACCTCACAAAATTCCGTATTTTTTCCTACAGGAAATTATACTGAATATTTTCCCATAGGAGGGCATTACCAGGCGCATGGTATCACATAAATCCCACACTCTCTTACTGGGCAACAGAAGGGAAAGAGGTTTCTTTTCCAAAACCAATGTATTTTCAGGCCAAATACAAATATTTATGTAGATCTATCCATATGTAACACTGTTTTAGATTAGGACCTACAAATGCCTCCTGCATCCTTAAGGAAGAACAAAATGTGGAGTGGCCATGCTGTCGTAAGCTCACTGGCAAAGGTGGTTTTGTCAAAATGAAGAAGCCCTTGCAGTCTGGAGACTGTGATTCACACGACCGGCATCTCCCACACAGGACTTCCTTCAGGGGGGCAGAAGCTGAGGGCAAAGGCAGGACGAGCTTCGCACCTTCAAATTGCTGAAACTTCCACGGAGGTACGATTTGTCGCCACTGATGTTAAAGCCTAGCAGATGAGCATGTAAAAATTTCAGCGGTCTCTCAACGAATGCCATCGTTCTTACACCACCTAAACAAAAGCTAACTATGGAAAGGCAGCCAATCACAGCTGACCACCATAAGACAAAATTTTGCTGACTCCTTACACAACGCAAAGTGAGCCAAGGCCTATAAGACAGGCAAGGAGACAAACAAGGTGAGGTCACGTTCTTCGCAAGTGGGCTTAGACCACCATGTCTGCAGTCTGGAACTGATGCCTATGGTCTGAAAGAACATGGGGGGGAGGGGCAAAGAGAGCATGTTCCAGGTGGGAGGGACAGGAAGTGAAAGAACGGCATAACAGTCCTCATATAAACAAAGACAGCGTGCCCCATTCATGGGGCAGGTAGGAGGGACAGGAAGCATTCACGTGTTAAAATAGCTTCTACCAAGACAGAAGGAAGCAGGGAGCAGAGTCATACTCATCAAATAAGCAGTTTGGCTTAAAGTGGACACCATAGAATGATGTCACCGTAAGAAATTTTAACTCCAAGTATGAGTGACACTCTGTCTACTGCCACAGTTCTGACCAGAAGAGTCTGAATGTAGACAAAATTATTTTTTCAACAGCTTGAGAACCTATTTAACTTCATTCAGTCAATTTCCATTTTTTCATGTTTAAAACTCTCCTGAAGAGTTAAAATCCAGGGTGAGAGTTAATCTATTGAGGTGAAATGCAAAGCTGAACTGTATTTTCAAGCAACACAGCATATCCCACCCAGGGTGTACAGTAGCCTCGTGTGTTATGTCTATCATGGTTCTCCAGCCCTCCCCGTGACCCTGACTAGGATAAGAGGATAGAATTGGGATGGAGGGATGGAGAGATGGATGGATAGATGGAACCTCAGGATCAGTTAGTGGCCTTCTGTCCAATTCACCCCTGGCTTCATGAGCCCCCCGGCTCCATCCCCAAGCCAAACACAGAACTGCCATCCCACCCTCATCCTCACATGCACATGTCCAAAATCCCAAGACCACATACTTAGACTTTCATGGTCTAACATCAGCTATGACAACCAGCAGGCCTTGTGGGGGGGGAGGTTTCCACAACCTGCTGAAAGAAGCCCAAGATGCTGAGGAGAGAAGCCTCCTCTGAAAACTGCTAAAGGAAGCTCGTTGTCACATTACATCGGACATTTACATGCAAGTCATTCAGGCAGCTCTTATTCACAGTGACACGAACATCATTAGTGACAGAAACATCATTCAGATCAAATTCTCTCCGCCCTGTTGGCCACTGCACGCACGCTCTGCTCCATTTTAATAAGCACCGCCAGCACGCCTTAAATCAACATTGCGTGAGCGTCAGAAGAGACGAAGGTGATACCAGCACTGGTCTGAAAATGTGAAGGGAGGGGTTCTTCTGTTTGAGCCTGAGAGACCAGCTACCTGGCAGGGACTCAAAGAAGAAAAGAAAAGGGGGGACACACACACACACACACACACACACACAAAAAAAAAAATCACCGTTTAGGGTTTTATGAGCTGAACACGAACTGTTCGATGTCAGGGCAGCTGTGCGAGTTATTTCTTAGTGCCTTACGTCAACGTGTATCGTGTTCACACGCGTGCACAGACACACGAGCACTCCATGACAGAGACAGAAGGAAAGCACCTTCATTCAGCCTGAGGGAAGCTTCGGTACACAGAAGGGGCATTTAGGAAGCGGGATGTGGTTGGGATTATCGGGCACAACCCATGGCCAGCTGCAGATGACCACCCTCGTTAGCACAATGCTAAAAATAAAGACAAAGCACTCCACACCCGACTGCGCGATGCCTCGCCCCCACCGGGTTTCCATTTAGTTACACAGAGGCGGGGATGTAATTCAATTTAACAGCGAGGTTTGGTTTACATAGTCCTCCTCACAGTTTAATGGGCTCCACAAGGCTGGAAACTTTATGCACTCTAATTAACAGGCAGTAAGATCTCCTGAAGGCCTCGTAAAGCCGTTTTCCACTCGCTTGGAACACGGAGCGGAGCCACGGAGCGTGAGGGCTGCTGTCATCGTCCCCAGTTGCACACTGCCCAGTCTCGAGATGGCAGGACGGGCTTCTGGTAGTGCCTGAATCCATAAACACAATGCCAGTTTTACTTCCATCTAGCCAGTAGGTGGCATTGTGGTTAAGGACATAACCTTCACTTTCTAAAATATAACAGCCAGTTAGAGTTTAGGATCAGTCTCTATATCTGATGCTTTACATTAGATCTAGTGCTGTTAAACACCTAATAAACAGGTTTAAATATTTACATATTTATTCTCATAATGCAAAATGTTTTTTGTGGATAAAGTGTTGTTTGATTCTCAAAGCCTGAAAAGGATGACATTCTCTATGGGGCTTCAATGCCTCCATCAGCACCTCAGTGTTATGATAGGCTAAGTGTTAACCTATGACCTCAAGAGGTCAGTGTTCAGACTACAATCAAAGGTGATAGAAAACTTTCTCGGGAGATTCTGTCTGGGCTGAGCCATGTGGCTACAAGTAAAATGGGAAGACAATTCCTGACCTCGGGGGGGTACCAGAGGACCTGGCAGCACACGGTTGACCACCATGTCAGCGGAGTGGCCTCAGTGGTGCCTCACAAGGGGCTGCTGCAGCACAGACCCCACGTAGAGATAGACGGTCACCTTGTCTATTCTGGGCCCGAATCGGCCGCCCTTCAACCCAGAAAGAAGGTCAGCTATTAGGTAACAATCTGATTTCAGGCCGTAACTAGACGGCTTGATTTCCAGCCAACGAGTCCTCAACTCTGCCTTCCAGTCGAGTGACATGACAGGTCACGTGATGCTACTCAGCCCTCAAACCTGAAAACACCAGGCCCCCCCACTCCACCAAATACTCACAGAACCCAACACCAGCAGTCAGGCCCCGGAAGGTAGGGAGCTGAAACCCCTCCTCCCACACCAACATCAGCCTGCAGGGGCACCATCTGCCTTGGACAGTGGATTTTGGACAGTCACACATTAACCCACATTATGTGCAAGTCTCACTCCCCTCCACTATAAACAATGGTACCTCTACGCCGTGAGAAGATTCTTTAAACTCTCACCACCTGTCAAGTTAACAGTCCATAGCTAGCTGCATCTCGCTCTACTCTTCACACACAGAGTGGAGAATAAGGTAACACAGTTGTACTCGCTTTACAGCCTACCTTTCGGTTAATATAAATAAGCCAGAGCTCAGAATCTGAATGATCGGTCACACAGAGGCTAACAACCACACCGAATTATTCTTTATGTTGCAGTGAGATACACGACGGCATTGAGTTAGAGGTTAAATTCACTCCTTTTTTAAGAATTTTATACAAATTTTCCCCATATTCTCGCTGAAATGGTTAATCAGCCCTACATTACACCTCCACCTCAGCACCCCTGCCAGCTAAGGGGTGTAGACGGCTGCACGCCTTCCATGTGGGAACCATCAGCGACGTTTACTTGCACGCTAGGGGTTTTCGCCATGTCACACCTATATTCCACCTATAGCCCTTCAGGCGCCGGCAGGAAAGCCAACATTGCTGGAGTGTGACGCAAGTGTGAGAGACTTCTCTCACCATCCTCGTTTCTATCCGCCTTCAGGGCTCCTTCAAATTCGCTCAGATCAGAGGAAATCAAACCCGGGTCCCCACTGTAAGACGCCAATGCGTCGACCCTCAAGGTTAAAATTCATCACAACAAATGAGGTCAATTCTGTTCAGAAACATTTTTGGTATGAGCAGTTGGGCTTCAATTAAGGTTGTGCTGGCTTCATTTCACACTGTGATGAAGTGATTGAAACCCGGTATGAGGTGACAGATCATACCAAATGATCTGTGGAGCGCATGGCAAAAATGTACTGCCAGCTGATCCACGTTGTGGTAGGCCTGGAATTGAAGGCCATGCCAGCTGACTCTCAGCTCAGGTCTAGCTCACCGATGCCAGGTCCACTTCATCTCAGAATGGCTGGCAAAACCTGACTTGACACCCCTCCTGGCTCAGCTTCATTGGTTTCCTCTGACTGGCCCAATTACAGCACAAATGCTTTGTAGATAAGGGGGGCCCAAGGAAGATTAGGAACCTGCAGATCCATAAAGGGACCCTGTTGTAAGACCCCAGCTGGTAACAAACTCAATCACACATTACTAGTGTAACAGCCATTATTTGTAATAAAGGTCATCAGTTTTCCCTCCTTTTCCCCTGTGCTAAACTTTCCTAAAATTCATATAAAAAAAAAAAAAAACACAGAAATTTCAGTTCTGCTTGCGTGCAGTTTGATACCATATGGCTTGTCTAATTCAGTTGTGGCCCTAAAATAGAAAATCTGAGTGAGGTCAAACGCAGCATTTCTCCAGTGCAGCCCCCGCCAGGTGTGTTTTGGACTCTTCCATGTTAATTATCCCGAACTGACGCTGTGATTAGGCCCGCGGTAGTCTAATCAGAATCCTACTCTGAAGGACACAGCCTTGAGTAGTAGCGCAGTTCCACTCATCACCTGCAGGTGGAAGCCTACTCATAACTAGCGCGATGCGTAACAAAGCGATGGTGCACAAAAAACGAGCACCTGTCTGACGTCACGAACAGCTGCGTGAACTTCAGAAACGTTAGAACGCGATACACAAAAACAAATGCAACAACAACTCACACAAAGGGCTGTGCTGAACTGTATATGTAAGAGTACGGTTAGATGAATGCATACTTGCAAACCCAGACCTCTGGCGAAACAAGTCTGCCTTGCCATACCACAAATAAAATGTTTATCTTGGTTAGTTGGAGGCATAGCTAGGTTAACCCCACAAGGAAAACATTCAATAAAAAGCTGACGTCACTCCCCAAGCGTACCGCTAATGTACGAATACGCGTACAGGAATGCTTGCCTGGCATCACGGGGTCAATCGACTTACGGATGCTAAGATGCTGACACTTTTGCAGAAAAATGTCAATTAACAAGGAACATCGTGCAATTAACGCCTTTAAAAACCAGTTACAAATGACACGTAATCACATCGGTATATCAGCTCTCATTCGGTCGTACTCCAAATGCATCCATCCATCTATCCATCCACCTCCGAGCACAGTCACACACACACACACACACACACACACACAACAGAATTTATAGCCACGCCAAATAGCGTACGACGCATGCCTTTGGACTGTGAGAGGAAACCCACAAAGCAGGAGAACCACGCAAACTCCACGCACAGAGAGCCAGAGACAGGATTCGAACCCCCAACCTTGCAGCTGGCCACAGTGCTAACCACTGAGCCAACGTATGGATTGCATTAAAATACCAAAAAGGTGGTACCTCATTACAAACCCTGGGGGGCTTGGGTGCAGAAGTGTCATGCCTTTTGCCTGACTAAAGCGCGCGGATTATTGGGTAACACTGATCTACACAATGTGACCAATGCTTATTTGCAAATTATTAGCCCTTTGTGAAACTGACAATTATATTTGTTGTTATCTTACGAAAAGAACTGTCCATTTCAGCAGTCCTCGGTGATGTCAAGGCATAAGAAAACGCACGACTACATGCCCTTTGATACAAAGGAGGGCGGTCTAATTTTCATGGATAGTGTATAATATACGTATTGGTCTCTGGGGAGAATTACACAGGAGCCAAAAAGACCGATTTTCTTCCTATACTATCGGCTACTTCAGCTGAGACTGGGCTCTCCTTCCACCTGTGAAATCAAAGGGCATCGACTAAAGAGCGGCATTTAGGGTGGAACGAGACCCAATACGAACGGCACGGCTACCAAGGAAACAGCAGAGTGAAGACATGGGAGGGTACGGGAAGAAAAGTCCGTCATGTACTGAATGTCTCAGGTCAGAAAAGAATAAGCAAGTCATTATAGCAGAAAAGGGTTTTCATAATGTGATCGACAGAGAACGAGCAAAACGTTCCGTAAAACGTTTCAGCACATTCTTCTTAGGCATTATCCCGCAAAGGAGACCCCAAGGGACCAGCTGCAGCCTGCCTCCCAAAAAAAAAAAAAGCCAAATGAATAAATAAATAACACTTTTCCCTTTTAGGAGTGCAGATACAAGCCCCCTAACCTAACAATGGTGAAAATGGAAGCTTAGCTTCTGACCGTTTTGTCTAATGTTTAACAGGTTTGCCCTGGGCTGCGTCTATGTGGGTCATTTACGTCACGGCTGTCTCTGCAGTGGGCCTGCCAGGGCAGCTGGTGGGGGGGGATCCACGTCCTCTTTCTACCCCCCAACCCCCCAGCAGTTGCTCTGGCAGGCCCACATTCATGAGAGTACTCTCCTCTTTTTGGTCCTCAAAGGCTCCGCCCCAAATCAACCCAGGACCAATCAGGATGAATCCATCGGTTGCATCATAAGCAAACAAAATAAATAAATAAAATCCCTAACAAACATTGAAAACTAGATTAATTAACGTGTACAATTCTGCTTGTAATTTACAGTGTACTGCCTGGATTTTCACTGTAAAAATACCATACATAACAGGCATAAATGACCACAAAGACCATAACCGCACGCCGCAACATCGAAATAGAACTGCGTTTTGGGTATCCTGCTCAGCATCTCTGGTGTCAATTCAGTTATTCAGACTCCTAAATGAAAATTCAGAGCTTGTACAGTGAAGAACAAGCTTTTTTGGAAAGAGATTCATCAAACCGCCTTCAGAGATCGAACATCCCAAAAGCACTTATGCCGTTAATATTGCTGAGTCGATATCTTTACCTTGCACTTCTGTAGAGCTCTGACACAAGTTGTATGTGACGATGTGCTTATATGCAAAAGTACTGTAAAACATTTACTGAATGATTCAGATGGAGAGAATACCTGAATGAATACCAGTCCATAGTGAATAAATATGCCTTCTGGTCAGACCCAAACAATGCAACTTCCTGAGTCTTTAATTACAGTTACACCTACATAAACCACAGTGGGGAGAACGGGACATCAGGAAAATGAATTAATCATGGGCCACTAAAGACCTAAATTAGGTCTTCTTCAAAAGGATGTTTAAAAAAAAATTAAAATTAAAAACATTTCAACGGAAAAAAAAAAATAGTACCGTGTTAAAATACACAGAATGTAGGAGTTTTTCAGCAGAAAAGTATTTCCCAACCCAGAAGCCCCAACCCAGAGTGCTGTTCTATGCTACAAGACCAAAATGAAAAAAAGAGAGCCTAAGTGAGGGTCTAATTTGATGGGATTTTATCGCTGACCCTTTCACCCGAGTGCCGTCTGTGCTTGGGTGCTCACAGACCTCTCCAAAGCTGAACCGTAACCTAAACACCTACCTAGCAGACCTCGGGAACTTGAATGCTTATTTCAACCAAACCGATACTGGATTACTTCAACAAAGACAGATTTAGAGAAGACAGAAGTTGATATTAAGAAAAGGTTGTGGCATTGAACATAGCTGGCGTTTTAATTTGAACCTAGGCCCAGGAAACCCTTTAGCACCCGAACTGTACTACAAGCATGCCCTTACTGCAGATTTCCTGAGCATCTCAGAGAACACAGACATCCCAGCTAAGTGACAGGAGATTCAACATAGTATGAACCCTGCCAAACCCGCATACAATACCGCCCCCTGAGGGAGGAACATGCCATTTACCCACAGAACCCTAGCGAGTTACAGTAGGCCTGCTAACTGCTACGTCTTCCCTCGCTTCTGGGGAATTGGCTTGCACAAGAAGTACTTGGAAAAGTCTGGTTCCTCGATGTATTCTGCTGCTGTCTCACTAGCAGAAAACAGCTACGCCAAAGTCACAAAATGCTGTTGGGCAGGAGGAAAAACGTTAACTGAGCCAAAGGCCCTCCAGCCTCCAAGGTTCAACTGTGGCCCAACGCAGTCTCTCCCACAGTGAACTCGTTTGTAGGATTCTGTCAGAAAAATGCCCACATTCCCAGGCCGCTGAATGGTAGGGTGTCTGCATTTGCCTACCTACATGTCCTGTGACGAGGGACATGTGACCGCAACAAGTGGCCCAGCATGGTTGGGACAGCCTCAAAACATACACATCCCAGCAGGATTAAGATGCATTTACCATCACCCACAGCATCTGAAGAAAATGCTTAGGTGTTCTGGACCACTGATCGAAACACATTAAATCCTAATAGTGGCACCATATAGGTCTTGCTTGCAGACCAGATATGTCACGGGAGTCACTTTCCGATTCTGAGGAGGAGGAAATGGACCACACTGTGGCCTCTGCTGCGTTCGAAGGCGTGCGGGAGG
Organism: Gymnarchus niloticus; assembly: GCA_009936485.2. NCBI lineage: Eukaryota > Metazoa > Chordata > Actinopteri > Osteoglossiformes > Gymnarchidae > Gymnarchus > Gymnarchus niloticus. The sequence goes on from JAACJT020000052.1 coordinate 25,765,048, forward strand.
CATTTCTTCCACACCTCCCATTCTCTGGTTTTGGCACCCAAACCTCATCCCCTCCCTAGCCTTTAGCAGAGTCCCTCTCACGTCCTCCTCGGTGGACGTAGGCCAGAGCTGGTGACAGGGAAAGCGAGAAGAAAGAACAGATGGGGAGAGGAATAGAGATGAAGCGGTGGGGCAGATCCGTACGTTCGGCAGATTTGATTATTTCTGAGAGCAACAGGAGGCCGAATTAAAAAAATAAAATAAATAAAACACTGCAGTAATGAAGTGAACGTCAGGTCTCCAGGTCTGAAGCAGAGTTTGGCTGTGTAATACAGCAACGGGAAAGAGGAAGGGAGGAGCCAATATCGACTTCTTCTTATGATCCTCCTAAATAAGAGTCTGCAGGCACAAAGTACGTTGTGGGGGGGGTAATCCTCTGCTGGCTGGTGGGCCAGAGCCAGCAAGACTTGAGCAGGACCACCCAGTGCTGTTTATGTACAGGGCCACCACCCCCAAAGCGACAAAGAAGGGAAAAAAAAAACTGATTTAAAACATGTCGGAAGAAAGAAATAGTACTGGCTTAAACGAGGATTAGTGTTTACATACAGGACAACCCCCCAGTATCAGCATGATGTAAAATGTTATCATGATATATGTAACATAATATGGTTTTTGCAGTTGTCTTGAGATTATCCGGACGTGTGTGTGTGTGTGTGGGGGGGGGGGGGGGGGGGGGGAAACAATTGAATCCCCACAGAAGAGCCTCACTTTTCTGTAGCAACAAAAAAAAAAAAAAAGAAGCCCAAAAGAGACAAGGCAAGAAAAAC
>JAACJT020000052.1:25774876-25833667 GCA_009936485.2 Gymnarchus niloticus
GCGTAGCGGGGCGGGTGGGGGGGGGGAGGGGGCGCGAGAAAGATATTCATAGACTTAAGTCTCACAAAACGACTATGGCTGCAAAAATATGGGTGGCCAGAATGGTAGACAGGCCTACTGACCGGCAGGTCAAGGAGTTGATAGGCTGGGCAGGTTTGGCTCCCTCTCGATCCCCCATCCGCTCTGCATATTTGGGAGCTAAAACAAACCACTGACAGTGTAACAACATCAGCCTTGTTGCAGCAGCGCCGTGTCACCACCAGGAGAGGTTACAACAATGCAGCCCGTCGGGAATCAACACACACACACACACACACACACACACACACACACACACACACACACACACACACACACGGGTTGCTCTATTAGGTAGACCTGCCCACTACTGGGTAGGGCCCCCTCTTACCGAAAGAACAGGCTGAATTCTTTAAAGCATCGATTAAACAAGGTGCTGGAAACTTTCCTTATTAAGGAGTCTGGTGCATTTTTACACGCGCAGCCTTCCTGTTGGCTTTAATGAATCTGACCATTTTCCTCCATCCTTTCTCATTACTGAAATTGTTTTCACCCTCAAGACTGCCACCGACTGAACGTTTTTATTTAATCGCACCATCCTCTGTAAAATCTACGTATTGTACTTGTGTGAAAACCCCAGGATGGTGGCTGCTGGAGATGCTGGGAGCACCACATCTGACACCAGTAATCATGACACGTCCAAAAATCACTCAGATCATGCGTGTTACCCATTCTAAAGCTCTGAGGAATAATGGTGAACCTTTAGACCCAGTCTGCGTGGTTTACGAACACATAGTGAATCACAGCTACCTGATTCTGTTCTCAGGAACCGGCTAAATGAGCAGTTTTACCTAATAAAGTGTCCACAGTTTTCTTTCACAATGGCTATTATTTTAATGCAATATACGATTCTTCAACACCACCCTTACAAAGTTCAAAAACATTAAAATAAGGCAACTGGCAAACAGTTTAGGCATTTTGTTTTAACAGACAGACTAATTAAAAGTTTTCCGAGGTTCAGTATCCGTGAGGTTTTCCACAAAACAGTAAGTACACAGACAATGGGGAAAATTTACATGGCATGAGCAGTAGGTAATTATGGGTAATTGCCCTTGTACTATGGGAATTATGGGTAATTGCCATTGTAACATTATTGATATACAAAGACCCAAAACTATTAGGGAAGGTCCTTATTGCTGTCCATATAGAGGAAACATTAAACATACGAGTCGATGTTTTTAAGCACAGGTACAGACAGATGTGTGTGGACCCGCATTGAACATGAATAAACACGTACTTGTTTTTCTCACCCCCGCAGCTAAAGACTTGGGTGGAAGTACGGAACATTTGGAGACTCCAAAACGCTGCCTCCTGCCCCAGACAGCCACAATCCATGGAGACGTCTCAAAACGACCATATGTTCGGAGCAACTGACAGAACCCGAGGCAGCTGTTCTTGTCAGCAGCTCATTGTGTGTGAAGAATGTGCAGTTCGCTTGTTTACAGATCACAGTGTGGTAAAGGAATGCACCAGTGGGATATTGCATCTAAATCACTAGTGGTACATTGCTGTAGGACCCTGTGAGGTACCTGACAATCTATTGGAAATACAGCAAATTTACAGCATTGCGAAAAGTTTGAAGTAATTTATCTGGGCATCAGTTGTATACAGTATTTGCTTAGGAAAAAAAAATAAAAATACCAGTACCATATATATAGCAAACAGACAAAAATACAATAAAAGGAAGAATTTCATCGGTTCTCCAAAACATTACTAATATCTGGTAAGATAGTTGGAAAAACACAGCTCTGGTTCCCAAATCTCTACCTGAGAACATCATTCCAGCCATTCAATGTACTTGTTAAGCTTCATCGCCAGCTTAATTAGTCGCCTTCATTGATTAATTCACATCATGAGCTAAAGACAGGACCATAGCTGAGTTCCAGAAACACGTGGCTGTATTGGATGGTAACTGCGAACGCAGAGGTGACTTGAGAAGATGTTTTGAAATATGTAAAACTGACACTGACTGACAGTTTCACAGTAACATCATAAGCATTGTTTTCATTGCCTGACTAACACTTTTCCATAGAACCGTACGCGGATCTGGACAAGGTCCCAACCATCCATGACTCACCGTTAAAGTGCAGGGCACATTTCTATTGGTCGCTCTGACATCCACGCCCCCGGCGTCCTTGTCTGGCAGTGTGTCAGACGCACCGTCGGATCCCCTTCACAGCGGCCCTCTGAATGGATTGTCCCTGCCACCCTGATCCATTTCCCCGCCCAGACAGAACTTGCAGGTGCACAAGGAGGTTCAGTCATTAACAGTCACACACCTGGGGCCCAAATGAGCCGGGCCTGAAACCAATCCGGAGTGCCATTCTGCAAGGCCCGGGGCAGCCGGCGGTGCTGGAAGACACCTGGGCCACTTAACGCTGGGACCAACAAGGCCTGTCTCCATCTATCTCCTGCCAGGACCCTTTATCATTTTACTGAAAAAGGATACTTCAATAAAATACGGAAGTATTATTCAAAAACAACATTTTATAGAACTCCTTCGAATTTTTCAGAAAGTAATAGGCTTTTGACCTACATAATGTGGCCACAGCACTTTGAAAAACATCCTAATGTGATTGAAATCTGTTTTTCCGGTGCGAGTTTCCCTTTAACAGGATCCTAATCAACGTCCCGGAAGCGAGTTGACCGTTCTAATAATCCTTCAAGGTTGTGAAAGCATTCTATTAATGCAGCAAAATCCAAACCACAGATGCTCATGGGACACTTGGTTACGTCAATGGGGGAACTAATCCCGCCCCCGACCATCCCGCTAGCCTGAGGTAAGTGTGACATGAGCCAAAAAACGCAGAGGAAGTGGTGGATTTGCCGGCGAGTCCCACGTTCCTCCGCGGCACCCAGTTCCGGAATAGTTAGCGAAGCTGGCGGAAGCACAGCCACGTTTTATGCCCCGCTGAGCATGCAGTCATGTCCCTGGTCCCGCCACAGGCGGCCTGTCTCCAGTGGCAGGGCCACGTCGCAGGGATGGGCCCAGGCTGATGGGCTTTGCACATCACCCACCTATACCTGCTGACTGCCTGAACCACAGAAGAATATGGTGGTCTGGAAGAGCCTTCTGGCACTTCAAGTGTAAACATGGTGCAGTGGAGGAAAGAGAAATCGAAGCCTCTCCATGGAGGTCAAAACAAGGCAGCGCCCTTTAGCCACTGAACCAAGTAAATGCATGCAACTGAACAGTCAGTGGCAATGGAGGCCTCATTGTATCGTTTACGCAAGACATTGACCCTAAAAAAAAAAAAAATCACTTCAGCAGAAGCGACACAACTGTAAATTCAAAATGACTAGCATCGTCAAATGCTTTGACTCAGTTAAACCGCAACACATCTAGGCCAAAGCAGGCCGTCGGCTTCCCTTCATCAGCAAACGTCCTCGGTCACCCAAACACGCTGATGTCCCTCATGATGCAGGGTGCTCCATTAAGGTCCCTCCTGATGGGGGCTTGGACAGTACACAGAGATAAAAGCAACAGCAGAAAATAAGGATGCAGCCTGAGAGGGAAAAACTCTGGGAGGAATGGAAGGACTCGGCACAAGACAGCCAGTAATGAGTAGTGGAGTCTTTTTGACTGAACATTAGCCAGCACTGGATCTCAACAAGAGGACCCTGACAGCCCTTGGAAGAGCCACCCCAAGACCACCTCCTGTCTGGTCTCCATCTGCATCATGGAAAACAGACTCACTCCCTTTTGTGTCAAAATGCAGTTCAGCTACAACAGCAAAAAAAGGATTTGTTATCATCGAAAATGTTTAAAATTTCAGTGATTGTTTTTGAATCAAGTTCCATGGGAAGTCATCATCATCTGTCTAAAATACCTCATCGTAAGAGTTTATAAAGAATTTCCTCATTCGGCTTGGATAATATTTGTGTTGCTGTCAGTACAGACACGGTCTGGCTGCTCCCATTACTTCTGAGGTTGGGAGAAGGAAGCACGGAGAGAACGTTAAACTTATGGGACCCGTCAATCAAACAGAGCAAACTAATGAACCGTCAGCACCGCCTACAAATCAGCAGCTGGCTCCTCCCACACACGCAACCACCCAAATGACTGACATCCCCCCTCACCACGAGGGCTGGCTGACCAGCATACATCAGTATCTGTCGTAATCAAATCAGAAATCAGTAGCCAAATAACGTCTATTTGAAAACAAATCCAAAAAATCAATAATTTAACTGCCATTCTAATAAAAGTAACACCCATGCATATTTTATTGCTGAGTACAATTGAAGATGAACTAGGAGAGAAAAATCTTCAGACTGCAGAACATCTGAAAAACTGTCGAATTTAACTTTACAAGAAGCTTGAACGTAACACGTTACATAAAGTATCTCCCAGCATTTTTTATAAATGTAAAAATCGAAAGCCTTCTCAAAATTCAAAACACAATAAAAAACCATTATCCTGTCAGTCCTAATGAAGTCAAAATAGCAATGCTTGTGTTACATGAACTAATAATGACTTGACTTTAACGTGCTGACTTCCAGTGGACAATACAACATTGTGAAATACCGCTCCCTCGAAAGCCAACAGCCTCTGGACGAGGTCTCCGCGTCATAAATAATACATTACGGAAAGCTTGTTAATTAAATCCTGCTTTCTTTTAACGTGGAAGCCTTAGCAAGACAGCAAGTAACACAGCGGCTTCTCTACCCTGCCGCCTGGCCGTACTCTCCACGGGCTCGATACAAGGAAGAGAGCAGGTGGTGGCATTCGGGGGAATACCCATAGGCTGGCAGCCCCACCTTGGGGGTCACCTCGGTCCACTCTCGACATGCTCACGGGCGACTGTGTCCCAGAGGGCTGCCATAAGAGCCAGCAGCGACACAAGTTACAATAACAATGCCTCCCCAGCATCCTCGGTGAGTACACTTGCCCCCAAAATGTGTGTGTTGGGTGAGGGGTGGGTAGTTTTTCCCCTGGTGTCCAGTCACACACACACACACACACACACACACACACACACACACACACACACACACACACACACACACACACGCCCTCATCTGGAGAAAAGAAACACACAGCTGAACAACGATGAAATGTGGAAACATATGAATGAACATATGAGAGCACCCCAACAGTCAAACGTAGACCGTGACGTGTGAAGACATGGGGAAAGAAGCGAGCGTTTCTCCAAGAGACACTAACAGTCACTACTGGCTAGGATAGTATCCTCTGAGATAAAGAAGCCTATTGCAAATCCTGCCGGCAGTACAAAACCCAACCAATTTCACAATTACACAGCCAGTTCAGGTACGGGCGAATACTATGGTCAATTTCTTCCTGATTATACTGTGGATTACTCAAGGCACCGTAAAAAAGCCTTGTATTGCAGGCTGAAACCGATACACGTGGCTAAAAATTAAACTGTTTGTGGTCCACTATTTGTGATACATTGCATGCTACCGTCTATCAGTAGGGGGGCACCTGGATATGACAACTCAATTAAATACACACAAAAAAAAAATATTGAAAATGTAATAAATCCTCAAATGTATGACTAAAGATTTATTATTGCTATGCTGCTTGAATATCTCTTCATTTTAATGGACTCGACCATTACGTACCATACCGAAATTACTGTATCAACAGTTAGACCTTTTCTAGGCGACCCTGACCAGGAGATGTTGTGAAAGGATGGTTGGATGTTGCACCAAATTTTAGATTCGACCGTTTAACGCGAAAAGCAATGATGCGTCTTTCGCATAAAGATGTCACAATAATTCACGGTCAAACCGACAAGTGTTTTTATTTCAGTTGATTAAAAAAAAAAGAAAGAAAACTAGTAACTTCAGAGCATTTGTTTGGGAGGACAGGTCGCCTGGTCCCGGGCTGACCACATTAATCTATATTTACGCATCGACCAGTCAAATAAAGTCCGAACTGAACTGGAACCATTAAAAAGCAGCGTTTTGATGAGCAGCTCTCCCTCACACTATCTGGATGCCACTTAAATGTACAACACGTACATATCCAGGGTTACTGTTCAAACTCATCGGTTAAAAAAGGAAAAATTAAACACTTTAAACAATACCCGACAGAGTCTTTGCTGAACTTGTCAATTTATTTTTTTCCCCATCCTCACTTGACTCACTCTGCTAAGGTCAAATCAAAAGAAAGTACATTCTCAGCACATTAAAAATCCATGCTTTGTATCTTCACTTAATGAAATGTTATATTTTCTACAAGTCATCTACGGTGATTTGTTTCAGAGTGCCAGGCAATCCTCGACCTGAACAGGGGGGCTTCTCTCGAATTTTACTGGGGTATTTGTGCGTAGTCATAGTGGCACTGTCACAATCAAGACCCTCAGGGAGGGATGTGGGGGTGGGCCAACGCAAAGGCCTCCACTGGATGTACCGTCTTCTTACTGTCCTACGATTTGTCTAGTAGGAGTAGATGGTGTTAACCTGCAAGACTTAAATTATAATGATGATAATTTTAAAAAAGAAAACCCAACAGGCTTCCATAGACGCCGGGAAGTAGCAAGGACACGGCAGGGCAGCCCCCCGTGACAGCTTAGGGCCGGTGGTGAAGGATTCCTTCTGGTTTTACACAAGGCACAGTCATTCAGGGCTGTTAGGTTTACTTAAAATCACTCGTAGCCTTTTATCTGCTTACTTGCGGGCCTTTTGAACAAAATACAAAACCACTTCTTCGAATAACGCACTTCAATGCACAAAGTCTCCATTACAGGCCTACATACAGCCTACCGTAATGATACATTTTTAAAATAATTACACCATAATAAAAAGTATACGACTGATTTTTAACCAGTTTAGCCTATATAAAATCACCTACAGAGATTTTAATTTTTAAAAATTCTCCAAACAAAAACACGACTACCACAACAGACGTCAAACGACACAAAGTCAAAAATGTGTGGCATAAGAGCGACGCACCCCAATAAAGGTAATGAGTTTAAATATTTAAGTAATAAAAGGCAGATATACATGTGTCTATCAGCCGGACAGTAACGGGCTTGTCTACCCGCTCCGGACCGACACCTCATTCTTGCGAGGCCGGTCCCTCCGCTCCAGAAACCGCGACACTCCGCCGTGTCACATTTAAGCGGGAGCCTCGCCGCTCCGGAAAAAAAAAAAAAAACAAAACAAACAAACAAAAGCCACGTCCATGCTGTGAAAATATGCACCGTGAACGACGTTTCGGGTGAATTCCCAGCGCCGCACCGCACGGCACCTTCACGTCTAGCGGGACCGGGTGAAACACTAAAAACTTGACTGATGCTTACGGAGCGCAGAGAAACGCGGCGTCTATCAGAAAGACACTTAGTGACTCCCGAGTGTGAGGAAACCGCAGCGTCGCCTTACCCTCCCCATGCAACATTGTTTCCTCCTCGCTACCGCAAAGACACAATTGATGAGCAAATGAGCTCTCAGATGCGGTTTAAAGGCGTTATGAACTCGTAACATTGTGTCAGCCGCACAAACGCACAGAAAAGCAGCTCCGAACCTGCTCTCTCTGGATGCATGGCAGCGACGTCCTCCTGTGCGGCTTGCTGCTGGCGTGCCTGTGTGCCATGTCTGAGGATATCACGGAACTGGACCTCCTTCGTCTCTTAAATAGCGGGATGTCTTCCTTGGCTCCGGTCACGGAGGCACAGCCCTCCCCGAGTGAGCCTCGGTCCGGCAAGAGCCGCTCGGCATACCTCGCCAGCAGGATGCTCAGCACTCCGACCACATACGCCAAATAAGGCCTCCAGCTGGCCGCAACTTTGTTCAGGGAAACTACGGATATGGTGCGGACGGCGGCGATGAGCACGACCACGGATACTCCCCGCCGGAGCCTCAGCACCATGAGTGCCAGGCAGCCGAGCGCCGTCACGGTCGCCGCCGCCGACCACAGGAGGCGACGGTCCGGCCAGCGCAGGAGAGACTGCGCCGCCGCTTCGCCCAAGTGGCAGAGCGTCAGAAGCGAAAGGGCAGTTCCGAGGGCCACCCCGGAGCGCTGGAGATACAAGCCGAGCCAGAAGAAGGCACATACGAGGGCGAAGACGGCAGACGCCAAATGGCACCAAGTGAGGAAGAGCTCCCCAGCGCAGCCTGACGTGGGATGAAGGGCAGGTCCGGGCTGTCCGCTCTGGACGGGCTCGGCTTCCCAGTCTGCCAGTGTGTCCAACAGAGCGACGAGAAGCGAAAGCGAACCCACACACACCGCCGAAGGCAGTCCGTCCAGACTGCGTATTTTGGGGCACCCGGGGTCCCGGGACAGGGGGGCTACACACGCGTTCACGTAACCATTGCGGTCCGGGCTGCCGTCCGATTCGGGAGTCACTGCCATCATTCGGACGCGTCTCCTGATGCGTGTGATCGGGCTCTGCGGACCTGTTACATCGTTATGAAATCACAACGTGAATCCGAGGACAAAAATGTTGCCATCACCCCAGAAAACGTGATAATGAAGGTGCCAAAGTTTCAGACATTCCTGGAGGGTCCCCGTCTGGGCATCTCAGCAAACCTTCACCTGTCGGTCCCGAATAAAAGATGCTGCTGGGTATCCCAGCCCGCCGTTTCATCCCCGCATCACCGGCTCCATTCTTCCTCGGGTCGCCCCCATTTCCCTTCAAAACTGAATTTCGGCCCGTAATTAAATCCTTCTGGTTTCCCGACCAAATTCAGATCGAGTCATATTCGGGCGATAATCCAGCCCCCGTTTTCGGAATAATAAGAACTAAAACAAACAAACAAACCAAAAAAAGAATAAACGCGCTTTGCTTATCGCTGTTACAGACGAGTGTACAGAACTGGGGGAAAACACTGGTTCGGTACAGAAGCCATGATGGCCGGAGAAGTTAAAACACTGAACCCAGTTCACAGTATCCAGCGCCGGCCGAGCCACAGCAGCACCGCCGGTACCAGGAACCGAACCAGGCGGTGTCAGATGCTACCTTATCCTCAACGGGGCTACGTTTATATTTAGGAGTTGTTGTTTTTTTTTTCCCCCCCTTTCATTTCCCCACAAAACTTAAATCCACCCACATCTAGACAGTTTATTCATAGCTATGATGCAACTCTAATTAGTGCACATTGTTAATTGCAATTAAATGTCTGGACGGAGGACGGGCTCCTTTGAACGAGTAACATGACTTGGAGCGTTAACTTAGAGCTCACCAATGGAAAAGACAAGCGTGCTCTTTCACTCCCACAATCTTCATGTTTCCTGTAATTTACATTAATAAGGAGTTTAATGAGTTCTTACTACCTTTATAACGCCCCCCACCCCATCCCATTACGTGGAGGTTGTCAATGTTACTGTGAGTGCCAGTATTACCAAGACACTAAATCAGAGAATATATCCAGGCCCCGCAATGCATATGCCGAATGGACTGGTCATCTGTATAATGGAGAGCAAGTGGAGTATTTTCCTGATCTTTGGGGCGCACAGATTGAAGATTAAAGGCTATTTCCCTCCGGGGATGAAACACTTTTGCAGTATGGACATTTCAGAGCCTGAAGGATGGTTCCCTCATTCACAGACTCTCTAAAATCCCTGCTGTGTAGGATAGACATTTTTCACATATGTATCCCATGGTGCTCAGCGTGCGTCACCAAATGCTTACACACAAAGACAGAGCAGTCAGAGGAAGTTTTCAAAACGTTGCTCAGAGAACTGGCAGCTTGGAAGATCACTTTAGACTTAAAGTATGGATCCAAAGTATAAACTTGCTCTCTAACTTGCACCTTGGTCTGCGAAGGAAAAGTGGATGGAACTACTTTGAAACAACTGAAGTAAAAACAGATCATACCTTTTCTATTTGATTTTCAATAACAACCTTCCCACCTAGTGTCACAGTAAATACTGCCCATCATTGGAAGGCAGCCTGAACACCATGCCAGTGAAATGCAGTCGACGCACACACACAAAGATTCTTGAGCCATTAACTGAAGAAATGAGGTAACCAAACTGCTCATAAGCTACTGGTCTAACCCATTCGAGTAATTTTCTGCTGCTGTGACAAAATAATCAAAATTTTACAATCCCTAAGAGGCACACCTTGGTCTATTTGGTAAGACATGGTACGAGGTATTATCCAGTTCCAACTATACTTGCAACCGCTTCTCAAAAAAAACAAATCTTGACCCATCATTACCAGCAAATCACCAAGCCACCTCTAAGGTAACTTTCATTTCAAAGATCTTAGAGAGGGTGGTTCACAAACAACTCAAAGGTTTTGGACTCACATGATATACTGGATAAATTCCAGTCTGGCTTTTGCCAAAACAGTACTGAATCTGCGCTCCTGAGGGTCAGAAATAAAAATCTGAAGCATGCAGATGCTGAAGAGGGCACAGTCCTCTTGCTACTCAATTTAACCGCAGCTTTCGATACTGTTGACCACAGCATTCTTATCAACAGGCTTAGGTGATAGGTGGCACTGCATTTAACTGGTTCTCCTATCCTTGTGAGAAGAGTTTTTTCTTCTGCATTGGGGATCATTTGTTGTCACCTGCTGCTCTCTTGTGCGGTGTTCCCCAAGGCTGTTCTTGGCCCTGTTTCATTTTCTACTTGCTTCCCCTTGGTCAGATTATTCAAAATTTGGTTGTCTCCTACCACTGTTATGCAGATGATATATGGTTGAACCTGTCTTAACCCTAAATCAGTTAAACAGGTTAGCATTGCTACAAGACTGGTTGGCCATCCAATTTCATTCAGTTAAATTGGGACAAGACTGATATCATCATCATCATCATCATCATCATCATCATCATCGGCTCTGATAATTACATGTTATAACATTAGGCCCAAAGTACAGCCGAGTCTCAATTTGCCCTACTCCATAAATGTAGGGGTTGCATTTGATGAACACAGGAATTTTGAGAATCACATGAAGTCACTGTCTCCATTTTTTAAAAAAAAAAAAAAAAAAAAAAAAATTATTTCCAAGCTATGATCTGTTTTCTCTCATAATAATATAGAATCTTTTAGACATGCTTTTGTGTCACTCTGGCCAAACTGTTGTAATTCTCTCTTCACCTGCCTTAGTTAATCTTTTTTTTGGACAGGCCACAGCTTGTTCAAAATTCACACCACGGAGGCAACATCAGTCCAGTCCTGGCTTCAATTCAGTTGCCCTCAGTAAAGTACGGAATTGATTTCAAAATTCTGATAAACTCTTTTAAGGCTCTTCATGGAAGAACGCTGCTTATATCTATAACATACAAAAACCACAATATACTGGACGGTCCTTCAGATCACCACACCAAGGCTTGCTGAAGACCAAGGGAGACTGCGTTGGCTGTTGTGGCCCCCAGATTATGAATCAGCCTGCCTGTGGATCTTTGATAATTTCAAACAGCATCTGAAAACCCAATTTGTATAAATAAGCTGCCACAGTGATTACTGGACGTGGGGTGTAGTGTCCATGAGAATGGGAGGCACAGATGCAGGTGCAAGTGATGAGATGGTGAACACAAGAGCTGGCAATTAGGGCAAGAGCACGGGGTACTTGGAGAGAGGCAAAAAACAGACCAGACAGAGGGACCAGGAGCAGAGAGCTATATAGGCAGTGATGTGGATTAGCGCTCAGTAATCACATGGGTGAAAACAGACTTGTATAACCAAGAAAAAGGTGGGACACATGAGGGCAATCAGGGCAAAGGTAGTTAGACTTAGTAGAGAAACGAGACATGACGGGCAGACATGAATCCCCGGTCAGTACTCCAGGGACCTGGAGTGCCGGTGCTGCTTGACATGGGCCTTCGACTTAGATGATTTTGTTATTTGTTCTCTGTTACGGCATGCTTTTATTCTCGTGTTGTTTCCATTTATTCTTATTTTTATCGCAAATCCCTTTGTGACACTTATTCTTGATATTGTAATGTACTATGTATATATAAATTAATTTAACACAATGCCGTGGTAGCACTGCAAAGTGAGAGGCATTCTGTATAATGACTCGTAACCAGGGTGTCTGAGACCACCAACAATTGAAAGTGAATGACCTTCATTGCCAAACTCTCTATGGGTTTTTCCAGCCAAATGAGCCTTAATTAAATGCATTACCATACCAAGCACCATCTCGACCGAAAAAAAGAGTTTCAGAAGCCAGAAAGCCCAGAACAAAAGTTTCAAGGAGGGCAAAGAGCATGCACACCAAACTGGTCCCCTCATCTCCAAAACTACTGTATGCTCCTTGGATGGTGATTACATACCTTCTGCCTACTCCTACGTTGAAGAGGATGACTGGAGAAGCCAAGGAAGGCCTTCTACACTGCAAAGAAAATAACATAACTTATAAGCAATAATACATGAAAACTCTGAAATGGCTCAGATTCAGAACATGAAGTCATTCAGCTAGTACTAGCAGCAAACCAAACCTGCAGGACTGGGACTGACACCCTTCAATATGTGGCCTAAATACAAATTGTTTTATTATTATTATTGGTCATGATGCTGTCCCGCATGCCATGTCATGACATACAAACTGGCATGCGTGTAACACCTAAATGGATAAGATTTTCAAGAATGACTCCCATCATCACCAGGGCATCCTTGTTTTGAGTCATAATCCATATTGTTCACTGTGAGTTCAACTTCTATTTCTGCTGGATTTTACATACTCATCAAGATGAGTTGCCATAGATACTGTGAAGGTGCACTAACATTTATTTGATGGGGGGGGTCCCCTACCTCAGCACTACCAGAGGACATTTACATAATTATCTGACAGATGTGAGTGTGTCTTCTGGTGGAGAAGATCTTAAAAGCTTCACTGGTGACAGACAACCCAGTCTAGGAAGTGGCATGTGGCTAATTATGGATCGATCCGCGATTACACACATGCATGTTTGTGCACACACACGTCCCATTCTTGGAAAGTGCATGTCTTTTGAAGGACAGATAAACGCAGGCATGTATGCATAAGCCTGTGATTAGATATGAAGATCATTGTGGGTATGTTTAAAGAATGGCTGAGATGTACATGTGTACTGGTAGAGCCCTTCTGTACCACAGAGCACAGATGCCCAAGATTTACCAATGGAATGTATTTCTACTGGCCCCTACAACCAAACTACATTTCTTGTGATCCACGTCTAGGTCATCATCAGAGGGTCATCAGGTGGTTAAGAATCAGCACAGCTGTAGCCAGTCCAGGAATGGATCCAGCAGCATTCTACTGGAATCTACTGGTGACAGCCTCCCCCATCATGCTTGAAATTTAGAGAGATTTATCTTGGATTTTATACTGGTCCTCCACTTCCTTCCACTTACTCCACTGTTAATTTCAGAGCTAAAGTCAGACAGACAGTCTTTGATGGCGAAAAGCAAGGGAAATAGTTTATTTTTGTCATGGTGGCTGATGTCCAGATGACGGAATTTCACAGTATTTTCATAATAATATTTGCTGCATTTTTGGAGGGAAGGGGGCATCGTGCAAGCTAATTATATAGAAAAGTGTGTCTGTAGGTTGAAATCGTTTTCATAATAAGTAGGGTGTAAAGTGCATGGTGGTTTAGTACTGTTTCCTCACCCATGTAGTGTCAGGGGTTTGAAACCAAACCGCTGCTGTGTTTGTGGTCTTCTTCCTGTGTTGTAATACCCAGTTTTGGCCTGCAGTCTGAAGACAAATTTGTCCATTGAGTGCAAGTGTGTGTGTGAGAATGAGTAAGTGTGAGAGAGAGAGAGAGGGGAATGAGGGACTGGCATCTGTTCTAGGATGCTTGCCTGCCTTGTGTTCTAGATAAACAGTTGGAAAACAAACGGGAAAAGGTGTAAAAATCAAGAAGCAGATTCCCTTAATTAATGCCATCCTAAAGCCCAGTATCTGGCACAGTATCCTTAGTGTGAACACACTTACTATGGGGGTGGAGATTTGGGAAACTAGAAGACGTGAGCAGTAAAACTCAGCCAATAAAAGTAATGTTCTCTGAAAGCCAAGGAACAGCAGACTGTGAGAACATAACATATGACTCAAATTGTTTTGGACTTTAAAGTCAGGGACTGAGGAATTCTCCATCATCAACATTTCCCACATTTAAGACATTTTTCTGATTTCTACGTTAGTCTGGAGAGAGACACTTCCGGTGATGCTAATCCAAAACAATTATTTGCAAAAGAAATGAGAGTGAAACACTCCAACTTCATTCCGGGTGTATCTCAGCCTTGTGCCCTGTGTTGCCTAGAACATGCTAGAGGCTACCTCGTGACCATGACTAGGATAAGCTGTGAGAACTGGATAAAACAGTATCATTTCCACATCTGTTTTGTTCGACTGTGAAATCGTGCGTTCACACATCTGGTGCTGCGCCACATCGAGCCGCAAACCCGTGGCGAAGCAGAACGAGAAACGGCGGTCACACGGTCAGAACTGGGGACTCTGGCAGACCACAGACTTGGCAGATGCATCTTAAGCAAGGGCAGAGGGTGGCGTTTCGAGGGAATTGGTCTTGCTACGCACCAAAGAAATGTATAAGGAGCGATCCAGTGGAGATCAACTAGCTGTCTGCGTGTTTCCGTACAGGATGGGGTTACATCACAATGTCACGCACCAATCATTTTTAATCACACACAGCCCAGACTCAGCCAAATAAAAATAAAAACTTCATGGAGAAAAATTAGAGTAAAACACCGCCACCTGAAAAACAAACACTTCGTCTTCAGACCAAAGGCAAAACCAGACGATTGTTGGACCATGCGACATCTGTAGCGGTCCTTCAAAGCCTGGACCTCTGCAAATCCAATCAACCTTCTACGATCCGTCGTGAAAGCCGCAGGGTCCAGACTTTACTCAAGCAGAGCGTGGTCCACATTTTTCCAAAAGATCATAAGGCCCCTGGAATGGACGGAAAGCGATTAACAGCGGCCACACTTAAAAAGATCCAGATTTTCTAAACAACTGCCGTCAGCTTCTCGGCCGCAAATTGCCATAATTTCAAATCACAACAATTGTTCGTCTGGGGGTCAGAGCTGGACTCACTTATTGGCGTTTTGTTCAGATTGTCATCACTCAGGAAATCAAACAACCCCTAGGTGCAAAGCCAGCAACTGATACAGAAAGTATTCCCTTTAAAAAAAGATATACAAGCAAATAAAAAATAAATTTGGTCACTGACAGCATGCACTGCCAACCAGAAAGTGGGGTATAACAGTGGACCTGGAGCCATGGTGATGGTCTTAAGCGTGGTAGAATTTAAGGTTGGAAGGGACCGCCACTGGCGCTGAGCGAGGCACTTTATCTGGCGTGCCGCGTATGAAATGCAGCTGTACAAACATATGACACAGCATGCAAGTGACGATATAAACGACCCGCAGTGAGGGATTTCCTTGGTGTGGTAGGTGCGAGAAAATTCACTCCCGTCCGATATCTTTGTGCTGGTTAACCAGATGAGACGTGTCGGAAATTAGCACTAAACTTAATCAGTGCAGTTACTGTAGATCTGCATGTACAAGTAGTTTCTTGGTGTTTCTTCAAAACATCCAAAAAAATTTTATGACGAATCCTGGCCCGGGTTATGGAGGACCTAGAGCTTGTCCCAGGCAGTACAGCGCACAAGGCTGAGGTGCACACACATACAATCATACAACATAGACAACAGAGACACCAGTTAGTCTAATTTGTATGTCCTTGCACTGTAAAGGGAAACACCTGAAGTACCTGAAGGAAACCACCCAAGACAGAGAGAACGTGCCAACTGCACACGCATGGAGTCAAGGTGGGATTTATATCTCCAGTCCTGGAGGTGGAATGCATTCTTCAGACCAAGTTAAGCTTTTTTTTGCCCATTTGAACTGCAACACTTTTTACTGAAGCAATTTTGCAGCGTTCCTTTCTTAAGGGTAGTCTCAACAACCTTCCAGTTACAAGTTTGTGGCTTAAACCACTATGCTACCCGTGGGTCCACGTTGATTGAGCATCCTGAAAACGGAAAGGCACATTCATGCATGGTACAGGCCTATTAAAAACACAGCTGGATGGAACAGGGTGTACCAAGAGCAACTCTATTATAATTCTTGACTAGATTATAGTAGATAATGGATTTCGAGCCACAGAGGACCCAGAGCATGACAACAGAGCATTAATCTCTGCCAAATCTGGGGCTATTTGCTCCTCTTGGTGTGCAATGAGCAGATGATGATTCAGAAGCAGCGAGAGCTGAAGCTCAGCCTGGCCCCTGTTGTGAAGCAGGAGGGAACGGCACAGATGTTTTTGCCCTCAAACACCTACACTAACCTGCCAAAAGTTGGTGCCTGTTAAATGGATGTCAGATTAACTCACGCTAGCTTTCCCTTGCAGCCACAAAGCCTCATGGAAATTGATACTTACAAATCTGTATTCCGTCGTTTTTTGCTGCCGTCATTGAGATCCAACTTACATTTTGCAAATTCTGCTAATTAAACAAAATAAAACCCGTACGTTGTGTTTTTGACACACCAGGTGGCGTTATGGGCCTCTGTTTGCTTAAGAGCTGCCAAATAAAGCATATTGGCATCCACCTCGCTTGCGGGATGGCTGGCACACAAAAGCTAGCTTTCACATGGTACCGGGCGGATGGGAAGCAGACCAGGAGACCCGACCACGGGCATTCAGAATCTTGCTGTTTTTACCATGAGTGTTTTCTTAAACACCAAGACTGCTGTTAAAAACACAGCTCCAAAACAACCATTCTCGGGGGGGGGGGGGGGGTAAAAGTAGCAGGAGGTGCATTCCAGGTCTCCAAAAAAAGGGGAATAGGAAAATACAGAGACTGGAGGTTGTGTGTGTGGAGTTCTGGAGTCTTCATGGTAGTGTTGGGGGATGTTCATGATTCAGTATGAGCTGGTCTCCCCTAACACTCTCAAGGCTGGGCTCTCTGCTTAATGGAAGTCTCCCATCCACCCTCCCATCCTCTCTCTTCAGCATTGGTCACTGATGCAAGTGTCTGCTACTTCCCCTGAAGGACTCCGAGTACCTCTATTCCAATCAGTAGCCACCTCTATGGTATGGGTACATATACGCGCTACCCCAGAGTTTCACAACCGGGGGCCTCCGAGTCCCTATGGGGATCAAAATGTGATAGGGCTCCAGTGCTCATAGGCTGAAGACCACCGCTCAACCCTGTGAGCTGGGCCTTTGTGCCAATGCCAGACACCCTGTTGGGGCTTCACCTCACAGCAACCAGCTGGGGTGGGATACAAGCGGTGTGGAAAAAGTTACAAAGGTGAAATTTTTGCTCAGGAGTTCAACTAAGGAGCTAAGCAGAGAGCAAAATGCAGAAAATTTATGCACTGAGATTTTTGTTAGTAATGTTTCTCCTTTCAGTGTATTCTGCATTGCCTGAGTTATAGCGCAGTTCCTTTATCAAGTTCTGGGACTTCCAGTGCCACCTGACTTCAGCCACTTGCCTGAAATCTGCGTTGGTTTGAGAGGCATCTGAAGGATCCATGGCATCAACTGTCCAAGTGTTCCAGAGGGCCATAGAAAACCACAGTCACTTGTCACTGGAAAACCCAGCTGGATGCATCATTTGACCACAGCGCGAGGGTTCCAGTGACAAAACGTCTTCTGCTTCTTGTTATGGCATCTTGTTCAGTTTGGCAACCAGTTACCTGGTTCTGATGCATCGTTGTCGATTCTTAACCCCCCCTTCCCATTTTCTGTGGTCCCATTACACAAGCCTGTTTAGAACAACCTCTGGTCAGTCACCACATAAAATGAGTCCTCCCTGCTCATCGGAGGAACTGCATCTGAGGAAAAGTTGGCCGCAAACATCTTGCTGTTGCTGCAAATCTTGAATTTAGTGAGACGAAATGCGATTAACGTATAACCTGTAGTGATGCAGCAGAGCAGCGTTGTCCTCGATTTCTGGTGTTGGTCACTTGGAGGCTGAAGAGTGACTTGAGAATGTGCCATTGCATGTTATACCTAAACGTCACTTTCTGTTTACCGACAACTACAAATTATACCAGGAGTTTCAGCTCTTCTTGAGGGGGGTCCTTACTTATGCAAGGGGGATGACCCAACAGCCTTCTATACCCTTTTAGGAGGGTACAATGACCCACAAAAACCTCAGGTTTTATAGCAGATGGAGATGACCTGAGGAAATGTCGTAACGTCCAGTTACACCGCGTTCCCTCTCGTTGTTGGCTGTCCTCCTATGAGTGCATTAAAGAATCGCCACGGAATTTCGAAATACAAGAAAGCAAAAGGTGACCTCCATTTTTCCCCATCACACCTGACACTCAGAGAGACGTCTTCAGCTCAGCAGAATCGTTCCTTTCATCTTCGTTCTGCCACATTTCACGAGAGGGGAAATGGTTCCCGCATGAAAGCCGACAGTAAGATGGGTCATCTTTTAGTAATCCAGTCCTCCATTCAAAGAAGCACATATTCTGTGCTAATCACCTGAAATGGAAACTCCAGTCCGCAACTGGAGAATGTGGATGTAGGGGCCGAATGACCTACAACTAAGTTGGCTTTTCCAGTAGGATACCTGACTTCCTTCCAGTTCCAATTGCAGTGGACCTAATGAGTTTGCTTCCTGCACACCAAGCAAAAAAAAAAAGTTTATAAATATCACCTTCAAATATGGGCAGTCTATGGAGACCGGACCATGAGTGGTCTACACTTGCCTTCTGATAGCTTATTCTTTAACGTCTGTTTAGAAAGAGGGCTTTTATCCCACATACCGAAGTTGGCCATTTATTCAAGTTGCCATCACAAAGTATGGCACCCTCAAACATCCAGCGGCTGCTAAGGAAACCACGACTTGCGATCCATAAATGCAGCCTCCCCGGCCAAGTGCCGATATATTTTAAAACAGTTCTGGTTTAGCGTTCCCTGGGTCTGTCCTTAAAGTTTAATAGGAAACACCTCTGTTGTAGGTATTTTAAACAAGGACTTTTAAGGGAATGGAAATAGATTTAAAACCAATCCTTTCTCCTCTGTTTCCTCTTCAGCAGAGAGAGCATGTGAAAAGACTTCCATGACAGAAAATTGCAAAACAGATGTCTCACACCGCCTCTAATATCACAGAACAAAAAAAAAAAAAAAAACCCACACAGCTTTAAGCAAAATAGAATTGCTAAAATTTCTCAAAAACGTTCGAGTCCAACATTTATAGAGACCATCCGAACCTGTACGAATATGGAACTAGCCCAACCTGTCAAATCCTGAACAGCACAATTTGAAAAAAAAAAAAAAGATTGAATTCAAACCATGTAGAAGCTGCATTTTTTTTTTCCTCCTTTATCTAATGCACAATACACGTTTATGGAAACCATAGACCAGTGTAGTCACCCACTATATAACTAACTTCAGAACTCCCAAAAATACAGGCTTTGATCAACATTTCATACAGCTACAATAAACATACATCTGCAAACAAGAAACTGCCTTTTTTTTTTATGCACAAAACATCTGTTACTACGGACTCCTTTTCACTTTTCATGGACTGGGGTCCAGGGTAGGAAGAGAATTCAGATCTCGCAAAAACACACCACACACTGCATCTCCTTAATTTACCTAAAACGTATACATGCAAACCTGATGGTGACGAGCCAACTGAAATACTCCAGGTCAGGTTTCATTAAAAGGTTCTCCTCAGCCCGGCCCGGCACATTTCAGAATATTACCCAGGCTGCCTTCCTGCAGGTCCGGCTAAGCGTGGGCAGAACACAAGCGGCGTGGCAGCGAAGGTGCTAACCCTAGGCTCCGATACCGATCTCCACCATGGCTTCATTCTCTGTCTTCTTTGAATTTCCATGTAAAGCCTAGTTTGTATTGGCCTTCTTTTCAGCCTGAAAATATTTATGATATTGCTGTGGAAACAGATGTAATATAATCATTCATTTGTTCCTCAAAAAAAAAAAAAAAATTGATCTCAGTTAAAGAACAAGAGTGCCAAGCAAATTTAATGCTAAAATACCCAATTTGTACGTGAATGCATAAATACGTAAAACCAGTAGCCTACTTCACAGTAGGTTCTGCTAAGTTATGAAATATAATTTTTTATAGTCTCGTGTAAGCAAAGGGTCATCCTCAAGCAAAGACCAAGTGAAAGACACATGCAATTTAAACCAAAGCAAATAACCGGCCAATGTCAACTTAAGAAACAGGAAAAACAACAAGCCACCACATGAAGGTGGAATTAAAAATAAGGGCTTGAATTTAGGATCATTTAAAGTAATGTGAAATTAGTTTCCTTATTCATCCTTATTAGCTCTTATCAAGACACCCTTAAAACATTACACCCGCCGTTAAGCCGCAGGGAAAATACTGGTTAGGTCTGTGCCTTTGGCTGACCCTCTCTGCTCAGCCAGGGTGAGGAGAGTTTTTTTTCTTTTGGGGGGGGACATGGCAGGGGTGCCCAATAAGGATAAGACCCCATCTCTCTTGATTTCTGAAACATCTGCTGCCTGCCCCTTTCACACCTGGTGGCTGTGTGGTGTTCATTTACATCATGTGCTACCATGGCAACCAGTTCAACTGCAAGCAGCCCCACCCCCCAAAATGAGCCACTACCAATATCATGGATAATGCCCATCACCCACCAATTTAACACATGCATACAAAAAGGCATCCTGGACCCTGAAAAGCAGACACCCAACTTCGGGAAGGAGCAACAGCCGCTATAGAAGATATGGAAGACTCACTAGATGAACATTGACAACCTTCAGACTGAGCACAGCCCAGTGATGCTGACTCATCATGCACCAACACATAGACCAAGCTGGCCTGAGTTCCCATAAGGTACTGGGGCTTGATAACACCTTACTGGGATAGCAAATTGACCTTTGACCTTTTGGGCAGGGGGACTCAGACACACGGCGGAGGAAAGATCCGTGTTTGTCATTGCTATCCTGCTTCTGAGAAAGCGTACCGATCGCAGAGTAGGAAACACGGAAAGGTAAATTAAAACGAGAACTCATTAAAACAAAATTTTTGATTTGTTCTGTGTTAAAGGCATCAGTTTGATTGTGAATGCATGGTAAGTCAGATTACCGACAAAACTTAAAGGGGTCCTATGATCAAATTATACACTTCATTCATTCATTTGCAGGGGGGTAGACACAAAAGCCTCAAGAATGGCAATTCTACATTAGCACCCAGCGTTAAATCGAGCTCCTAGAGGTGAGTCAGGTGATTCTCATTGGGTGGGAGAGATGTTTGGTCAGCTAAATCATTCAAAATGGTGCATTTTTTTTTTTTTATTTAAATATGCCCCATTGCTAGGATGGGTGAAACCACCACACAACCTTCTCTCTCCCGGGCAGATGCAGCCCATCTAACACAAAACTCAGTGGAAAAAAAAAACCAGCATGTAAATCATGATAAAACCCATTACTGTAATTCCCTGAGCAAAAGATGTGACCCAGTTTTAGCATTGTATGGGATGCCCCGCCACTTTCTATACAAGTGATTTGGCACTGGCTGGAAGTACAAAGGACATGAATTTCCCAGAATGCACTTTCGGTGGACATGCATGTATGGCAAATTTAACTTAGTTTATAACCTGCTATTAAAACATCTCATGCTTCTAAACTGCTTCTGTCAAAGTTACTGTGCCAGTAAACACTGGTTACCATAAATTTTCCATTAGAATGTGTACTGAATTTTTATCGGTGCATGTCTGAGTATGGACTGGAATTACACCCAGCTCATTCCCCTGTCTTCAGACCTTTGCTGCCTGGGATAAGCTCCAGCTCCCCTTTCCAGGCTAAGTGATACATGGATGGATGGATTTTTGCCATGTATCCTTGATTCCGGAGGTGGAGCATGTCACCTTAGGTTCTGGGGAAAGCGTTCCAGTGCTCGACATTTGACACCGGCCCCAAGTGAGGCACGTTCGGCGCAGCGTAGCGGAGAAGGCTGAGGACACCGCAGCGGTGACACTGCCGCGCTAATCTAGAAGCCAGGAAACCCAGCAAACTGTGCGATTCCTCCTATCTAAACCGGCAAAGTATCTTCGCACCACAGAGCTCTGCATTTGCGTCACTGTGAAGATAACCCTGCAGGAATTGAGGGAAAGGCAATTTTATCAGGAAGCAAATGGTGTCCCAGCAGCCACTCTCCTCCTCCCCCATTTAGTGAAAGGAATGCTGGGACGGCGTGTGGGCCACTGGCGGCTGAGGTAACGTGTCCTTATTTGAGAATAGCACTGCAATGAAGCAGTGCTAAAAATCTGATCTAAAACACAATAATGTCCATTACGGCAGTCTGCTATACTATTTTTTTTTGGCTATTTTCCAAGTTATTTTTCCACTGCTTGATATTTTACTGGAGGAATTCAGGGGGCTTATGCTGCTAACCCTAGCACCCGCACCCAAACCGCCGAGTCACTGCCTGCTACTTGAAAATATCAGAGATCACTGAGATGTGGGCTTATTCTAATACTCTCTCTCTCTCTCTACTGGAGCTGGCGGGCGATCTGAGGACAGCCATGCTGCAGGTGGCACAGGAAAACAGCATTTTTCCTTGACCGCCACTCAGGGGGACCTGTAGGAGCGTGCAATGATGAGCCTGCAGGTCTCCACCCCCACCCTGCAGCGGTCTACAAGAGTTCGCAGTCGCTTTAAGTGCTGGACAGCAATACTAGACCACAGGACCACCAAAGCTTTGCCATGTAAAGTAGGAATAATCTAAGCAAAGACAAACAGCTGTACCGCATTCTCAGAGACATAACGGATGGCAAGCATATTACAATCCATAATCCATTTCATATTGTTGTGTTGCCCAGGTTTATGCAAGGAATATCAAACCTGATTAGTTCCAAAAACCCAAGACTACAGCAGGACGTGAGCTTAGAAATAGAAGCTGGATGCTTTTCCCCCCCATACAATTTCACAAAATACTCTGGTTGCACTTCTGTTTGAGAAGAACTTAATTCCTAACAAACTTGACACAAGGTGAGGCTTGCTCATATGCGTGACTGTCTTTTGTCACCATGTAATCCGCGATCTTGACCCAAACACTCTTCAGAAATATGGATCAGAGTTGTGATCATTAAGCAAAAGAGCAAGAATGTTAAACGATGGCGGACAGGAAGACAGCCAAGGGTGACGTGTGTGTAACAGCAGTAGACGTTACATCGTGCCAGAGCTGAGGGTTCCTTTAACAGTGGGTGTGTCTCCAACGGTCTAATTACGACCAAATGGCAGCGGGAACGAGGACCTCGAGGTGGGAAAGCAGTGCAACACGCAAGACTTGCACGTGCGGGGGCCTCCACTGGAGCGAGGTAAAGGGATGCCGGACGCTCGCCTCGTCGGTGCCAACACCAGCTCTGATGTCGTCACAGGGAGCCATGCTTTTTACAGGCTGGCACCTTCTGGCACCCTGGCGTGTGTCCCAGCCACCTGTGGTTGACACAGAGGATGGCCTTCCAGAAGGAGTGTGACTGACATCGAGAGCCATGCGTCACCACAGTCAAAGAGTTAATCTGTCACCACTACAACTGCTGGCAGTTTTGTGTGATGCTGACACGTTACGTGTTCGTTTTACCTGTAAATCTTAGCAGAAAGGAGCTTTTATATAGAATCAGCAGCAGCATAGGAAACACGTTTCCCGAGTCGGGGAAACGCCCAACAAACAGCGTCATCCATTTTCTATAACAGTTTACCTAGTGCAGCTTCACGGTGAACCGAAAACCTATCCCAGAATACACAGGGAACACCCAGGATGGGATAGCTAATTAGAAAACAAGTCACCAAACCACGTGACTTTCAACTGTGGAAAGACACCCAAACGCCAAGGAGAGCACTCCCGCTTCACACTTGCAGGGCTGGAGGCAGGAACAGAACCCACAACCACAGAGACGTCAACCACCTTTAGATCAGTACTGAAATCACCAGCATGGTGTTTTGGGACTATGAAGAAGACCACCAAAGATGAAGTCACAAAGAGCGAGAATTAATATCTCATCTACATCCTAATGAAGGTACCAGACAGAGGGCAGGCCTGGATGGAGTTCATCTACACAACACTGTAACAGCAGACTTACCAGGCATGGCTTGTGGCTAAAATAATACCTTATCAGTAGATATTCATAGACATATTTAGAGGACGCAATGGTAATACACAGATACCTGTACTAGTGCCACTCATTCAATCAAATCACTCACGAATCCACACATTAACCTTGACAGCACCCTGCCTGCTAGATGAACTGACAATGGGGGCAGAAACGAGGCAGCAGCAGCCCCCTCCAAAAAG
Source organism: Gymnarchus niloticus (assembly GCA_009936485.2). NCBI lineage: Eukaryota > Metazoa > Chordata > Actinopteri > Osteoglossiformes > Gymnarchidae > Gymnarchus > Gymnarchus niloticus. The sequence goes on from JAACJT020000052.1 coordinate 25,799,119, forward strand.
GGGAGAAACGGACCAAAACAGAAAGAGCTCAGCCACGTCACACACCTGCAGTCTGAGGCGTAGTTCCATCCCGTAGCTCCCTCCCCATCCCATGATAATACAGCGATACTATTTTTGATCCGTCGGCTTTTCTGGTAAACTCCACAGTCCCATGTCATTGGGTGTTCAGAAAGCACCTTCCTATGCCGATTGGCATGCCGGGGGAGTGTCAGGGAACAAATTCACACCAGAAATGACCCAGAGTTGCCGTGTCACATCCAGGACCTCAAGGTCTACAAGCAGAGCAGATCGGGATGTTCAAGGGGCATCCTCTACGGCATGAGAGTCTAAAGCATTTCAGAACCTTATGACTACCATAACGGGGGGGGGGGGGGGGGTTAGCACCTCCCCCACTTCATCCCCCTCAAATTCAAGTGGTGAAAGACTAAGGGTCCAGAGACATTTTAGTTACCTCCAGAAGGCATTTAAATTTTCCCTGAAGAGGAAACAGAAATTTTTCCAAAGAGCATGTATCAGACGGGCATGGTCATTCAGGAAAATAAACACTTAAATCTAAAATTTGCTATCATCCCATTTTCCCCCACAGCAGAAATAAACACTCGAGTGTTTATGAACATGCCAAAAAATGCAATGTACATTAGCACAGGCTAATGTAAATTGGATACATCTGCAACTAAGAGAGAACATTATAAATTTGCTCACCTCTGAAGTCCAGTCCCTGATCAATAGGTCCAACATACTTGGACTTACGTGAGGCAGCATTACACAATGGAGGAGACATTAAGCTGTCCTAACAAAGATTAGGTCAGTCTTCTGTATATTGAGTTATGGATGAAAAGAAAACACCTTTGACACATTTTATAAAGGACTCAGGAATATAAGTAACATAACAGATTATGTCAGTTGGTGAGTGATGGATCATGAGCAGGGGGTAAGATGTCAGAAAGGTCACTCAGTCAATGAGGCCAGACCTGTGAAGTTACATAATGCCCAGATGGCTTTCATTGACCAAACTGAAGACATAAGGACCAGCTGGACTGCATATGGTAAGATGCTGGGGAAGAAGGGTATGTAACTTGTTATCAAGACATGGCCAATATTTTCATTAAGTTTCATCCTGACAAAGGCTCTGGTCCTGGCCTTTGTGAAGCTCCTCCCCACTAATTTAATGGTTGTCAGAGTAGGCATGCCAATGAAAAAGAACAACCATAACACTGAATTCCTTAGCATTTATTCACCAAGTAACCAAACTCAGGTTCCCGGCCCTGCCAATCCGAATAAGTTAAAAGCAATCTGTGCATCCATCGGTCACGCCTCCAAAACACAACAGTGACACGTCATCAAAATCTTTGGAATGTGGGCAGAAAACCACCACACACCACATTAGCCTATACGGGTTTAGAGAAGACAGACTGCACAGCCTCCCAAACAAATAAAAACAAAAAAAACACAACCCCCGATGGCATGCTCATAAAAAGGAAAGTTGCAGCTAATGCACTGTTCCACCAGCTATCTTGAATTTTACCCATCGGGTAATCGTAAAGCCCATTGATTACCGGGATCAGGCATGTGGGTGTTGGCTGTTTGGGGAATTGAGAAGCCCTGGTTATGGCGGGAGAGAAGACCGCCAAGTTTTGCCACTTGAGGGGACTGCAGAAATACTCAAAGCGACGGTCATTGTTACAGCTAGCATCCAGTCTTTCCAGCCAATGGATCATCATCATCATCACCTCGTCATGCCTGTGGCAAGGAGTCCCACAGCCGCCGCAGCACAGGGAACCTGCAGTTCCTTAACTGATTAGACCAAGGGAGAACACTGGGCTGACTGTGAGCTGGCCATGTGGAGCGGTCAGAGCCGCAGTCACGCTCTGCCTCTGGCCCGGGGTTCCTGGATGCAAGCAGCTGCACTACCCAGCATGCACTTTCTGCCTTGGGGAGCTAACCATTGGGGATCTGGACTAGTTCACTTTCCGTTCAGTGCTTTTACAAGTCTTCAGAACTAAATGAATGATGCGGAACATTGTCTATGTGGATTTCAGGTGGTAGGGTTTTAGAATACTTCATGGAATATTTACCTACGCTCACATTTTGCCTACAAGCGAGCCAGTTTTTTTCCCCGACATACTGAGACTGACCATCAACCCATAATGCATCACTCACCAAAAGTTCTCCTGATGATATGGACAGTGAGCAGGCCTGCAGGGACAGCTGATCTCACAGAAGACCGCACGGAACAGCCTGCTGTATGGTGCCTATACCATCTTAGGATGGCAAGTTCCAGAAAGACACGGCTGCCCCAGTTTACAACATGAAGACAGGTAGCATTATTATAATAGATAATCCCAAAGCTACACTATGGTAGCTCTACCACTGGTGGAAAGCAACGTAAAAATAAGAAAATATCCAGAAACTGCAGTTATTTTAATGCCTACAGAGATGACATCATCGCATGCCTTCAAGCTGGAAGCAATGTTTAACACACCCTGTTGGAACTAAAAAGGTTACCTAAAACAACCCAACACTAATTGTAGGTCACCCCCCCACCAAGTTGTGAAGTCAATTAAACAATTACCTAAAAATTGGAACTGAAAGAGACACACAGTAATTGAAAAAACTTCAAAGATACCAGAGCCACACACACATTCACACAGAACAATTACAATAAATTGAATATTGGTAATTATTATTTTGAACAGCATTTTATTGAGTGGAGAAGCACATCAACGTCAAATGACAGTCACATCAGTTGAACTCACCTGATTGTGATTTAGCCCCAGTTAACCCTCAATTCCCCAACGCCTTTTTTGCTACAAAACAAAGATACAAAAAACACACAGCATTGTCATCATCTGATGAACCAGCTTTTACAAAGTTGACCCATTTATGCAACCTTATGGACCCCTGAAGGATATTTGTAATTAAACAACATATTACATATATTTTATTAGTTTAGGCTTTTATTCTAATCAATGTTTAACACCTATTCCAACAGCTTTTCAGGTTTTCTCCCAGGACTAGACTCACGGCCTTCAAAATCCGTGTTCTTAATTACTTTGAAACACCCTGCCAATGCATATTAAATTATTTAATCCAGAAACAAACAAAGCACTTAAACAACTGTGCTTATTAAGAAAGCTAGAGGTGGAATACTTCACAGTGGCCCTCAGCACAGACAGTAATGAAGTCCCCACAGACGTCTTCCAGTCCTTCGATGTGTCCTCACTCTGTATCTCATTACTGTAGCAGCGCTGGTCCAGTTACACACTTATACAGAGACACACTAGGCAGCAGGGTGTGTATATCATAGGTTCCCAAAGGCGTTTACCCAGAAGGCCCAGCTTCTGTGGACATCATCCATGGCAATGTCTGCAGTTCCACTCACTCTAGCCCCAAGATCGGACTACAGGAAAAAGCATCGAAAATCCCCACAACACCAGCCGTGGAATTTTTATGGAGCCACAATCAAGCTGTAAAGAGAGCAATTCACAAATTTTGATATACATTTTTTTTGGCAACTGCACAAGTGGACTGACAATAAACCATAATGATTTCATTATCAAAATCAGGAAATAAGGCTGTGGACGTTTCACGTTTGATATGATTTGGTGGTATTACTTTAAGCTAGTGCAAGAACTCATCAGAAAAGCTGGCGAGAGGTATCAAAGGAGAACGATATGCAGTTTTGTGACATTTGTATATTCAGCACTGATTTAGAGTTGGTTATAAACCACAAAACTAATAAATTTCACCACTGTCGTTTGGCATTGAAATATTTAGCAGGTCTGCTGCTTGTCGTCATTTTTACTTAGGTAAAGATTGCCTGCAGATAGTTAGAACTGGCGCAGACATTCAACACAAGTTAATACAGGATGGTATCAAATGCCATCGTTAATCTGCATTTTCGGGTTCCTCCTTGGGGGTTCGATCTAAATTCGCACCAGGACGAGGCACAAAGTCTCACCCATGAAATCGAAATGCCCTCTAGCTTAAAGTGAGAGAGCTTCATCTTTCCATAAATCTTCAGAGTCCCTTCCAAAATCAGTAGAATGTCGCTCACTTCATTCTCACCCATTTCTCTTTCTGCTCTCTTTTCCTTCTCCTTTCCCAGCTCGACCCCACCCCCTCCGCCTAGAAAGTCATGAAAATATATTTCGAGATGGATTATTTAAACTTGGGGACATTTATTTTTTTTTTGAAAGAATGGGAGAAAAGCAGAATAAATAAATTACTGAGGCGGTGACTCAAATTGGAGCTTATTGCCTTGTAAGAGGGATAAAAATCTGATAAACCCCCAGTCCAATCTCTCTGCATATTTTGCAATGCAAAGCGATTTTTAAAGGAAGCGACACCATAACTCCCATTTTATAGGTATTTTTGTGAGACAGTAACCATACTTCACCGCATTTCTCCACATACCTGGGGGTCATAAAAGTACCTCAAGGCCCACACATTGACCTTAAATGATAACCAGCATTTTTCACTGCTGCTTAACCACAAAAGCAGTGCTACAGATGACCCATATAGCTAACAAAATCACTTAATCCCGTTTATGATGAGACATCATTGGCAGCTCTGTGGGTTTGAATGTGGATTTCCCTGATCTTGTGTTCTGAAGCCATGGTTACACCATTTCTTGGAGGCCCGGCAGCACACGGAGAGATGCCCGAGGGCTTTCAAGAGCAGGGTTATTTTATCTCACCCGTGACTTCCCATCACCCTGGGAAGATTGTCAGAGAACTCTTTAAAGGTCACCTGACGCAGAGTTGCCGGCCATATCCACACGTATTCAGCAGTTTTACAACATAGCAGATCCCACCGCCTCCTCAGGACGATTACCGCCAATAACTGTTTCAGTCAGGAGATGCAGTCTACAGGCCGCTTATCGGTCGGACCCCATTTATGACACGTGTAGTCAAGTTACAAACCCATAAAGCAGGCTTTGCTTTTTATTGATTTGTCATTGATTTTGGTTGTAACTACGTGAACCAGATCACTGCCAACGTGCCAAAATGGGATTTTGGAGAGATGTCCAAATATTCGCAACATACAAATAGTACAGCATAACATATGGAAAGCATGGAATTTTAATTCTACCTGGAAACGATTGTAAATGTATGTATCTATAGTATAATTCATTAGTCAGCCACCTATTTCTCTACCCATCCATCTTCCAACCGCATATCCTGGTCAGGGTGGGGGGGCTGGAGGGCAGGCAGCATAGGGCACAAGGCTGTGGTACACCCTGGCTGGGATGCCAGACTATCACAAGGCACATGCCCACACACACATAATCACGCTCAGCTGACACTTTGGAGATGCCATTCATCCTAACTGCATGTCAGTGGACTGTGAAATGAAACCCAGGCGGCAGCAGAGCGGGGCATAAGCACTAACCCTGAGAGCCCATGCCAGCCCTCCGTTTAACAACGCAGAGGAAAAAACAGCATTTAGGAGATGGTGCTCATGTTACACAACCAGCACTTTGTAATTGGTCAATCCACTGGCCAATGAGATTCCACCATTTATCTTTCCTTTTTTGCTGCGGTAGTGCCAGCAGGACGACGCTCTGACGTAAGATGGTTTTTATACTTCCGGAAATAATGTATGGATCCAAGCCCCAGGGCAGCTTTTTTGGGCGCTGCTGACCTGTGTCGTGTCCGTGGGTTTTTATGTAAAATGGCTGATTCATCCACCACTGAGCACTGCTTGTACACTACACAGCTAATAGACAGCAGCACAGCAAACAAAAGAAAAAGCAAAGATAGAGGGTTTTTTTTTTTCCATTCTTCAAAAAGATGATTTCCATTCCATCACATTCTGGTTGTCAGGAGCTGCAGGTCAAAGGTCAAAGAAAGGTGACCCATCACAGCAAACTGCAGGGGAACTTCAATGATGGGCCAGGAAGAGGTACAGCTGATAATATATCCAAATATGATACACGACCTTTATTGAGATTCAGCACTTAACGGCTGCAGTCATGACCCAAAATGAACGTTTTACCACAGCTATAGAGAAATGCTGAAGATATAAATTCAGCTGAACCAAGACCAAAGAGAAGCCTTAGTAACAATGAGTTAAAGCAGAATGGCAATGTGATTGTTTTCAGGCAAAGGAAAAAAACTCATTGCTCTGATTGTAATCGGAGAACCACGGATGAGCCGCCGTGAATTCGCCGAGTGCCACCTTCATGTCATTTCCTGTGGTTTTGGAGACGTTAAACCATCAGTCGCATTATGAAAGGTGTTGACAGCCCCTTCAGCCTGGAGCCCCCGAATGATCATCAGGCAGTGTTTCTAATTCCGCCAATAATTGCTTTTTATGGGGGGGGCCTGGGTGGGCACAGAGCTTCCCATGGAATGTCTGTCTAGCGGGGGCTACAGCGTTTTCGGGCGGCTGGAGGCAAAGGACACAGAAGGGCTCAGCTGACACATATTGTTTTTGAGAAGGGACATGTTCTGAGGGCCTCGTGGCAGGGGTGTCTCCATAATGACTGACAGAGGTGCCCCTCGGCACTCTGTTGCTGTCCCTGTCTGAATCGCCACCCCTTCCCCGCCGCCATCGCCCTACGCCTGTCAGTCACATTGCCCTGACTCGGCAACCCCGATGACACATGGCACTCGAAGGCGCCACCTTAATATTCCACTGCCTGGTTTTAACGCACCTTCTTCTGGAAAGCTTCTCGAGACTGTGGTGGGTGTAGTAAATGTGGGTTCAAATAAGGCGAGGGAAGCGAGTCTGCAAATTGTAAAAAACGGGCCTTTCTTTGTAAGCGCTTCCTGCAGAGCCGTAATGACTGTAGCACATTACCCCGCCCAGATAGCAAGCCTTAGGAGACGCCATGGAGGAAAGCAGCTGGAATCCCAGTCTACCATCGCTGTAGGTCTTACCACGCCTCCACGCTCCTATTTGCGAGTGCTGGCGTTCACTAAGCCAACTGCTCAACCTTGCTTCCAGGCTCTCAGAATGAATTTCTGTAACCTGTTAGCCAGGATCGATTTCCACATCACCCTAATAAGCAGCCCAGTCCACTTTCCCTCACTGTTACACCATATGTTGGAACTCGTTTCAAACCCCCGGTGCAAGCCACAGATGGTCTGCATTGAGTGGCCCACTTCTCAACACCAGAGCACCTCTGCACAGTCCAGAGCTGAGAGCTGCTTGCTGGCAGAGCCGACTCTTGTACTCGTAGGTTCCGCCATAGGAGAAGCCCAGTGCACAGTGACCCTCTGTGTCTTCCTGGGTCTGTTAGACAGGCGCCCCATTAAGTCCAATGGCTTAGCGTGTGACGCCACTGGCAAGGCACTGGACCGTGACCTTTTCGCATGAGGGTCAGTGTTGTTTTCCCTCAATGTGTTGCAAGCACACCACAGGCTTGGAGAAGCAGGATTAAACTTCTGTGGAGCATTGAGGATACATCTGTTAGGTTCTTCTTCGCAACAATGAAATCTGGGATTTTCTCCAATATTTTTCCTTAACAAATAGTCTCAACTGTCTGCCTCTGTTTGACACCCATGTCTTGCAGACAATGAGAGGCTGAGCATTACGTTTGAAAGGCACAGTAGATGAATAACGACGGCAAACTGGTCCATCAGCACGAGCCACGTATGTCTGCCTCCCGGTAGCTTGCATTAATCACTGATAGCACATGAAAAAGCGATTGGAAGAAGGTGAGGATTCCATAAAGGCTATGAAAGGACAAAGAATCAGCATCCAATTGTACAACTCATCTGGGGGAGGAGAAGTAAGAGAAGGAACTAATCCTGGGAGACCAAATATGAGCCTGTCAGAATTTAATATCCCAATATGAGCATGTCGGACTTTGATCTCCCAATCCAATTGTTCATATGTTGGACTGTGTGGATAACCGCTGAATGGGACACCCCACTCATCTTGCTGACTATTGTCCAGAAAGTTGCCAGTTCAAATCCCACAGTCAGCAGAGTGACTGCATCACTCCCGATAACTCTAGAGGTGCAGGACGCTGGCTGACCGTGTGCTCTGACCGTGTGCTCTGACCGTGTGCTCTGACCGTGAAACAAGGGAGCGTGAGATGGGACATGTGAAAATTACCCAGTTTCCCCACGGGGTTAAATAAAGCATAGCTATTTTATTTGATGAGCTTCAGGGGTCTTCAGATCTGAAGCCATCTGGCCTATCAGGACACTGGCTAATCAGCACTGGTGACAGACCCCATTCTCGATTGCTCTTCTGCAATTGGGCTCAATCGTGGGTAATTACGCAAATTAAAATTCCTCCTGAATAAATTTGACAGGATCCGGTTTCCCCCTTCTGTTATTATAGAGAGAGACCCAACCTAAGAATGAAGGGAATGTAATTTGCTCACTGGTTACAGGAGCAGAGCTCAAATCCCTCTGCTGCACTGGACATGAAAAAAAAAATAAATCACTCAGATTTAATTACCCATTAAAAATTCAGCTTTAAATGAAAAAACAAGCGAGGACTACAGACTGTTTTTGATAAGGCTGTGCAATAATACAATAGCAATTTAATTAAACCATTTGAGACCATGTCCCACCTCGTTAACAGGCAGTCAGTCATGGAATGTAATATTGGGGTCCTGATTCCCAAGTGCCTATGCCCGCCCTGCCTGTATTCCTGAAGCTTTTCATAATTACCTGCATGTCCCAGCAGCATTTTACTGCCTGTCAGTTTGAGATGACAAGGCAGGAGGGCTTGGGTTTATAACACAGAGGGTCAATCCCCGAGAACTTTCTGGAATATCACCTTTGAAATGGTGGCAGCCTTTGCCCCCAAGGGTTCACAGCCTTGGGGAGAGAGAGTCACGGCTTTATCGAAAGAACCTTTCGACGCCGTCCAGTAAGGCTGTGTCAGAGCCTTGGTCAGCCGCACCATCTGTGTGATGCCTCTTGAAAGATGTTCCTGATGGCTGTACTTGACTCTCCGGTGACTGCTCTGACTCGAGCATGTCATTGGTTAATCACTAACCTGGTTCACAGCAGTTCCAGGGAATACTGAAATTGAACTAGCAGAGCGTCTGTTATGGAGGACATTGTGTAATAAAATTCACATAAAATGAAAAATAACCCTCATGTTAAGGTCACATCACTGGGAGACTCTGTAAAATAGACCGCAGGATGAAAGTCCAGAAACAAACAAAGCTTGCAGTCAGTGATAATTAACTACAATGATATCTGTCTCCTAGTAAAAGTGTCCTGGGTTCGAGACGAATGCAGCACGAGGATCCATGGGGGATGCAGACCTGGTCCTTCTGGGAGATGATTAGGGGCAGAGACGTGCCAAGCTACGGTAACGTGAAGACCAAAAATGGTTATTACAGGGATGAGAGCTCCAGAGTTTTGGGGCCTGACTGAAGAGTCTTGCCTGCTGTTGCTGTGAGACGCTTATCACGTCTCCCTGAAGTAAAATGGGCTGCAAACTCTCAGTCCACTGCCTTGGGTATGGCAGATAGCACCGGCTAATTTGCAAACAATACAGATGTGGCAGGTCAGGCGTCTATAAATGCCAGTGTCCTGGAGCTAAGACTTCATTCTCAAATACCTTTCACCTTCACCTCTGATATTCATTCATATATCAGGCTTCCCTGCTCAAGTAAGGAAGCAGGGATTTGAGGACATACTTTGTCTTTAGGTAAAATAGTATTGGGACACCAGTTAATAGGGGGGTTCAGATACTTTGGGACTTGGGTAATTAAGCCACGCTCATCGCTGAGACAGGTGTATAATTAAACACACAGCCATGCAATCTCCAGCAACAAACACTGGTGGCAGATTGGGTCATACTGAAGAGAGTAGTGACTTTCAATGTGGCACCATCATAAGATGCCACCTTCCCAACAAGTCAGTATCAAACCTCTGCCTCGGTTAACTGCAAGTCAAGTGATTGGGATGTGGAAACTTCTATAAACAACAAGAGTTCAGTTGTGATGTCATAGACCACACAAACAGAAAGGGACCCAACATCAATAGCCAACTTCACTGATGCTGTTATGGCTGAATGGCAGCAAATCCCACCAATGATATTCAAACATCTAGCGTAAAGCCTTTCCCAAAGGCTGGAGACAAAGGAGGACCAACTTCTTATTTATACCCTTGAATTTGGAATGAGATATTGCACAGGCAGCTGTCCCAATACTGTCTCCATATAATGCATTTTTCAAAGCACCACCTGTCCTTCCTTTACATCATTAAAGTAGAGATATAAATTATTATATGTTAAAGATAACTGTGTTTTCTTTATGCAGGGTATTAATCAGTTATGGATACATTGTGACCTTTAACCTCTTGGAGGAAGACTTTGTTGATGAAAGAGGGGCTTCACTGGTGTGTCGAGGGTCACATGCTTATTTCACAGGCCAATGCCTTGCCCTGATTCCACAATGTAATGGGACCCAGGCACTGATTGGCACAAAGTCCATCCTCGCAGTCTCTGAGTGGTGTAATAGATTTGTCAGTCATCGTGCCAGCTCCGCCTCTCCTGCCACAGACCAACAGCAACACCCTTTTTAAACAAAACTGATTACCATTGAGCGAAAACAAGTCCCAATATGGCTGTGCTTTGTTGTTTTTTTGGCAATTTTATCTTTTTCATAAGTTTAAACTAAAGCAGCATCACTCAAACCTGTGAAGATCAAGTTCTTTTTTTCTCGCCACATCATCAAATTGACTACATAAGGCTGGACTACAAGGCTCTTGAAGGTCTCCTCTAAGGTCATGTACACCGCTGTCATCTACGTTCACAAATTGATGTCAAGCTCAAAGTGGAGGATGACTATCACCCCGATAAAATGCCTAAGAATAGTTTAGCAAGGATACTGTGGTCTTACTCTAATTATTAGAGGAATGCCAGTGATATCTGCTGGCAATTTTAACGGAGATGTCACTCTCTCCATTTGAGTGTGTTTACAGATATGAGCTTGATTGTGAAGAGCATAAACATTGTAACTCCTGAGAATCAATCTCTAGGAGGGATATCGCTGTCTGCTATATTCCATCCAAATCTGGAATTGGCCGAGCTCGTTTCTCCCAGTTCCACCCCACATGATAGTTCAGGACAGATTCATGTGAGCAAACAGCTGCTCCGTGTGTGTGTGTGTGTGTGTGTGTGTGTGTGTGTGTGTGTATGTATTCAGAAAGCAACAAGGCTGTACAGGCCCTTCAAGCTACAGACGGCAAAAGGAGCACAGGGGTCACAGTCATCTGTTTTTGTAAAAAGAAGAAGGTGCCAGAACTTTCTCTTTGCTATCAGTTTTCATCTGATTTTGAGTTTAGCTAGAATGGAGTCAAGGATTAATTAATTACATTAGAAGGATAATCATTGGAACATTTGTGAAGACAGAGAAATGACCATTTATTTGTGTTTGCTTGTTTGTTTGTGTTTGTTTGTGTGTGTGTGTGTGTGTGTGTGCGCTTTGTCATGTTTATCTGGCGAGGAAGCAAAACGACGATGAGAGCAACACAGGAAACCTCTCACAAGGATGCAGCCCATTCCTGAAAGCAGTCTGGCCCGAATCAAGTCCGAGATCAGAAGAAGTTCCTCAGAGCATCAGCTAAAGGAACCAGGCGACTAAGTCATTATGTCAAGAAAAGGATAATGGATAAAGTGGATCGACATGTCAGAGAAAAGAAAAACAAACCAGTTCTTTCCTTCCAGGAGAGTCTCTGCAGGAATGAAAAGGCAGTGAGATGGAGCCTGGCATTCCAGAGCCGTCCCTAATTGCGCTCAGATCCGTCACAGCACGGGTCTGGACTGCGTTGAGATGACATTCCGCGTGGATTACGAAAGTCGCCCAGGCCAACGTTTCCTCTACTTTGGGCTGTAAAAATATCATCGCCTTCCATTAGTTCCTTATTTGTGGGCACAGTAAACCATAAAAATTAAAAAAAAAATTAAAAAATAAAACAGGCGTTTGCAGAAGTCTTGCGCCACTGCAAACAGCGATGTGCTCGTTTATGGTGTATAACGATGAAGAGGTCACACACCCAATGCTGGTAAAGCATGCAGCACCTACAGGGGGCGCTAAAGTGTGTCGAAAATAAAACAATTAGCGAGGTCAATTTCCAGTCAAGCACCAATTCAAATGTGTCATCATGAAGACTCATGACGTGGACTTCCTGGCTAAGTGCAGCGGTATAAGGTGGTTAACTAAAATAACCCATAGCTGTAACAGGTATGAATGGTGATCATTAGTCAAAACTTGGTCACACAGGCTTACTCTGTGGTTGCTACGGATGGGGGAGGAGCTTCATCGCCAGTCCGTGTCATCTGTCAGTCTTATTGGTCAGAGAAGCATCCAGGATGAATGAACGGAGGCTGAGTTCACAAAAAAAAAACAATAACATAAAAACTAACACTGAGCTCTCCTTGCTTTATGTCAATGCTGTTCTGAAAAGCCATTCCAGACTAAATCCTTCATACTTTGTGTAAATATCATGTGTGTATTCACTTACGGATGCTGGCAATGTTCTGAAGCAATGACTAGTTTCTGACTGATGTCCCGTGTTGCAGCACAGGTGGAGCATCGCCGAGCTTATGTAATAAACCAGGCTGATGGTGGTTCTCCACACACCACTCGCCCGGCTGGGAGGAGCTCCATCTGTCTTTCCTCCTCCATGTGTTCCAGTCTGTCCTACAGAACCTCAATGCCGAAACAGCCAGTTTAACGTGGACCTTATTTCCATGACGTCACCAGAGACATTTAGCTCAGTAACAGAGCGAAAGTGGTGATGTCTTGGCGGAGCAGCTCCCCAGGAGATGAGGCGCGCCAAGCCCATTACAGGAAGGGCTAATGTGGGTATGAAGGGCCAGGAAGGGACCATTCACTCAGTGGGGGTGCACAATGGTGATGTCATTTCACAGTCAAGAGATCAGGCATAGTTTTTGGGTGGCATGGTATTTTTCTCTGTTTTTTATCCTCAATTTTGAATGCTGTTCAGAGAGATCCAATTCAGACTGCCTGCTCTCCACTACATAGCAGTCCCTCCTCCGTCGCCCCCTATCAGCCACCATCCTCACCCAGCAGTTTTTTTGTTCCTATTTTTTTTGAGAGTAAAATGCTTACTGGGTAATTCATGGCCTATTTCCCTCAAACACACTGGCAATTATTTCAGGGAAAGAGAGCTTGTGGAGGTGGGGTGGGGACACACACACACACACACACACACACACACACACGTTGGCAGCATCCAGCTCACACTCAGGTGCCTCAGATGTCCTAGCACTGGAAGAGGAGAAGGAACAGGAGGATGGATGGATGGATGGATGGATGGATGGACAGACACAGCAGTTCATTCCAAGATGATCCCACCATTCCCCACGCCTCCCCTCCCCAGTGACTCCTCATTAAACCACACTGCCATCTTTCCCCCCATTTTGTGGGTTCTGTTATTTAATCCCTTGCACATGAGGAAGGATAAGCAATAAAATCAGCCAGTATGCCGTTTCAAATGAGCTGAACTGCGACTGCGCGCACGTCATTTCATTTCATAAAAAATACTCGCTGCAGCCTCTCAGGCACCAATCGCTCTTGTTCTTATTGTGTTCTTTTCCGCTCCCCAGAAAAAGCAATACTTAGACATGAGAGTCTTACTGCTCCGAGGCGTATATTCTGAGGGGAGGAATGAGCCACGCCGTGATATCTTTTCCATATTTTATATATTTTTTTATATTAATCTCCTGCGAGCACCTGTGTTTAATGTACGCGCGATTTTTTACTTGAAAGGACACACATGATGCAGATTCCTGCCCTTGGGCCCAATGGACCACCGTGTGGCGATTTTACTGCAAAGGACCGCTGGCTAAAACGCATCTTCAGCTGTATGGTGGCTGCCGTGACATCACAGACCCCAGGTGACTGAACGGCCACAGTCGGCAGGGTCAGACGAAGGAGAACAGAAGTGTCCGGTTGGGGTCCTCCTGACCATCTTCAGACTTGGGGGAGGTAGACGGGGGTGACTATGGTAGGCATACAGCCTCAGACAAGGTGACACCTGAGCCAGTATACTGGCTTCTCTCAAGGACACGTCACACGTGCAAGTGAAGAGGATTAAATCTGAGGACATGCCGAGGTACGAACACGCAGACACAAACAAAACCTTCACGCTGACATAAACAAACAAAAACAGATGTGCATACATACACACACGCAGACAGACCCGCACACACGACGCCACAAACCACTGACAGGCCACACTGCCCTCCAGTCCATGGCTGGTGTTTCGCTTCTCACTCGAACCGTCATTCAGTCTCCTGGCTCAGGTCCATCTCCCCCCTGCAACCTCCCAGCCTCACACCCACCCATTCCCCCGGCCAACAGCCTCCACACAGAGGAATGTACAGAGCTTCTTGACAGCAGCTGGCGATGGTCTCATCTCTTCCCCATGGGTTCAGTGGACCTTTGGCTCCCCCTCTACAGCGTTTCCAAACCAACACCACCCCCCCCAAACAGACAGCCGACCCCATAACCACAAAGCTGTGAAGCTGTGAAACGTTTCCTGCTGTCCTCGTCCTCTGCACCACACGCAGATCAGAGTGCTGATTTACAGCTCAGCAGGGGAGGGGGACATACAGAGACCCCTCCCCCCCTCCCAGGCCAGGCTGTGGGCAGGGGGACGGTTGGCTGGTCGTGCTAACTAAACCCTGCTAACGACATGCCAACCAGGCAGCGGGCGCACATTCTACCTAAGCAGGTGTTTTATTTTCTCGTGGAAATCCAAATAATCACACGAAGCTCTCGGCACAAAGGGGTCTCTGTGAGAAACCTTTTCGCTCGTGTTCCTGGAAAGCGTTCCGCACGCGTGCGGTTCTGTGCCCCTGGCTATCCCAGCCGGCTCTGAAAGTCACTCCACATCCAGAAGATGAAATGCAAAACTGACGGGAATTTAGATATTTATTCAGCAAAGACAGAACCCGCAAGAGCTGAGATGGTGGACATGAATCTGAGGGCTGGTGTGAGCGGAGAGTAACCCAACAAGACTGAGGTTCTATACCCACGTATCAGGAAACCTGGCCAGGGGGAAGACAAAGGGTGGGTAAAACAAGTAAACGGGGGCCAAAAACCCAGAATACATCCAGGTCAGTCAGGAACCTAGGCCCCCAGAAAACAGCTAGATCAGTCTGGAATCTCTGTCTCCAGAAAACAGCCAAATAAATCTGAAAATAGCTGGATAAGCCTAGAATCTCAGCCCACCAAAAATCAGATGGATAATATGGAATCTCAGCCCCCAGACAACAGCCTGATAAGGCTGAAATCTCAACCGCTGCAAAACAGATGGAATCTCAGCGTCTAGCATACAGCCAGATAAATCTAGAATCTGAGCCTCCAGAAAACAGCTGGAGGCTACAGGAAGAGTAAGTGTGTAAACCTTTGCTCAGCATTCCCCAGGGAGGCAGAAATGCTGAGACTATTCAGCAGTCACAGCCATCCAGAGTAGGAGAAGAGGAGAGGAAAAACCCACTAATCCAAGGATTTTCTTCAAGCAAAGGCTGGTTGTGAGAAGAACCGGCCCCCCCCACCCAGCTCTCTCTAACCCGAACCATTTTGCAATCAGTTCTGCTCTCCAGAACAGCCTGATGAAAATTCAGCTGCAGCAGCCACTGCTTTTAAAGAAACAGAGCTTTAAAAAGCCCCAAAACACAAGCTAGGCATTGACCTGTAAAGGATACACTTATGCAATTACAGTAGATTGTCTCCCCCGTGACCGTTAAAAATTTTAAAGTTGCCAGAAAATGGGTCAACACAGTGAACGCCAAGCTGCATGTAGACGACGATGCGATGTCACTTTGGGCCTTTCGTCAGATATTACAGGCAGGTGGAAGGAGCAGAGAGGCTCAAAGGAGGTGTCCGTGTAGCTGATTGGGTCAAACTGTTTTAGTAAAACCACCAGTGACACAAAGCCACATTTTAGCTTCTCTCCTGAGTTAACACTCTGTGTGGGTCAGCTCTTCTCCACTGAGAGCCTCCAGTTATGGTCACACGCCTTCAGTTTGATTTGAATCAACCATCGTTTAAGTGTTCCGACGGGCATCGTCCGGGAGATCTTCTTGGACCCTAGTGCTGGGAGGGCCTGCCCGGGGAACACACACAGGTCCACCTGTGTGGCCGCATAATCCGTCACCAACATAGCTGCACATAACTAAACCATAGGTGGTAACTATACTGGCTACATGAAGCAGTTGCGATCAAGGAATATTAACCCGAATGAGACCTGCTGTTGTACCCTTTAACAAGGTACCTGACTGCTCCAACAGAACATTGAGCGGTGGGCTGTACTTAAGTAAAAGTTAAATCACAGTGGATAAAAGAATCACCTAAGCAACTTAATGCAATAAGTACAGTAAAATCTGCTTTTGACGTACTGGGGTAGACAGGGAGGTTTACCCTTTTGTGAAATTCAAGCTGGTGATAGGTTTAGGTTGATGGTTGGACCACAGGGTTAAAGCCCACCCTGTCAATCCTGTTGTCTGTGGTTCAAACATTATTCAATGCCGTCCAGTGGAAGGCACGTAGGGCCCAGACTCACGGGCCAACCAGCAACTTCCCTTTGGAAAGGTGTAGAAAGGGTACTGAAATGTGGTTTAACGTTACACTGCGGAAGCTTTACTCACACACGTGTATGAATGCTTTTCTCTGGACGTGGCCCTCAGTCGTTAAGGCAGGTGACGATTTGAAAATTTATTTTTACAGAATCACCTTGAGGGGGCTTTGGGTCAAGATGATAGGACTTTTGGAGCAGGACAGCCCCGCGAGGTGTAATGAGGCACCTCGCCCATGGGCCAAAGGATGACTACTTCTGTCCCTCAGACAATCCGGAGAGTTTGTGACTCATTACGTCAGAGTCCAGCCCGGCCATCCACGAATACGGTGACCTTCGCCGCTCAGCCGTCAGATTGTGAAGCCACGGGATACGTCTGTCGCTCCGAATATCAGATCTTTCTCACCATTACCTGCCTGAGGTTGTGTATTAGCTGACTGTTTCAAATTTCTACACTGACAGTACCCAGACTGGACCAAGCCAGAAAAGTTGGCGTCATTTTCCATGAACTCACTTATGCTTCCATGCAAAAAAAAAAAAAAAAACATTTGCTTTTCTTTTTATAATTTAAGAAGTTATCATATTCTTCCCTGGGAAGGAACACAATTTTATATCAACAGCAATAAGTCTTTTTGTTTCTTTCTAACAAAGTCAGCTTCATAAAAAATCTTGTAATCAAAACTGGAAAGTTAAAAACAGAAAGAAAAAAAAAAATACTAAAGGAATCAATTTTGACGAATTGCTCTGAATGACTCACTCAAGAATTTATCATTCTCGTTAACTAAAATGAAACAAGTGTGCTTAATTATAGAAATTATTTTAAAATAACCAACGATTCAACAGCCCTCTAAATTCCACCTGAGAACATTCAATTTTCTGAGTCATTTTTATATAAATGAAAACATTCTGGGCCCATTTTGTTTGACCAATATAGTTTCTTTTAGTGATAGGTGAGGTTTTATCCTTAATGTTGCGCTCATGAGAGCAGCAACATGGTGGGTGGCTGATTCACATCGTCGGGTTAAACCACGTTCTCCTTTGGGAACGCTGGAGCAGTTCTTGAATTTACTTCCTTGCTTTACATTTTTATCTGACCAATCTTGAAATTTCACTTATTTATTCTGCTGTATGTTTTATCAGGGCAGTCGTGACTCTGAAAATATTTCTTAACTATTCAATAGCACAGTTAACCAGAAATCACAAAAGTCAATCGAATTCTAATCAAAAAGGTCAAAATTATAAATAAATTTGTACTCCTGAAACAACTAATTTCAGACAACCATCGTAAACAGAACAAAAATTTATGAACAAGCTGATGAGATAACCATTGCGCCCCCTACTGTCTCAATGAAGTGGTAAGATTTTCTGCATTCAGTGTCTAACATGTCTGCTTGGGAAGTTCTATTCTTTAACTGGAAGTAATAAAGAAATAACTATCATGTGCATTTCTCCAAGGTTTCCTTTTTTTTTTTTTTTTAATCAAAAATGGGTTCAACATCTCGGCCCTCTTGGGATCCAATACTCAGGCCTTATACGTCCTATTTTGTAATCAGTGTGCTCCATAGTTTGCCCTCTGACCTCTGACTTCACACAGTTTTCTGGACAATGCAGGAACACCAAAAAAGGTCAAAGATGAAGAAAGAGAAATTGTCAGAGAGATCTTGACATTGTCCTGGGCGCTGAAAGAGTGAGATGGCTCACCTCACGTGAAGAGGGGTGTGGAGAGGGACATTGCGTGGACAGATTACAGAAACTGCTCCAAAAACTCCAGAGCCAACAGGAAAGTTCGAGCCACTGCGCAAAGCCAGCATTCTCCCACAGAAGACCCAGAAAGCCTCGGGGTCGACAGGGCCTAGGTGTACCTGTGGTGGACTTCCCAGACCTAAAGAGAGTAGACCCCTCTTTGAAGGGGAACTGAGTGGGAAACAGTTTAAAGGAGATGCTACTGGCTTTCTCTCTGCTTGACACCAACTGAATTATGCCTGGATACTTTAACCCGAGCCGGAGGGAGGCGGAGCCTGAAGCACCGGCACATTTTACAAAAGTTAATTGGACATTAATAGTGTCAGTCTAGAGAAACGGAGATGAGATGGAGGGCGGGTCTCATTGAACACTACACACTTCAGCACAAACCAGCCTTACTCCGCACAACCTGACAGCGAAATACGGGACGGCTTACGGGGGAGCTGGAAGAGGTGGGAGTATATTCGAAGATGTTACCATAATCATCAGTGAGCGACTCATCTGGACTCATTTGGGAGGGGTAAGGGAAGGGGGTGGGCAGAGGCAGACAGAGAAAAACAAAGAAACCCTGACATTGACTCCTGCAATATTAAACATCTGGGAATCACCATGGAGATGCAGAAAGAATGGAACTGGTGGGGGCATGAGATCCAGCAGCATCAATTTCATAACTGTGACACAGAATCATGAGAGATTCCGGTCAGTTCCAGGCGAGGGTGGGATCACCAGCCTTCCAGTCGAGTAGGAAGGAGGTATGTTTACTGTAGAAACTGTGTAACCGTCTCACACTCATCTCGAAAAAGGCTGCCTTCCCTCTCCATGTGGCTTTAATAAAGTTTCAGGAACCACACTGAGACACGAGCGTCCACAGCCACAGACGGACACAGTACGATGCACCGTGTTTGGCTTTTAGCCCCCTGTCGATTTTCCGAGGTCAACTTACAGCAAGATGATGGAGTCAATGTTATTTGTCTGTCTCCCAAATTGTCTATTCGCCCCTTAACTCTCGAGAGCAGTGATAAAGGTGCTCATTGTGCAAAACAAGCATGCCAAAGCATCTTTAACATCCACCTTCCCAACATGCAGACAGACCTAAAGCAGGTGCATAAAGGAGGTGCATAAAGGAGGTGCATAAAGGAGACGCATAAAGGAGGCGCGTAAAGGAGGCGCGTAAAGGAGGCGTGTAAAAGAGGTGCATAAAGGAGGCGCATAAAGGAGGCGCATAAAGGAGGCGCATAAAACAGGTGCATAAAGGAGGTGCATAAAGGAGGCGCATAAAGGAGGTGCATAAAACAGGTGCATAAAGGAGGTGCATAAAAGAGGCGCATAAAGCAGGCGCATAAAGGAGGCGCATAAAACAGGTGCATAAAGGAGGTGCATAAAGGAGGTGCATAAAGGAGGCGCCTAAGGTGGCAGATGGACGGAGTAAAAACCACAGTGCTGCAAAATGGACTTTAACGTGTCATTATCATGAAGCTGGGGTCTCGCTGCAGTGAAGGTCTGGACAGTCAGATTTACTACCAGATTCATCAGTCCTATGCTAAGAAGCATACACGATCGCTGGGCAAATAGTGTACCGATTCATAAAAGCTAAAATAAAATCCATGCTTCAAGAGAAAGATGAGAAAATCGAAGGAAAATAACATCGTCGTAAAGAAGTCAAATTATTCATTGTAGCCACAAAGCTTAAACAGTTACATCCAGTGTGCAAATACCTGTTCTTAAAGATTTTTTATCTGTAGACATGCATCACCATATACTCCAGGCCTCAAGGGTCTCTCCTGATTTAACTTCCTCAGAGATAAACTGGCACACACAGACGCACAGACACAGACAGACAGTGTGACAGCCCACAGCGCCTAAACAATGCAGAAGTATCCTTCCCAATGGTACAACAGGAGATTCCCATTCAGAATTCAGTCCAATGACTATGTCCATTTTTCAGGCATCCAGTCCTAGAGGTCCGTGAAGTCTCTCTACATTGACGACACTTTTATCCAGGCTATCAGCTCTTGGCACAGAGAACACGAGAGACCCTCTCCCTGACGTTCATCACTGACTGGAAGTGAGCTGGCCCTCCTCTCCACACAGCTCCCTATTCTTCTAAGGTGAATCCATGACACAAAGCAGAATAGCCGAATCCACAGCATGTGGTCGAGTACCACACTGGCAGGGCGTCTTTAAGTCACAGAAATGACCAGCGAATCAGCTGAATGAATGAGATGCGAATGTCTCTTGCCACCTGGCAAAATTGATCTCACTAAGAATATGACGAATTCAAAGAAGGCTATGACTGCGCACAATAATTAAAGGCCAGCGTGATTCTGGAAAAAATGCATCAGATGCATCAACGAGGCCCCACAAGGACTGTCTGATTTAACAGCTGTTTTGTTTGATTTTAAGTACCTTGTTTAGCTTCTGTGGTTACTACTGAAAACAAAGTTTAACAGATACTCTAAGAGAGGCTCTGTTTTTATCATTTTGATTGTATTTGTGTTTATTTGACTTTTTTGATTTCTTTTTGCAATTGTTTGTGATGGGTGGATTGATTTTAATTATTATTGGGAAAAAAAATCTGCATGTGAACCGTGATTTATCACCATCCATCTCCCTTCGGTTTACCTGGAATTTTGGTGAATCTAATCCAGTGCGACCCAGGCTGACGCACACCCTGGTTAACTGTGGAAAGGATGGATAAGTGCATGTAACTGAGTGTAACTGTTGGGTCAAGCCTTGCTACAGTCCTCCAACAACAGGTTTTTAAAAAAACTAATAAAAAAATGCATATTAAGCTGCATAAATTTCTCTGACATCCATCCATTTCACAAACTATGGTGGCATTCTGGGTTTGTAACAGAAATTACCATCAAAGACTGTTAGCAGTGTTAATCCCTGGAGAATTTCTCTGGTGCAAGCTACTCAGAGTCATTTACACACGGTGATATTTAACTGAAGCAATTCAGGTTAAGCACGGGACTCAGTGGTACAACAGCATGACCCTCCTGAGACTGAGAGAGCAGGCTTCAGGTACAAGTCTTTGTCCTGAACTGTTGTGATAATCTCACCGCTCACTGACTTAAAGACAGTAAAGCTGTTTTACGGCACTTTTCATGCACGGAGGGGGCTTTTGGGTTACACCTGCTTTAGCCACTTTACGTACAATGTGAAAGACCTCTGACAGCATAAATAAAAAAAACAGCGACAGAACCTAATAATTTAATCGGAGGAAAATTTCCTGCAAGTATTGACCTGTTCACGATACACCAATTTAAATAGAAATCGCCCTGAGTTTACAAGACTATTTAAGGCCTAACAGAATGCAACACAATGAAAATGAAATCGAAATTTAAATTGAGGAAAAACAGTCCCAGAGGGTAACAGCGCAGGAGTATGAAGGAACTAACGAGATGGTGAGGGGGGGGACGACAAGGGAGGGCAAGGAAGAGAGGAGATGCAGTGCGTGGATAAAAATAGCAGGAAAGACGTAATCATGATGACGAGGGAAGCCTTTTCATAGGGCAGGCAGACCAAGTGCATACACACCCACTTCTTGCGCACACACACACACACACACACACACACACACACACACACACACCAGCTAAGCCTGCATTTGAAACCTCATTTCAATTACCACCTCTTTCAGGGGAAGGTGTAAAAGAACCCCCCCACGCATCAGACATCTCACCATCAAGAGGGGAGTGTGTCCGGCGAGTGACCGACCGTGCTGATCTGCTGGGATGATGTATTTATCCGCAGCGACGGGAACACGCAGCATGCCCCCCCCACCCTGGCTTTCCGCCGCGACCTAGATTCACATGGGAGCACGTGAATGACAGAGTGAATGGGTGTGGGGCACCCCAGTCCCATAGGGTGTTATCAGCACGAAAGAGCAGATCTGCTGAAGACCGGTCAAAGGACCTCATGTTATCTAGTCAGGTGCCATCCGCACGGTGCCTCCCAAATAATGGAGGGTCCACCACAGAGAGAGAGCACAGAATTGATGTCACTCTTTAGGTTCATTAAGGAATAAACAAAACAACTTGGCATGGATGGGGGTCGTCGTTGCATGTCTGTGTAATCTGATTTCCTTGGTTTCAGACCCAAATCTGAAAGGCAGTTTACACTTATGGCAAATTTCATATTTCTATATATTTCTGAGAAGTCCAGTTTATAAATCACCCTGACGATAGCCATGAGGCCAAAGCCTTACTGCTATGGAGGATGTAAGAAATACTGCTGAAAACACACACACTTCTGGATGAAAGGCTTCAACAGCCACCAGCAGAGGAGCATGATCCTGTCCTGGGTTTAACGAAGGTCCTGTCTGACGCATGTTATCCCAACAAAAAGGGCTGACGGTGTTTTTTTTTTTTTTTTAATGGTATTTAATTATTCCATACGCTGCTATGCTCCAATTCAGGGGGTCTTAAACCTTTAAATGCAAGGACCCAAATAACAAACGTGGTACCATGCTGGGACCCAAGAAGAGGATTATCCTAATGACAGCAGAGCCATATGTAATCATGTGGCAATGCATCACAAAGACGTTCGCAACCCAAATTGAGTCTGGACAAACACCGCTCTAATTAGACACTATAATTTCTGAATGGATAGTAATCCATGTTTTAGGGATCCCACATAACACTATGTCTCAAACCCGTGTCTACTTCACTATTGCCACAGACTCCAGGCTCTGGAACTGAGATTCTAGAGTGTGTCCACAGTTGGAAGGGTAGTGAAAAATGACACGCATGTCGAAAGATTCATCGGGCAAACTCCACAACGCATTCGTACTGTGGTCACCGTGAGAGGCCGCCTCCAAAAGCTTACTTTACACATTCTTCAGGACAGCGTGCCTGTGGGCTGAGAAATATCCCCCGCAATAACTAGGGTCTGTCATTTTTTTTTTTTCCAAGCCCTGGGGTTCATGGTTGGACGAATCAATAAAGCCTCTGCAGATGATTATAAGATTAAGCAGAAGGGGGAGTGGGGGAGTTTTGGAAGTTTTTGGACGCCCCGGGACGTCATGCTGAACGTCAAGTGACTCACCGATAACCCATTCTACTATTTCCTGTGATGGCAACGTGGCCCCACCATGCAAACTCTGGCTGGAAAAATCCCGCTACGCGGCACGGCCAGGCCGAAGGTGTCAGAAAACAGCATCTCAAGGCAATAATGCTCTTATGAGTCTGGGATTTAGCACAAAAAACCTCAGTCGTGTCATTGCAAATGATCCCTTTATTACATCCGTCTCAGCACCACCATGTGGAGGCCCCACAAATGTACTTCCTCACAGAAAAAGGAAACGCTTAATTTGACAAAAGATCTTGGACAGAGCAGAAACACAGCAAGAGACCCACAGCTCGCAGAACAAGTAGCAGGTCTTCCATTCCAGCAATGCAGAGCTGGCCAAATCAGACATACTGTAGAAACTGGTTGAAGGGTCTACCATTAACCACAAACAACTGGGTTTCTACATTTAACTGCTTTTCCGTGAATGCTCTTCACACTGATGGTAACCCTTTGGAGATATAGAAGGGACATCTAATTCTGAAACAGAAATCACTCTCACTGATGCTTTGAGTATATTTTTTAAAAGATCTTTATTCCACTGCATGATAAGCTTGTGTCACCAGGCAGGAGTTCACTTGGAGTCATGTATTTTATTCTTGAATGCTACCTTAAGGGTTTTGGGCATTTGGGCAAATCTAACGTGGGTGCTTCTTGCACCCTCCTGTACTTGACTGGGGCAAATGCTTTAAGAGGGCTAACAATGTTCTATTTAGTACCACTAATGGGGGTGTACCTGGCTTCCAGAAAATGAAAGCATTTGTGTAGAATTGACTGGAAGGTTGTTTGGTTGAATCATAAGTCACTGTTTTTGAGCACCAGGAGAATGAGGGGTCTGAAACCAGGGATCTCTTCAACAGAGGAATACAGAAATTGGGGAATGAGGTCTGGGAACCCGTTTTCTTGCTCTGGAACAACGGATGGATGGGTTTTGGGGGCTGACGACCGGTTCCAAGGGTCTCGCCTCGGGCAGAATTAATATGCAGAATTAAACTTTCAGTAACTAATCCCTTTGCGTTTGTTCATTGCTCTTTGGAGAAAAAAAAGGGGGAGGGTGAGTGAAGCACACACCTCTAAAAATGTTTACAGGGTGCTAATTAAGCTGACAGACACAAAAATGTTAAATCTCACTTTGAGATCCATACTCACATTAATCAAAGTCTGTCTCCCACTCCCTCTCCTCTCTCACCCTCTGATGTCTTTGCTCTTAGCCTCATCAATCGCTGTCAGAGACTGAGCCTGTCATTGAAAACGCTCACTGCCGTGGTGCTGATCTGAGATCAGTGTGAATGAGGGAGACAATCAACGCAAAATTACCACTCAGCTGTGCTGGCTGCTGTACAGATGTTTTCCTAAACATTCTTCACCTATTGGTGCAAATTACCTTGATGGGCTTGACAGTTTCACCCCTCAGCTAATGAGTAAGTCCGCATAACGACCACGTCACATTCTGTTTCAGAGTGCCTGGCTGAGCTGGGATCTAGCCAGCAGGGATGAAGCCCAAGACAGAAATCAGGGGCAGATGCAGAGAGGTAAGTGGATGACGCAGGAATATGAAATCATACCCATAATCGTGTTCCAATAGTAAATATTGGCAAAACAGTCAAACGGTACTGAAAAATGGGTCCTGGAAAAAAACAATGAAGAGACTGGGAACCAGACTTTAAGTTGACGTATCTGTGGAACTTAACAGACATACAACTGACTGGAACACTGTGCTGTGCAGCAGTTAGTACTTCCAGGAGTAAAAAATTAAACGTGACCATTGGAAGACCACCCTTCACGAGCTGGTGTTCTCAAAATATTGACATTGAGGAGAATCAAAATAATAAAAACAGTTGTAGTGTTGAGTCACACTTGGCTGGCTGCTTTAGTTACCCTGTGAAGCACAGGACACAGACCCCCGGTCAGCCGTCAGACTCTGCTGCCTCTGTTCCCTTCTCTCACCCTCTCTCGTCAAACTATATTTCTGTTCAGAGGCGGTGTTATGATGCAAAAGCAAATGGAAGCAGGTTCACATGCTCCGCAGGGAGTGAGGACGGCCTTCCGATGCCAACGGGGTTCTAACGAGTGAGACGAGTTTAGCCTGAAATTTGATTGTCTGGATGACGCATACTTTATGTAAAGGGATAAAGTTTATGCAAACGGACACAGAGCATCAAACATGGAACATTCCGGAACGTATATCATAGGATAATGACCTCCTGACATTAGCATGAAAGGATAAATACTGACTTTTTCAATGTGTTTTTATGTGAATCCAAAATCATGGCAAATCATATCGATCTGCTGCATCAAGCTCGTAGCCATTAACTAGTTCTCATTGGTGAACGTTAACCATCATTTGCCACTACAGACCCAACTGACTTCACTCCAGAGATCCCACCCACTATGATGGGCGGTACTCCATGCAGACGTTCCATTGGAAGTTCTCGCTTGACCGCTGCCTCTGTATTTCATAGCCCTTCCCAAATACAGCTGCTACGGCTCTCTAGCCGTCTGAAATCCCCCCATTAAAGGGTTCTTCTCTCACTTTTCCTCCTTCTTCCAGCTGCCCCCCCCAGGGCCATGAGAGTTATATAGGGCAGAGGCAGGATGCCCATTGCCTGCTCTGGCCATCATCAGAGAGATGAGTAGGCTGAACATGAGCCCGTATTAGCCTGCATCAGACATTCAGAGCCACACCCCTCAGTCACACACTTTGTCTACTTAGCCTGGGCTAAAAAGCCCCACCCCACCCCCACCTGTTGCCAGGTCCGGCTTTGAGCACCATGGGCAGCATGGGCTAGCCTCAGGTTGGCACAGGTGGGAAAGAACAAGTTTTCCAGGGAAGCGTTTAGCTTGGAAAACAAGCTGTAGTGTCACAGCTGTATGACAGCTGTTTGACCGTCACCGTAGTGATGTCAGCACGTCGCCCCTGGGGAGAACCTGTGCCGGCAAACACAGCAGCCATCCTTTCATAGAGGCATAAAACGCAGCCTCGGTGAAGGACAGAGGCAGCTTCACGTCACTCACACGAGTGTCTTGTCAAAGTGTAAACCAGGTGACACGGTTGACTTTCACTGCACTCATCTGGTCACGTGACGAGGAACCTGCGTTAGGAAGTCAGAGACAAGCAGTGGTTGTGCAACCAGGACAAGGGCAAGAAATGAAAACAGCACCAGGAAGTACCATCAAATGAATCTGAAATCCCCAATGGCCAAAACAGCGAGTAACGCCAGCTTCACAGATACCAGCCACCACCCAGACTGATTTAAGGGCAGGTCTTTGACCTGAATTCCATACCCTCTAGATTAGTTGGTGGTGATTTTTGCAAAACAGAGGCCTGATAGAAAACTTTTGGGAACTACTGTACTAAATCATGCTTCAGTTGCCTACTGAGTGGCACTTAAATGAGTTGCACTGTTACTCCCAGCGTTTACCCAGCATGCCTTTAATAAGACTTGTTGGGCAAAGGCATTGGGTCGCACATGACACTAGCTTTTTGGTTCACTGTCTGCAATTTGCGGGGGGGGGGGGGGGGGGTCAGACAATCCCCTTGGCCAGTGAATAAGGCAATGAGAAAAAGCTTCTCTGTGTTTTATCTGGATTTTTTTTTTTTTAATCTGCACCCCTGAAAGATGTAAGAGCTGCCTATCAGACGTTCATGGAAATGAAAAGGTGCACTCTCCACTAGGGGGCAATCTAACACGTGGGACAAACCCCTCTGGCTGAGGCCAAGATTTAAAGCAACGCACAACAGCATGTCTCACCAGTGGGTAGACTAGCAAGACTTATGCTGTAATTAACTGTTCATTTCTTTTATTTGACATTGTCACAAGGAACAACAGCGGCATACGACAAGCTGGTCAAAGTCAGATAAAACCCTGTAAACAAACTAATTAAAGCAAATTAAAAAAGACAGACCCTTGCAGCTCCTTGCTGACCTTCTCACACACACTTACTGAAACATACTTCTAGTAACGTCCATAAATTCACCTACGCTTTTATGCTTTTAGCCAATTCTCTGATTCTGAGTCACATTCAAGGACGTCAATGTTCATCTCAGCAAATCCAGACGAACCACGAAGGCTGGAAGAGGAAAAAAAAAAAAAAAAAACAAAATCACAGAATCCCACCAAAATCCTGTCATATTACAGGTAACACTGTAACAGCAGAGACTCCGTGAAGTGAGAGCATCATTCTCACGTCCCGGATGCAGCCTAAAAGGACAACATGGAGATGAATTGTCAAATGGCAAGGTGAGGCTGACTTTGCTGAGGGAATGTTCTCACCACACCGGGAATTCTGGGAAAAAGGATGCACCGGAACCCCTCTGGATGATGTGACGTGGCGGACCACATGACGATTCCACAGCAGACTTCCCACCGAACCAGGGCCTCCATTTTGGGGTAATGGCAGATAATATTGGGTCTCCTGCTCCATCTCTGTGGCCCGTTTCTCACAACCGGGGTGATGAAGACCAGCTACCAGGCAGCCAAGCGCTAGAGCGGCCACGACGGGTGATGCGGGCGATTTTGAACATGTAGTGAGTGCTGGTGACGGGTCTGGTGGATCTGAGCATCTCAGAAACAGCCATCTTTCATAGACTGAAGTTCACAGAGAATGGCATGATCAACAAAAAATATCCGATCGATAGCATTTCTGTGGCCAAAAATAAACCTTGATGGAGGTCAGAGGAGAATGGCCAAACTGACAGGATGCTGAATAAAACAATGGCTTGCAGAAAAGTGTCTCTGAAGGCATAACATGGCATGACCTTAAAATGGTTCTGGACACTAAAGGGGGTCCTACCTGGTACTTCACAGGGTCCCTAGGCAGACACAATACCAGCATGGTAAACGTTTAATTTTGTATTTAGAAAACTGACTGCTCACCAGTTAGATGATTATACCACCATAATCGGCTTATATAATAAATTCACTGACCTACAAAAAAGCATGAAAATGGACAGAAAGAAGTGCATCGTTAACCACCCATCTAAGACTTGCCTTCTTTACTGGATTGTGTACCACTGGCATAACATTCAGAACTAAACCAGGGCAAACAATCTGCTTAACGTTGATCCTTCGTGTGCTGTTTGAAGAAGCATATCAGGATGTAATTTTCACATTACCCATCTTACAGTCACATACAGACACACACACAGGTCAGAATGAAGCTTAGGGTCAGACCTTTGGAGCACAGAGTCCACAATTTATTTAGTGCCTCAGCTGCAGGTTTGGGGTTAAGGGCCATCAAGGACCCACCAGTGATATGGGCACTGTGCCGGTCTTGGGTTTCGAACCAATGACCTTCCGGTCAGAGACAGAGTCACAAACCACCCCTTAGCAGACCAGCAGCAGGAAAAGAAATACGGGTTAGTTAGGGTAGATTACATATACTTATCCATCACTACTTACACCGTACAGGCTCTCTGTGGCCATAGGGGCTTTCCCAGGGAACACAGGAACAAAAGCGGAGAACACACTAGATGGGATGGGTGCCCATGTACACACACACATACAGTATTATAGCAATATTGCCACATCAGTGAATCATCTTCTGTTACTCATTTGCATTCTGATAATTAGTGACAAGTTGACAGGGTCATTAATCTCAATCACATTATGTGACACTGGACTTAATGTCACTCAAAGTGATTTAATCTGAAATCCGAAAATCATAACTCAAGCTGGCCATGTAAGTGAACCAACGTGTAAGAACAGCTGTGCAGAAACCCCGCGGATTTAACTCTCAAAGTGCTGCTGGGCTCAACTGGAAAAGCTAAGGAGGAAGCAGGTGCTTTACAGAGTGATGTCAGATCAGGGCCTAGTGTGACGCCATGCCGTTCGCTGAGCAACCGCCTGTATGTCGGGTTAAGCTGTTAACTGACAGCATGTGAGAACCCCCCACCAAACCTCAGAAGGTGGCCTGTGAAGATGGGAGCTGAGAACTTCCTGGAATGAGGAGGCAGCTTAGACTCAAGTCAGGAGATGCTGGCTTTTCCTAGGATTGACTCTGCCCGTAACACGTCATTTTCCTGCAAAAACAAAGAGCTGGTAGCAGCCAAAGTGTGACACCACATTTTGCTGTAGTGGGTTTCTTCCTTAGACAGATCGATAATCAATCAATATTCATGTTTGAGGTGCCTTTAACCACTGCTCACCCTGCTGGAATGAGTGCAGATGTGCAGGTGGAGCAGAGCCAAGCTGGCTGCTGCTGTCTAGCGTTTGCTCAGACAAGACTGTGGCCTACGTTACACGACATATCGTTAAACTTGGTAATGGTTTCTTCCAAAGGCAAATCACAGAGATGGCCAAAAAAAAAAAAAAAAAAAAAAAAAAAAGCACCAATCGAAGCTAATCATATCAGCGAGACTCTGACTCGGGTTCAACTTGAGTGTTTGCAGTTTCGTATTTTGTTCTACTTCTGGATCAGAAGTGATTTGTTTTTCTCCCACTTTGAGGATATTTTGATTCTACAGCAAAATGATTCAAGTTATTTTTGCCATATTTTAGTCAAAGTGTCAATGGAAGGACACTGTGAGGTAATTTGAATTCATAATTATATTAGATTTAGGGTTTCTAGTATATTTTAAGTTGATTTAAAGGCAAATGAAAGGCTAACATTTGCGCTAAAACTTGGAGCGGTTTGCTGCCGCTTGACGCTGCCAGGATGGGCATGCAGGAATTGCTGAGAGGCCCATGCCGCCATCCCCGGTATGAGGGGGAGTGGGGCATTTCTCAAATAAATGGTGAGAGCCGGATATTTTCAGGCAGGATAAATGAGTCAAATCATGCTACAGCTAATGACCTGCTCTGGTTCAGCTGACCTCAGTTCAGTCATCTCTTGGCAGCTAAATTTTATAATAGGTGGGCATTTCTTTAAGATTTTTAAGTATTAAAATGCATAACTCAGCTTCTGTATATACAAACCGATGAAAGGGAGATGCAGTTTCAGCGTCTGTCGGGGTTTGAGGGTGAGGGTTCGAGAGGTGCTGTAATCTTCAAATTGTCCCCATCTTCAGCCTAGCTTGCCAACTGTATGTTAAATGCAAGAATGTATAGAAGCACTTTAAAAAAAATTAAAATCTGACAATAAAAATGTGAACATAGCAACCTGGAAATATGCAGGCTTCTGAAGATCCTTGACTTGCTGGACCATCGCTGCTACGTCTCACATTTCGCTCTTCTGCTCCAGCCAACACTGAATGCAGTCAACGTGTTTCTCTAGACTCATACATGACCCACGCATAGCTCTTCCAGTGCTCAGCACTTCCTATTAGTTTGTTTCCCTAAATCAAAGGCAGAGCAATCAAATTTCATCAAAACAGGTTTTGCAACCTTTGGAAATGAGTTTTCAAAACTAGACGTTAGAGTTCTCAAAGGGGGCGGGACTTCAGAGGCAGCATGTCACCTCCAGTATTTGAGGGGATCAAATCCCACCCTCTTTCCATAGTTGTGTGTTTAGTCAAAACGCCCCACAACCATTCTGGGGTCCAACCCACATGGTGTCCACAGGGAAAATGTGCTCTGCAGACGATGGACTGGCTGGGAGGACATCATCTTCCTTTTATCTTTATCTAGCTTCTTATTGTTCCTCAGAGACTGGACAAAAGACTTCAAGCACCAGATAAGGGAGCCTCTTTGCTCTTCACCTGATCTACAACAGATGTTAATCGGGTTAAGAAAAACTACGCAGCTTCCGGAGTTTTCCCACAACCCCGTCATCAGGCAACTCTCAGACAGAGGCGTTTGTTGTCAGGGTCGTGGAGATGGCCAGCTCCCTTGGAGAGGTTTCCCCTCCAAGAAGCATAAACACTACAGATTACAGATGCCTCCTCCCTGTAAAGGCTGGGCAGTTAGTGTGTTACTAGGTTGACACCCCCATCCCAGCAGAAAATGGGATAGTCCACTGTACAGCACGTGGAAGTCATGTCAGGCCTTTTCTGATGCCCTAGGGCAGCTATCATGCTGCATGTGCATTATTGCACTAGCGAGCTACATTCATTTCAGTGTTTCTGTAATGACATAATGCAGGCGTTTGCTGTGTGTACTTTTTCTGTCGAAGTTCGGGTATTTACAGTTTAGGATGGCTGCAGCATGTATTCGGTACCCAGTTATTCCGGATACGGCATGCCGGAAGTCGCATTGCTAACTTTTGTTCGACCTCCAGTTCGCATCTCTCAGGATGGATTTATTCAACTCAGACAGCTGAAGTCATTTACACAGGCACCATTGGGCTCACTGAGATTCGTTGTTCCTGAGGGCAAGGTGACACAGATCCATGAGTGCATCTGCTGCGACAGAATATTGCCTTGGGTGTAACCACGGTTGTGCCTTCTCCACTGCCCTGGAAATGCAGCCATTTTTCAGAAACAAGAGGGCAGCATGCGACGCAGCAGGTTAGAGATCTGGTATAAACGTAAAAGCATTCGTTCTGTCTGAAAACTTTCACAAAACCCTACAAGCGTAGCGGGAGATCGCAATGCAGCGTGAGTACAGCAAACGCAGAACTTGAGAGCAAGACACTGAAAGTTGAGGGTTATTAGAATCGAGTTAACCAGTCTTAATCAAAGCAGTAGCTAAATGTTTTCTAGGTTAGTTACAAGTGACCCAATTTAGCACTTTACAAGTGATTAGTTTTTCAAGCACTGAATGGGAAAACGATTTAAACTAATAGTTGAAATCAGTTACAGACTGGCAGAAAAATTAAGTTTGAATCATAATAAGAATAAAAAAATGCACAGACTTCTCTGTGCAGTCATCCAAACCCAGAGAACTTTGATGAAAGCCATTAAAAACCTACGACTGAATGACCAGCTGGCCATTTCATGGAGAGAGATGGGATCTCAACACCAGGCATCTGGGCACTTAGTGAAAAAACAGAGCAGAGCTGGAAAAGACAGGACCTCCGTTTTTCTGTAACCATGGCTGACAAACAAAAAGTGGAAAACCACATACCTGGAATGATGGGACGAACTCAGTGGAACAAGCTGTGGAATTCATACAGCCAGCAGGGGGCACTCTTTCTGTCCTTTCACCATTGCTGGTCCTGGCCTTGCAACAAAGTTCCAGGTCCCAACAGGAAAAATTGGCAGATAGCTGAAGTACTCCCCCTGTGCTTGGGGTCCAGCCTGCTATACAAACGGAAGCCAAAACCTCCACTCTTACACCCTTAAATTCATATTTTGAGTCTATGGTCTTAATGACATGTATATTTGGACAGGCAATGCACTTCTAGAACCTGAGGCCTTTGTGGATTGGCCAACTTCAGGTGTCAATCACCATGCAACCTCACACCCTCTAACCCACATGCAGTGAGCGACAGTCATATTTAAGCACATCAGTCAAAGTATAACCTCAACGCAGGGGACTTAAACCTACAGCCTCCTGGTCACAATGCAGTGCCATACAACACCCCCTAAAAAGAACAAAAACAGCTTGGAGTCCAAGCGTAAACATGTGGAACCACTGCCCACACCAGCCCGTAAGTCCCACTGTGCACATTAAGGAAATGACAAAGCACTTTTTGGGTAAATATCATTTATTAATATTGTTGCCCTAACACACTGCTACATCACACCCGGAGGTATTGGTGTCAGCAATGTCAGCTCTCGAAAAAGATCGAAAAACATGACACGCGAATCCCCCCCCGTCATCACCCTAGACATAATCGATGGCAGCGGTAATTGTTCATCGGTGTGAGTCAGACTGAGGTCCGATGTCAGAGGT
Source organism: Gymnarchus niloticus (assembly GCA_009936485.2). NCBI lineage: Eukaryota > Metazoa > Chordata > Actinopteri > Osteoglossiformes > Gymnarchidae > Gymnarchus > Gymnarchus niloticus. Next base: position 25,832,183 of record JAACJT020000052.1, read on the forward strand.
GCTTTCACGGTGGTCCTGGGGTCTTGACGCAGCTGCAATGGCGATCTCCAAAAATAAGGACAATTATATACAATCACATTCAGTTTACCTCTACTGAGAGACCTACAGCAGAGTTTCAGCATAGAAAAATATATTGAAAGTCTGTAGAAATATTTACAAACACTTTCATCTAAGCTTATATAAAACAAACAGGTGTGTATGAGCAGGGAGTATATTAAGCTGTGTGACAGGTCGACACTCTGACTCGACGTGACTTTGACTGATGAGCCAGGCGAGAGGATGAACAGATGGAGGATTTGACAGCAAACTTTGGTGCAAATACAGGATTTGGAAGGAGAGTAGGTCTGCGTCCCTATCCCAGACGCCGGGGTCACACTCCTCTTGCTGGGTTTAGAGGAACATCCTAAAAAGCAGGGGATCACGTCAGGTCGGCATTAGGAAGTCTCGGACGGGACGACTTGAATCCCGCTGAGCGAATTCGGAAGCCCTCCTTGCAAGCTACCACTCGAACGGGCGCATCTGGAGTTAAATACCAAACTGCATGTTGTAACTATGCTTCAGAGGCCATGACCATAATTCGCATGACAATGGGTAACGGGAAATTCAGCCTGACCCTAGAAGCACTTTACTGATAATACAGAGCGGGTCTGGGCTCCGGTACACAGGCTGACAGCACAGCCAGACCCAGAAGATGATCTTCCAGCCACAGAGGACTCAGTCCATCTCAGCCTACCACCCGTCGCTGAGCCCCAACTAGATCCAAACAACATGGAGAGCTTGATCTGCACCCCCTGGCTGTCACAGCGAGATGGAAGGGCTTCTATACCCTGGACCCCCTGAACCTCACTTGGGACACGAGGTATACTTGAGGAGGCTAGGGGGGGCTTCCAGGGTCTGCTGCAGGTGCTGGGAGTCTTGCCAGCATTGGGATCTCTCTGGAGGGACGGACATGACAGGAATCTGCTGGACAGAGCATCCCACCCGTAATTAACAGCAGGGGGACCCACGCATGCAAAAAGGGAGGCCAAAGAAAACTGGACTGGGAGGTTGGGGATGTGAGGAGAATGCTGCAGATGTACACTGTGTATCATCACCATCTCTCTCAAAACACACACACACACACACACACACACACACACACACACAGCCAGGATCCGCCCCTCGGCGTTTTAAACAAAAACTTGAGTTTTGGATTTCCCGCATCACCAAATTCTCAATATTTATTGGCTTGTTACTGAAATATTGTCATACTAGCTTGTTTACTGAGACAATTTTACTTTGACTCAATTGGGAATATTTTAAACACCACCTATCACACATCCTGCCATCTAAAAACACTTTCTGGGCTGATTACATTTTTTCTGGGGGGGGGGGGGGGGGGGGGCTGGGGGATGGGGGGCGGGGGGGGTGGGGTGGTAGGGGGTGGGGGGGGGTTGGGTTAGGCGGCGGGTTTTTATGGGTGTGGGAGAGGGATTGCGGAGGGCG
>JAACJT020000053.1:0-16088 GCA_009936485.2 Gymnarchus niloticus
CACTCTCTCTCACACACACACACACACACACACACACACACACACACACACACACACACACACACACACACACACACCTCAACAGTTACTGCTGTCATTGCTGCAGCCTGACCCCGGCTCTTCCTCCTCCTTCTTCAGCCGCTTCTTAGCCCGGATCTCATTCATGGCTTCCTCAATGGAGCGAGTGTCTCTTTTGTTGGCCACAGGCACTGAAGTGGAAGGAGAGAGACAGACAGACAGACAGACAGGCAGGCAGGCAGGCAGTCATGATCAACATGGAACTGATGATATGCTAAAAGAGGAATATAAATGAATAAAGACTGTAAAGAAGGGAAAGCAGGTGCTTGGACACTGACCACAGCCGTAGGCTCGGTTAGCCTGCAGTGTGTGGGCAGCATCCTTGGCCGCGGAGGTCCCGATCAGGTGGCTGTACTTGTCTCGGTAGTTGGAGTTGGGTGAGACTGCCCGTGTCTGGGTCCTGCTCGAGTCTTGTTCCTCCAGCACAGCTTGCTCCTGTTGAACGGGGGGTGGGGGTTGTAAACGGAGGGGGGCAGTAAATGACCCTCAAGTGGCCCGAAAGTCCCTAATATCGCAAACTCACACCGGTATGTGATTTTTAAGATAGATAGATGTTCCTGAGTAACTGTGGAATTGACCTTGTTAAAACTCCTAATACACTCAATATAAAATGATAATTATGCCAATGAAGAGGAGCAAACAGACACCGTCCCTCATCCAAGCAAAACCTTGTGGGTAGAGGTCCACTTGCTGTTCATATGTGCCTGAGGTGTGCCCGTGTCTGACCTTCAGTCTACGCCTCTGTTCCGCCTTCTGGGGGTCCCATTCTTCACCTTTACGGTAAGCTTCCAGCTCCTCGTCCGACGGGGCGAACTCCTGCGGCGACGGAAACACTTGCTGTCAGGATGGATGGCGCCCACACCCACCCACCCACACCCACGCACACACACACACACACACACACACAGCTTCCTGGGCTCGTGATGGGTCTCAGCATGAAGCCCAGCGCTGGGGGCCGTACCTTCTTGAAGATCATGACATATCTGCTCTCCTCATTTTCACCGAAGGAGAAAGATGTCAGTCCGGCAACTTCGGCCACGTCGTGCCTGAGAGACGATGTGAACGTTACAGCTGTGCAGAGAATGCAGTTACTACCTTAATTTTCAATTCACAGCTGGATGCGCGTGTTCCACTGCGCAGAACGACCAGCCGCAGATCACCGATTTCACTCCTTGAGTTTGTCTGCACGGCATGCAAATGACTCAGTGCAACGACAGGGAAATTTAGCATGAAGTGCACCAGGCTGCATCCTTACATATTTATGAGTAGGAATTAGCCCAGCTGGGTGAACTGTATTCGATAACAGCCATAAAATGATCTGGAAACGTGGCACCACATACAGAATACTTCTCTCGATCTTTCCCATGGGCTCATACTTCTTCTTCTGTACACCACTGTCCTGGATAAAATCTGATACCTCTTTCTCCATCTGAGACAGAAGGGAAAAAAAAAAAAAAAAACTTAGCAAATAGAAAGTGGTCCGAGCGGACCACTTCAGGGCCGAGGTCTCAGAGATCCCCAAGGTGGTTTAACAACCTGTCTTTCCCGTTTTTTATTAAAGTTTAATTTGTCTTCCATACCCTGCTGTTGTTCAAATTCCGTTTAGCGACAACCAACCCTGCAACTTAAGGCCACACTATTACCCTGATGGAAGCGTCTGTTTCCCAGAACATGGGTACAATAAATGGTTAACACACTTTCTGAGCTCGGTGACTGACCAGTTAGGGTTATTAAACAGTCCAACAACAAGGCTACTGAATTACTGCCCTGGAGGATGAACTAAAGAACTACCCGCTCCCATTATGTCATCGGCAACCTCGGGGAAGAAGAGTTCAGCCAAGATAATTAGTTGAATCAGTTCATTGTCCAGGTGCAACAAAACCTCCTGGACTTGACCCTCCTGGCCTGTAATTTAATAACCCTCTTTAACAGAGATCTGATATTCACTGTATGCAGGTATCCCTCTAACTAGTCATACTTTTAGTGTTAATATCCATCCATCTTCCAGCCACGTATCCCGGACAGGGTCACAGAGGCCTGGAGCATCTCCCGAGCAGCACAGGGCATAAGCCTGGGGTACACCTCATACAGGATGCCAGTCCATCATAGCACACATAGACACTCACAAAACTATATATTACAGGCAACTTGGGACTGCCAGATAGGCTAACTGCAAGGCTTTGGACCTCCGGAGGCACCTGAAGTACCCAGAGGGCACCTGCACAACACAGGGAGAACATGCAAACTCCACACACACACACACACACACACACACACACACACACACACACAGAGCAATGGTGGGATTCAAACTCCCAATTATTTCATTCTCCACCTTGCACATGAGTGTAGTGTAGAATTTTAATGAAGTATCTACCTGCGAGTAACAGAATGTGCAGAATAAAAAAAATGGACATTTCTCACTCGTTTTCTGAACTCTGCTTTCTTTTTCTTTTCATCCTCTTGCATTTTCTTCATTCTGGCTGCCTGCTCTGTGGGGAGAACAGGTGACGTGTTATTTCCCCCTAATTAAATTAGGACTGCTTACAGCAGTTCAAGACCCCCCCTAGATATTTAAAACAAATCATTTCCTTCTTAGATTACAAAATGCTACTTAAGACTGAAACCAAAGTCATAAAGGTTTAAATTACAGTTATGTATCTTACATAACTCCAGAAGCCTGCTTAGTTAAGTAAAAAATCTTTTATATAAAGATGTCCTACTATGAATTGTGTAAGCTCGGTTTTTAGAAAGCCCACCGACCATCTGCCATAAAGAGGTACTTTTCACTATTACTGACTTTGCTTTTCGTTCAAAGAGCAAGCAGCAACGTTGGCAGTTTAAATTTATTATCAGTGATAAAAATTTGATAAAGTTGGCAAGGTGACTATAGATGAATTGCTACTGCTTCTGGTCATACTGCAAAGAAAGAGAGACACGAAATGTTTAATATTTAACATCTTTTCTGCATTACACGTAAAGTAAACAAATAATTACACAAAGTACAGTTTCACCATCAACTTGAACAGCAGGTATAATTTGGGACATGCAAATATGGTAATATTAAGATTACTATTAAATCATACATATTAATATCTATGAGTCAACAATAATTCAATTAAGACCTTCAGATTATAATAACCTTTAAAAACGTTTTAACATAAAAAAAGACTATTCTCACATCAAAATACTGCATTATTTTGCTTTTATAATACGAACTCAAGTCCCGCCTATAAGCAAATCTTAAAACACGATGCTGCCGCTTCAACCAATAAACACCAAGTTATTTATAGCAGCAACTAATGAAAAGCCGGAGAAGGCTGAGCTACAGGAGCGACAGTAGAACTTCGACAAACAAACCAATCAGAGCTGGAAACAGTATGACTTAACCAATGAAACGGCTTCCATGTACCCAGGCAATGGAATAGAGTCAGTTCCCGCAGATCGCTAGCTTCTTCTCGGCAACGCGAGAAGCCAATATGGCGAGTAGCGATATAAATGTACAAACAGAAACGATTATTTGTAACGTTTCTCCGAAACGGTATTATCTGTGAGACGAGGGGGGGAAATGCGAGTGTTCATAAATTCAACTCGTACCTCGGGCTTTGCGTCGGCTTTCCTGGTCACCGACTGTCGGAGGCTTTTCCATGGAACTCAAGATCGAGCCCAGAAGGTCCGCCATCTTGGACTGAATGGGCAGAGGCGGAAACGCGATGCTTAAAGGGATAGAGCTCTGTGGTCGGCAAAATGGGAACTTGACGCAGGCGCAGTTTTCGTGCTGCTTAAAGGGATAGAGTTCTGTGAATTGGGAGACATGCGAGAACATGCAAACTCCAAAGGAGGTGGGATTTGAACCACATATGTATTTTGGAAGTGTGAAGCAGTAGTGCTACACTGAGTCATCCCACTTTATATCCCAGATTGTTATATTACCATATTATAACATTACATGATACACAAATCCATATGTCACTTAAACATATTCTTTAGTGTTTTGGTCTTTAAAAACATCAGTGCATGTGATTAAAAATGGTCTTTGATTCTGAAACATCATTAATATGACTGCATACTGATCCTTAGATCAAAGTATTTATTACAGTAGTTAAGCTGTTAGCAATACACTGGGAGTGGCTTCATGTCTGTACACGTGGCCGTCTTGGCCTCATTAGAAACAATTAAGATTTTTTTTTTAAGTTGCCCATTGCATGATCTTGCATGCATTACGTGTGGGCGGCTGGTGAAACTGTGCAGCACTGCTGGATTTTATCCATCCATTTGTGAAACTGTTCAAGGAAATGTTGCTGCTTGGAAGCACAAAAATGCCATAACATAAAACCATGGTTAAACTAAGGAAAACACCAATACTTCTCTGCATGAAGAAATATGTACCCTAATATAGTTCCAGTCAGGATAAGACTGTTGGAAGTACAGTCCCCAAAATAAAGAGTCAATATAACCATGAATACTTGCTGGAAAAATATTACATTTTTCCCCATTTATTACTTTGACTGTGGTTCTGGTTTACATCACTTCTTTCAAAGCAGTTTATACAACATTTCTTAATTTAATGAAACGGAACTATTTATGTTCAGAAAAAAAAAAAAGAGTCTAAAACACAAGCAATACTGCTAAACCAGGATTCGTTTGAATTTATTTTCTTAAAAAAATTGAGGACTCTCAAACCTGTGTAAATAAACAAGACTTCAGCTAGACTTGTTTGGACCAAATTCAGAAATGAAACGAGCAGCAAAACTCAATTAGAAACACATCATCACTGCCTGTCCCATAAGTCCTTAGTATTAGAGGTATAGCTGAGGATAACTGCAGAACAGTTTTTACGCCTTGTGAATTTGGTGTATACTTCACAGGTCAAAAGCAGGAGTAGCTAGATCCAAAATATACAAGCCCAAGTTTTTTTTTTTTAACTACAGCAAGTGTCGAACTATGCTTGAAGTGTATGAAGACTAACATTTTCCACTATTCCTCTTATGAAACAATCTGATCGAGAGAAATTTTCAGCTCAATGGAATTTTAAAACATTGTTAAACTGTAGTAAAGGTGAATCGATAATGTTTCAGTATGGTTTCTACTGCAAAACATTTTCTCAGTGATCGTCTGAACAATCATGAAAACCTAAAGAACGTTCTTGTCATTTAAAAATGGAGCTGAAGACATAAAAAGCCAATTTTACTTCACCTCTTATAGTTACTGTGTAGTTAACTCTACTCAAGTTCTGGCAAGATGATTTGACCTTTGTAGTAAAAAAAAAAAAAAAAAACCGCAACATAACATTTTCTGGCTGATGGACTGAAGACTCACAAAGACTTTTCGTACAAATCAAAATCTGAGTTCAAGGCATTCTGGCTACACACTAGAACTATTTTGTTTCAACAAACATACCAGAAATAATACCTTGGCGTTTCAGGTCTATTTCTACAACTGAAATCGCTGCATTAAAAGAACTTGCTAAGTGGAGAGTTCCAGTAAAATTGAAAATATTTTGGTGGTTTAAAGGTAATAAAACAGCCCTGATTGCCAAGATAAAACAATCTTTCAGTCAAGCGGTGGCATGCAAGGTGTCCTTGTGTCTGTCAGTAAGCAGAGATCCGGCACCACACATTTGTTTGCAGAAATGATTTTGTCTGGTGTATGCTTGGTCTTAAGCCTTGTATAGAATCCAAGGATAAAGGTCTTGTCATACGGTCAAAAGTCAAGAGCATCAATACGCTCTCAGTGGGGCTTAGGAACACTGCATCTTGGCAACTTTTGCCTAGTGCAAGTGTACACGTGGGGTAGTTTGGGCAACAGTTACAGTAGACGTGATGTCAGAGTTGGGGGGGGTCAACGTTGTCCATCTGGTTCTGTGTTCAGCTCCACCAGTCTGACATTAAGAGTCAAGAAAGTACACCTTGTAGAACTTGTTCATCTGCTCCAGGAAGATGAAGGTTAAGACAGTATGAGGACCAAGACGGGCGTAGTAGGGGGTGAAGCCCTTCCACAAACTGAAGAAGCCTTCTTTACGTATCACCTTGAATAGGACATCCTGAGGGCCAGAGAGATAGAAACAGGCTTGAAAAGATATGGTTTCACGGCATCTCCACTGCGACGGAAATGAAAAAGATCTCTACGAGTGTCGAAATGCAACACAAACACTACTGAAGCTACTGTGAAGGATACAACAGGCCCTGAGACACTTCTCATCCCATCATTGTCATGCTTGAAATTCCAGCAATATCAAAAAGGAACAATAAAATACACAAAACCATCAGAAAAACAGAAGTCAGAGTTCACACACATCACAGCTGTGTGTAAAGCCGTTATCACTAACACGGCGTGGCTCAGAAGCACCTTTACTGTCAGACAGGAACTGTATACATACAGTGTTTACATCTCAATCATATGGTCCTTCTCTGGCACATATGTACTCCATTTCATTTACATTTTTTATGTCTCAGATTTCTAAAAAGCACTTAAGGTGGAATTTTTATTTAGTATGATCACCGTTTCATTCTTTAAGGAAACTATGCAGAAAATAAGAACCATAAACGTACTTTTGAGCCTCCCTGCATACATTAAAATGCATCATATTATATATGCTGTGTGTCTTTTGTTGGCTAATTCCTGTCAGTCTGCTCTAATGCATATGACTTTCAGTTAACCTTAAGTTCAGTTAGACCCCCCCCCCCCATCTCCCCTCCTTCCTTTACACCAAAAGGTCAAAGCCTCAGCCGACTTTAAGAATAGCCCTCAATGTGGTGTGGAGGAGGAGTCTCGGGGATATTGACAGGCTGACTCACCAATCCATTCTTATACTCCGGCTTGCCGTCAATCATCTTCATATTCTGGATCCTGAGAAAGGGTGGGTAGAAATAAATAAAGCTGTCCATCAGAAATTAAGCCCCGATTCAACCTAACACACTACAGGAGGTCATGTGGGACAGCAGGCTAGAGGTCACAGAGCCTTGCATAAATGGTTTTAAATATTAACAACATGAATGAATATCACTGCTTATGACTATGACATAAGATCTTTCCAAGTGTTTTCCATGAATTATACAACGGCTGTGTATAATGTTGTAAAGGTTATCCTGTTATCACACGCACCAACACATGTGGATAGAGATGACCAAAAGGCACATGTTTACCGAGTCTTGACGATGTCCACGGGCATGGAGGCAGCGGTAGTGACCAATCCACTAATCATGCTGGCACAGAAGTGACACAGGATATCGTCTCTAAAGTAACCTGGGGGGGGGGGGGGGTTTACACATGGAAATGAGTCAGCTGAAGAGCAAAGAGACCGTAGCCATTCAGATATAATCATTTAGACACTGACTCTGGTACCATGACTGAGGACAGCACAAGTACCTCAGCCAGCCACAGAAACATTTCAGCATCTTCGGCAAACCTATTAATCCGAAAGGCTTTGTCAAAAGGTGAAAATATATCCGCTATCATGCCAGTTTGGAAATTATTTTAAAAAGCTTTCTTTTGGGGCGAGGCCTTAAGCAGCCACAGCGTGGTGAGCTGAATGTAAATCAGGTGTAAGGGCCTTGGGTTCCTGAGAGGGTTGCACACCACCATCTCAGAACAGCAGGTCAGCTGACTCAGTCTGAACCGGTTTAGACTGGTCTGACCGGAGCCCATCTATACGTCTTCAACTTTTTTCAGCTGCAAACCAGAGCACAGAAAACAAGCACCCCCCCCCCACAGACACACTCTGGGATCCTCCATTTATAAAAACAAATGTAACGCATCTAAACAAAGCACATCTTCATTCTTCCATCTCACACCACTCAGTTTCAGCAACTCTGGGCGTCACGCGCGAGGAGTGGAAAGGTAGAGGTGATGCAGACGGCTTACCGGAGTCTAACAGGCCCTGCTTGGACTGGGAGTAGGAGGCCAGCTGGGCAGCGTTCACGACGACAGCCCTGGCCATGGTGGGAATGCAGCCCTGAAGCATGTAAACACAAACACACGGTTAACACGTCATTCTTTTCAGCTACCTCCACAATTGCTTTTCCTGCACTGGTTCCAGGTTCACCTGGAACCTATGCCAGGGCACCTGGGGCCCAAGGCAGGGTACGGACCGGGTGCCGGTCCCTCTCGCTATGCCGTTCCCTCTCATTTCCCGGCTAACAGGAGCTTCCCTGCCTAAAAGGTGATTTATGGGTCAACGCTGCATCAAGGGGTTGTCTGACCATAGCGAATCCCGTCACGCTCAAGGCCTCGTCGGAAACTAAAAGTTCTTACTTCTCAAGCGCTGCGGCGGGAAGGCAGAGAAGAGCAGAGGTGGAGCGGAGTGCACTCACCCTCCAGAGGGTGGTGACGCCCTCCTCGCGGGTGATCCTGATCAGGGCATTGAAGACGTTGGTATAGCCCCTCCTCTGGTCAGGGGGCAAGCTACGGACCGGACAAGATGAGACAGGGACGTCAAAAACTACCACGTGACCGAACGTGTACATCCACGTTTATCCATTTCGCAGACGCTTTTATCCAAAGCGACACACGAGTCAGCAGAGCTTGGGGACAGAGTGCAGGGTGAGCAAGTGTCCCAGGAGCAGTCATGGAACTTGAACCCACATCCTTCCGGACACAGGTACAGATCCCTATCCCGCCGAGAAACCACCAGACACCGAAGGACCAACAATACAGAAACCACCATGAAAAACAGTTGGAAGGCCATAAAAACACATTCATTCCTATACTATCAACACAAAAAAATGGCAGTAACTCATTTACAGAAAGTTATTTATTCAGCATAGTAGAAACTAACCCCAAAACGACACACTTTAAAGGAAGATTAAATTCTTAGCTACTGTTTTTAGCAGAAAAGCTTTCATTCCAACCAAGTTAAGGTTCCTCATATTGCCCGCCTCCCCGCAGCCACTCACCGGCCATCGGCGGTCATGCGGATGAGCGCCACCTCGGCGGGCGTGCCCACGAACGCCCCTATGGCGCCAGCGGTCATGCCGATCAGCGCCTTTAGGAAGAAGTTGGGCGGCGTGCCGTCGGCCTTGGACATGCGCTCAAAGAGCACGGTGTAAATGCCCAGGCGTGTCGTGGTGTAGGTGGCCTGCCTCAGCAGCCCGGCAGACAGCCTGGAGAAGGGGGTCGGGGCAAAGGACGACATCATGACAGTATAGGAGGGGCGTGGCAGTGCCCCGGGGTGATCATGCTACTCTGGACACTCTTAGCTAAGAAGCACACCTGCTAGGCAAAGGAAAGACTCTCAGGTCACCAATCAACGTCATGATATCTGCGTGTGTGAACAGGTGCAGAGAAGCTACAATTGTACCCAATGTAACTCATATGTGAAGCTCCACCTGTCAAATTAGGGCTGGTGTGGGTCAAAGTGTTACGGACATCGCCATGGCGACGGGCACCCACCCAGTGTAGATGCCACGCACGCCCTCTCTGCGCAGGATGCTCGCCACGGCGTGCAGGCTGGTCTTATACTCCCGCGCCTTGGAGCCCTGCCCACTCAGCTGCATGCGGTTCTTCACCAGGTCCAGTGGCTGCACGAAGACGGTCGCCGCCATGCTGAGGGGATGCCCAGGGAGAGGGGCAGGGGTCAGTGAGGTGGGGGAGGGGATACCGGAGCACACTGCATTCCCCCGACCCAAAGCCCAGATGAGTGATCAGGGACTGGGAGCAGGACTTCACCATATCAACCTAAATCTGTCCTGAAATCAGTACTGTTTGGGCTACTGGAGGCACTGGGGTGTTGGGTCAATAAGAGGGTTTGGAGCAGAATCAGGCCAAGTGAGGGAAACTCCACGATCTAGTAGTGATAGGACAAATTAGGCTTTAAAACCAATGGCAAGTAGGAGTATCCCAAAATACCAAGCAATGCTAGCGATACTTCAACCCAGGTTTTGAAGCCTCCTTCGTCCCAATCACTACTACAAAGGAAAAAGAAACGACACAGCTTTGATAACACACAAGACCTAATTCACCAGCGGACAGGGCATGTGACTAACAGCAATGAGAAGCACACTGGAGCAGCTTCCACCTGGATGGCTTCAGAGAATCGCCGAAGACTTCCTGCTACCTTCTGTTAGCAAGCAGCTTCTCACTCATCTCCACCTTGAAAGCATTAGGAATCTCCACCAGCGAAGATTGCCATCCTGGGTTGCCCTGATTCAGGCCAAAGTCGTTGATCAGTCAACCCACACTGTCTTATATCCAGAGAAGAAGAAATTCGAGCATAGGACCTGATTCACACAGAAATATCTGGTTCTTGGTAACAAAAAGCTTAAATTTTAGGATGACGTTCTGGCACCTGTAAGGCCAACAGTAGTAGAAGCTTTCAGCGAGTAGCTTGAAGAGGAGACATTTCCACACAACGTTATCTCAACATCAGACTGGCTAGAACAACATGGCCAAACAAAACACACCCTGGGTGTGAGTCCAGGTACCCTAATCTCACAGTGTTTTCATCAGCATGAGCTGCTTAACCAGTGGGGGGGGGGGGATCCGTATGCACAACAAGGGAGCATTCTTATTCACAAATAAACACAAGACCACCTTAAGAAGAAATCAAAATGAACACATGGGTTACAAAACCTGTAAACTGGTTTTACCTTTACTGCTACTAGATTGGGGAAAGTTACAGGAGTTCGTTGAACAGGGTCATTGATCTGCAGGGGGCAGCAGACATACAAACCTAATACCAGCTTGATAAAGAAATGGATATTATGTAATATTATCTTGTTTTACAACAAGCATATCAGCTAACCATGCTTTCATACTACTGTTATCTTCTCCGTCTCCAGAGCCGCACCACCTTTTCAAGTTAAGCGCTACTTAAGAAACAATCGGCTACCGAAAACATACCTGTCAACAAGCTAGGCATGACTGCAGTGTAGAGCGAAGACCCTGCAGATGACAGCACAAACTGTTTTCTCCATTTAGCACAGGTACACATTCTGGACCCCTCACCCACAAAGAGCGAGGTCAAAAAAAAAAAAAGGTTTGGAACCATTCACTTGTATTTTGAACTCTGGATGAAAATGGTTATTTGATAATGACATGCTGAGGCAATCATACTTTGGCTTAGATGTTTAAAAAAAAATCAAGTTCCTCTGTTTGCAGGGGGAGAAAGGAGACCTTTAAACAGATGCCAAAAACAAAACAAACAAAAACAAAAAACAGCATGCCTTGCAAGTTAGAAAGGAAATTCAGCAATTTCCCTAAAGCATAGGCAATTTCCCTTCTTCACTATTGCAGGACATCCAGAGCGTCTTATTTACTTAGCGAAGACGCAGATCGCGGCCGTGTAACATGACAAACAGCAGCCCATGGGTACGGACAGAACCGACAGCTGTCAGTGAGCGGGGCACGGACGGCCGCTCGTGACATTTAAAGGTGGAGGAAGCACGTGGGTCAGTTATGCGTCGGGCCTGAAACGGCTGTCCGTTCAGACAGTGACAAAGCTGCACAAACGAGACACAGAAAAAAAAAAGAAAAGAAAAGAAACACATGATTTATATGATAGCACACTGTGATGCCTTGTGATTTATTTTAACTTAAACCTAGAGACACCATCCGCTGCCCATGACAGCACGACGATGTCAAACCATCCATTTCGTTACGTAGTTGTGGTTGCGCACAATATTCAGAATTTCAGACCCATTTCACCGACTTGGCGCAAGCATCGTACCCGGTGAAAAAACGCGGCACAAAGCGGACATCAACCGCCACTTACCCGGCAAGACCGCCGAACAAAAACTTTATAGATTTAGGGGAGGTTTTGGGTTTTGCAGGTTCGGCTGCCATTTCGCCGCTATAATTTCGCTTCCCCGCTATACGACGGACCCCTGCAAAACCACTCCAATAAACCTGCTTTCCTGACTCGGGCAAGGTGACACGGGCGCAGGCGATGAGGGGGGGAATCGCGCTGCACCAATTAGCGACTGGCGCTGAAAAATTGCGTACGAGCGTGCGTCAACGTCATTTTAAAGCGACGGGAACGCGTTTGTGTTGCTTTGGTGACGTCAGACTGGCTGTTTTTTTATTGCTTCTATCACGAACAATACAAACAATATAAACAAGAACGATATACAAAAAAGAGGCAAGGATTTTCAAATAGGTTCAAACAATGTATCGCCAGAGGTATATTAAAAGACATGAGCAATTAAAATAAAAAAAGTACAAAACACTTAAAACTAGCATAGCGAAAAAGAATATACAGTCAGAAGTCCTACAGATTTACTGATGACAACCGTAATTAGTAATTATATGATACGTATTAATTGCCTTTTTATTTTTACACTTGTGCAGAGACTCACAATATTGAGAGAATTCAATCATAAAATGAGAAAAACTAGGATTGGAACCAGACCACTTAATTTGTGTATATATTTCCTCAAAATAATTACCAAGTTTATGAAATACACTTTATCTTTTCCTATCCCATTTCCTTTAAAAAAATATTAGTATATTCATTCCCCCAACTTCAAAATTAAATTCAGTTTTCTCCTAATGAAATTTTCTACATCAATCAATCAGATTGGCTTATGTTTATTGGTTTAAAAGTTTCTGTTGAATTATTCTAAGATGTGTTGTTCAGATTTTATAATGTCTGTCATTCTAAACAAGAAGAAGACTTTCTTGTAAATCTTATTTTGGCAAAATTTGATACTGTATATACAGTACACAAAAGTAAATACTGCAACAAAGCACCCATTTTTGAAAACGACTTTCAACAATACCTCCAAACCATATACTGTTCTGGTAATTCTAAAGCTATTAAAACTGTCAATATTTGCAAAGAACTTGATGTATTGCCTTTATAACTTAAACCCCTACATTGTTCTTCATTGTTCTTTCTCTGTTTTCAATTATTAATCCTTTTATGTTTTAACTTTGTGAAATTTGTGTGCTACAGCGATTTCACTTTGTGTGGTAATCTTGCTGCAGTGTATTGTATCACTGAAGTTCTAATAAAGTTTAAAAAAAAAATCTGTTAAGAACGTGCTGTTTGCTTTACATGATTAAATGTTCTATTCCTTGTACATTTACAATGACTGATTTTAATCACTGGATTACAATTATTGTGGGTTTTATTGAAGTTAAATGTGTTCATTTTGCCTGCAATGATGAGAAGAATGAACCAGTATTGAAATTCAATTCAGTTCAAATTTATTTATACAACACCTTCAACAAGGAGCATTGCTGAAAAGTGCTTTACGTGATCCCCAGGCCCAGTGTCCCCAGAGAGTAAGCCACAGGTGACAGTAGCAAGGAAAAACTCCCTAAGAAAGTAAGAAACCTTGAGAGGAACCAGACTCAAGGAGGAAACCCACCCCCCTTTGGCCAACACTAGGCAGGATAAGTTAATTAATATAATATGATGAAGAACAGTAAGGTAGAACAGACACAATGCTGATTCTACTTTAACCGGGGGAAAAAAAAATATATATATATATACTATATATAATGTATTGGTACGGACCAGCATCACCACCCATGATGGGGATTATAGGTAGCCTGTTTTGTGTATGTCCGTGGAGGCTAGCTAGAGTAACCCCCAGGTTGTTCTGTTGTGTCGGCTTGGTGTTACTGTGTGAGGCAGCTTATCAGTGCTGGTCGCCTCAGTTAAAAGCGCCTTGTTAAACTCGGATATCTCAGCCTCCTGCCTCCTCCGGGAGCTGTCACCACAATATACATACTGTATGATATTTTGCTGTGTAAGATTTGGGATGTACTACCAGATTTGAACTTTCGACTTAAAAGGTATGGGACTGGAACCTTACCCACTGTGCCCCTCTGTGTAAGATCTTACTGTGTAAAATACATACCCACCTAAAATAAATGCTTAGTGTAATGGTCTAGACTGGGATAAACAAGCTAGAAATGTGCAATGTTAGGGCCGGAGAAAGTTGTATCATGGTGGCAGTAGTGTTGATTAAGTAAGTAAAATGCTATTAATTTGACAAAGTAGTCGACATACATGAGTGAGTCACCTTTTAATATAGCTAACATTACCATTTCTCTAAATCCGGAGTCCACTCCAGAAAGCTGACTTACTAAATCCTATAGTTATACCTGAATTCTGATTGAAAGTAGAACTTTAGGACGTGTCGATTCCCTGAATCTCAAGCTAAGAAATCAGGCTGTCTGAAATTCTGCTTTCTGGAAGGGACCTCATTACTTTATCTGTTTTCTTAGAGCTATATTCATTCTCTTCTGTATACCTAATAATCCAAATATAGCACAAGGCTGCAAACGTGATCACCATTTAATTCCTTTCTAGGTTTAAGAATGATAGAACCTGGCAATTAGACCCGTACTTCATCGATTGAGCCGTAGGAGCGCATAGTGTTGCCCTGGTGACAAAAAAAAAAAACTCAAACAGGTGAGCCTGGTTGCAATCTGCTTCCCTTGCGCCCTCTGTTGGATAAAACAATATTTGCAGCACCAGTGCACGAAGGTTTGATAGAATGAAGACCCCCGACATGCGCGTGGGATACGACACGTCAATGATATTTACGTATCAAAATATTTTCACTAAGGGAGGACGCCTTTTTTCTTTCACTAAACGAGTGAGCATCATTATATTACTCAATATATTTAAATCCTGTCCCCGGAAACAGAGAACACAAAGCCGCAGACATCTCTGACGTGGTGTTTAGTGCAGTAGCTTGATTTTTATTAATCTGTATGGCGGGCACTAATATTCAAGGATATTATTCCCATAGCATTTAACATTTGCACTTTTCAAGACGAAACAAAAAGAAACATCGTACACTTGTCAAAATATCAAAATAATCTACACTTGTATACACTGACCTGACGAATACTAGAGCATTACAGGTGGAATACGCATAGCTGTAAAGTGGTGGTGGTTCTATAAGACCCCACAGCTTTAGAGAGCCCGTATAATATACGTTAAATAGTATAGTGCACAGCTGTATGTATTTGGAGGCTCAAAATTCCTTGCTATGCCCCAGGATACACGTCAGTTGACTGGGTTTTCAATTAAAGAACGAAAGTAGTGACAGGACACCACTCAGGGGTATGAATTTGAAAAGGAAGACTTTATTAGCATCTTCAGTGTAATGCTGCAAGTACTGCACACAGTGTCCAACCTTCTGCTCGGATGTCTCCCTTTAAACACACGTACATTTTTTTTCTTACCTAAACTTGCATGCATTTTCTCCATTCTCATCACTCCCCCTGACAGAAATCTCACGAAAATATCACCCCTGGTGACCATCATTCGCACATACATCCATTCGGAAAAACATTTCTCTGTAAGTCCAGCTCTACCTGTGAGCAAATTGACGTTTTCACTAATGTTTCTTCTCACAAAAATGATGTGCTGATTTGTGATCCTACCTCTGGGGAAGGGGGGGGGGACCACAACTGTATGCTGAGCTCTGTGGTTAAGACACAGACCACTCTGTTCGACCCCAAAATGATGACAGTGTCAAGCGAGCATCCCCGGCAATGGTGACAGCAAATCGGCTCGTTACCCTCTGTGAGATTCGCTGCCCGTCACGTCCAGGTGTGAGCAGCCCAATCGTCTAACAAACTGCTGGTGGTCAAATTAATGAGAATGCAGACACAGGTGACCTGAACCTTAAGCTGTTTGCAAACCACATTACTATGGGAAAACGCAAGCATATAATATGGGAGAAGGGGAACTGCTACACACAGTTTGGAAAGGTAAGATAGGTTTGATATTGCCATGGCTACTTTTGTGAAAAGTTGGGGGTTGGCTAATGTAACTGTCTAACCAAAAGGAATGACAGATAATTGTCTATGTTTCATTCATGTCCAGTAACTGTTGATCAAATGACTCACGGGGAGAATAATTCATTTCTCGAGTACCCATAATCTTCCCTGTCTGGGCTTGCTTGTGTGTGTGTGTCTCTCTGAATAATCCCCCCCCCCCCCCCCCCCCCACCACAAACCCCACCCCCAAAAACAAAACAAAAAAAGAAAAAGGAAGATTAAAAAAAAAAAAAAAAGAAGAAAAAAAAATACCAGAGGAAAAAAAA
>JAACJT020000053.1:19388-36925 GCA_009936485.2 Gymnarchus niloticus
AATGAGGGAAGCCGTATTAGAAGCGTATAAACCAGCCAGCCATGCATATCAAATAACCCCCCCCCCCCCCCCACACACACACACAAGCACACACTCACAAAAGAAAACCAGAAAGGAAAGTGTTGACTTGACAGAAAAAAAAGAATGAGGAACCTAATTCCCATGAGGAAAAAAAAAAAATTAAAAATTTAACATATGTAGGACTGTTTTTCTACCTGTGTTGAGGTATCATTATTCTATTCAACTATCTAATGACCTCGGAATTATATAGTGGAAGGTCATATTACCTGATTGTTTTATATGCAAGCAATGTACATTCAGTACAGATTTCTTTAGCAAGACCATAATACAGAAGTTAAACAGGCAAAGCTAGAATAAGTGCAATTCATTTATATACAGAGAGCAGTGGAGGGGCAGTTTTGGTAGAGCGCTGTTAAAACAGAGTGGAAGAACAGAAACACCACATCCTTCCGGCTGTCATCTGTGTCTTTGCCCATCCCTTCACAGCAGCCAAAACCCATAATTTAATGGTGGTTGAAGATGATGATTATGGGAATGAAAATAATTCCTCCTGGGCATTACGGGCTGACGGGTGGGAGGTAGCCTTCCGTATGATGGAGTCCAAAGTGTTTCTGAAGACACTTCATGCCAACTCAAGCCACCAGATACGAGCTTCGACATGACACCGTGGTGCTGCTGGCGTCTGCACACTTGCTTGGTTCAGCGTTCGACGCCACATAACAGATTTGGTTAGCTGCTAGTAAAGGAAGGATTATGCTCACAACAGCAGACAATGGTGAAGGGTGAAAACACGGGACTCGGTCTCATTCTTGATATACCTAAAGTGTAGCAAGAGAGAATAAAAATGGAATGGAGGTGGCAGTGTCTTGGAGACAATGTCTCTTTAAAAATGTTAATGAGTAAGATGACTGGCATTTCTGAGGAGCCAAGGAGGTGAAAATTCAAGGCTGGCAATTTGCATATTCCACCAGGGTATGCCATCTTGAATTGGGGAAAACCAAGCAGACCATTTTTCACTGCCCATTTGAGCATATTAACCATGAGACCCCAATCAAAGCAATTCATCACATCTCCCTTAGGCACCCTCAACAACGTAATTAGGCATCAGCCATCGGGCCCAAATGCCTCCTGGCTTTGTGTATTAAAGGGACAGCACAGAAGATACACCAGTCCATCGTGGCTGGCGTGGTTATCCTCTGGTGAAAACCAGTACTGGGTTTTTCTTTAAAGACGCAGACTTCCCCTCTGTAGAGCCACAGAAATAATACTTAACCCACAGAGTCGTATCAGCACACGATACAAATTTGACCTGTTTTATATGAAACAGCAGCTTCGTGATGGCTAACACTGGACTGAGAACACCTTCTTCGACACTGAAAGATGACGACAGCATTTGTTTAAAAAGATTAAATGTACTAACATCTTAAATAACATTCTATCGGCTTTGAAGTACGGAGCATGTCACTGAACAAACTGGGTTGAAATGACGAAATTTCACTTAGGGTAACAGCAGATACTCATACAATAGGTAGGTCCATGATTTAGCCCAATTCTAAAATAGCCTAGACACTGGATTTCCTGTTTAGGCCACGTATGACTAAGCTGTCAAGAGTAAAAATTAAAAATGATTAAAAAAAAAAAAAAAAAAAAAAGGTAATTTTACAAGAAACATTCTTCCTACGGCAACATTCAAAAAATTTAGACAGGGATGATGCCAACTTGTGTCCTGTAGATAAACAGCATTACTTAGACTTAAAAAAAAAAAAATAAAAAAAAAAAAAAAAAAATTCAAAATCTTTCGATAGCGACTTCATCCTCATCATGATAATATGAAACAATCTCTGAAAAATTTGGTCTCTAGGTAGACAGCAAAGTGCCTGCAGACAAACTCATTGATAACCTACACAACCCCCCACCCCCAGCAGAGATAACAGAACCACCGGTCCTGTTGAAATCCAGTTTAATCTTCATTCCATTGCCTGAATGCCCTCTTTCAGTGCACATGAGGCAAAACCAAGAACAACCACTAGGGAGCATCTTTTTTTTTTAAAAAAAAACAAAAAACAAAAAAAAAAAAAAACCATTTGCAGTATCTGGTTGTTACACAGCTATTTTGCATCGCCTAGCTTCCTATCAGCTGATTAAAATTCATAAGTGCTGCCAGACGTTTGTGAACAGAGTACCTACTTATAGTTAGTGACCAAAAGTAAACAATAAAATGTTTCTGGTTGGGAACAAGATGGAGTCCTCGCTTCCTGATAAAGATCCTATACTTAGTGACCCTAATAATGTAACCCGCTGATCCCTGCAGAGACTCCACACGCTTCTCACCGTCTCCGCTGTGTCTCCACGGTAACAGCTGAGTCATGTGAACTGTAAGTCTCTCGTTGGGTGGGAGTCTGTTAACGGTCATCAACATCCTCACCAGATGTGTAGCAATATGGATGCTTTTAAGGTGCAGCTACAATCAAAACAAAGACAAAATGTCCTGGCCTTAAAATCTGGTTATCCCATATATTTTCGTCATCATTTGCTCATCTAAATCTTATTTTGTGCAAAAAAAAAAAAAAAGGAGACAAACTGCATGCAGGGATGTTCAGAGTCACCAGCAGGAAAAAAAAAAAGCCTGCACCAGTTCATCCCAACATGATCTACCCAAAGCAGGCCTGGCCAAGTCTAGCCTTGCACATGGGCTCTCGCACTTCACCCTGAAGTCAGCTTTTCACTGGCACGCTTCCTTACCTGGTATCTAAACTGCCAGAGAGGAGTCCAATCTCCTCAACTGCTGGCCATCCCTGGATTTGAGGGGGAACCAGTCAGAGTGGTACCAACACCAGACAGCTGTCCATACAGTCAAACAGAAGGGGGTGCTGTGCCAACACCAGTCAGGAACAGCCAAGGTGCCCACTGGAGACTCCACCATCATTTGTTGTGTCCTCTGAAGCCTCACAAATCTCATGACCCCCCCCCAGCAGGTCTTAGCTGGGGGCGTAATGTTGAGTTGCCGGGACAACTTGAGGTTTCCATGTACCGTCAAACATTCAAATTCTGGAACCTCCTCTGGGGAGACCCGAAAGTTCCAGGTGAGTTTTGGCCAAGCACGTGGGTGGGTCTTCCTCCAGGCCAACATACAAGTACGTAGGGAGACGGGATGCGTGGTGTGCAGTACTGTGTAGGAAGCGTGGTCTCGATAAAATACATGCAAGGGGGACTCTGAGGGTCTTAAAAAGCCTCTCCTCAGCGTCTTCTCTCCATTGTGTGCCTCAGGCCTTTCTCATGCACGCGACTCCTTCTTGGAATGAGGCTTGTTTCCCAAGAGAGAGTCGATCTCACTCACCATCTGAGGGGTCATCTGGGACAACACCTGAAACGAGGAAATTGAGCCGAGGTGATGGGTAGTCATTCGCGTGTATGCATGCCTTAGGGTGCAGTTAATGCCTCCCACTGTCTAGGATGTGTACCTGAAGCCTGCGAGTTTACAACGATGAATCGGGTAGATTAAGATACAGAAGTAGTCAATGCTAAATGGTCAGTACTTTATCAGAGAATGAGTTTCCAAACAGTGCGACCCAGTCAGAGAAAATCTTGTGTTAATACACTAATGCTCTCATCCATCCATCCAAGCAGTCAGTGCTAAGCGGTACCCGTAGGGAGCCCAGGTTCTCCACAAGCTGGTCTGTGTTGGAGACGCCCAGCAGCACAGAACTGACTCCCTCACTGCGCAGACACCAAGCTGGGAGAGAACAACAGACAGAGAGAAAGACAATGACACAAAATGGCACGATGGACAAAACTACAGACAGCGTTAGACACCACCTTAAAGACCCACAGACCCAGCCACCGTATAACCACACAGTCTTCAAGCATTACCACACCCACACAAACGAACCGCTACCGTAAACCGAACCCCACAGAACACACACATTCAGGCCTCCAAACGAAGGTGGCAACGTACCGATAGCCAGCTGTGCGGCGGTGCAGCCCAGCCGCTCGGCCAGCAGATGGAGCTCTTTGATCTTGGCCAGCTGTCGGCGGCCTTCCTCGCTCTTCACACGCTCCTTGAGCCACTGGTACCCCTGGGAATCGGGACACTCCCCTTAACCGAGCCTTCCGCAAACGTCCACGCCAATCAAGTGCCGATCAGTCAAAGGACACAAAGTGTGACAAACGTCTGCTCGAAGAGACCGCAGGAGGCTGACACAAAGCGTCGCTCCTCACCGACGGTCCACAGAATTACAATACCATCCGGAGCAGACAGGAAACGGACTTCGGGCCGAAGCCCTGACCGAACGTAGAGAGGCTTTTGGATTCGCTCAGATGCTTAATTCAGAGCTACCCAGCCACGGCCGATGGCTCACCTTCATGGCGGCCCTGGAGCAGTCGGGGATGCCGTCGTTGTACTTCCCGGTGATGAGCCCGCAGGCCAAGGGGGACCAAGTCATGGCTCCCACACCTAACATATGCGCACATGCAAGAAGGAATGCCTTATTATAAGAATTATTATTAACAACAAGACAAGGATATATTAAAAGAATTTCACACCTGTTTTTAAATTTCATTGCTCTATTTCAGTGTACATATGTGAACCAGAGTGATTTTTCGTGCTGAATATCGCTGTTTACTGCACCATCACGAGTCGGCAGGAGGTAGAGTGGCGGCTCAGGGCTGTGTATGGATGATCTCCTGTTACCATGGCAATTGATCCTAAGCCACTCCCATCTCGGATAACCCACTTAATAAACCCAAAAGTCAGAACGTGTCCAACCGTTCCAGCCGGGCACTGGCCCTCGTGCCACAAGACAAATAGGTCAGTATTTTTCGAGCCTAAGGTTTCGTCAGACGCAGCTTTGGACTCTGCTCAATCTGATTTATGGGGTGCGCTGTTTCCCGCGGGGAGACCAGATTTCAGAGATAGTATCTCCACTCAGCTGTCAGCACAAACTCATACTTTTTTGCCCCCAAAAAACAGACAGATTTGTACGTCTCCCTGCTTTTAAGGCCCCTCCATCTCCTTGTCATAAATAATCCTGTTTGGTCACAGATGGTTCTGATGACAGCGTCCTTAATTATTTCTGCAATTAAGTAATTATTAAAAAACTAAAAACAAAAATAGAGTTATATTTCGGTAGTACCATCGATCCATCTTCCAGCGGCTTATCCAGCACCGGGTCTCTGTGACCCTGCAGTCTCTCCTAGGAAGAACAGGGCAAAATATAGGGGACACCCTCACCATCGTGCTGCTCAGAGCACAAACACACACACCCACCCTATGGGTAAATAGGGGCTGACAATTCACAGGGAACACAAACCTCACTAGAGAATGCAGGGGTGGGCCTCAAACCCCCATCCCTGAAACTCTGAGGCCATACACCCAGTGATACACCCAGAACCACCACGCCCCCTCGTGGTGGCACTCATTGCTAGACCCACATCCGTCGTGCCACTGAGACTCCTATCCTGCTTCAACACCGGTATCCTGTCAGCACATCCGGCCTCTTTAACGTAGCGCAGAATTCCGGGTGGCAGACGAAAGTTTGAGTCGAGGGAAGTGGCTCACAGTCAAAAACATTGGGAAATAAAGCGGGGACTTGGGGGGGTGGGGGCAGACATATGGATTGGGTTTGGACTGCAAAAGTTGCTATGGTAACGGCCGCCTGTGTGTGTGCCGGCACTCATTGTCGGAGCCAGCTTTATCCCCAATGGGCCACACTCAGACAATCCGGACGGATTATGACTCAGCTCTCACTAAATGACTGAGACATACCTGGTGCACACTAGGGCCTGTCGTAATTAAGCTTCATGATTGAGCTCATTGAGTGATTAATGGGATTTCTGTGTAACTGATGATGGAACCTCGTCTGGTCTCCTGTACCAGGCCTTCAGGCACCTAACATTCCATGGCGGAAAGCAACTGACCGATCTTGTGGTAGAGCTCAGGCAGCTGGACCTCCACTTTGTCCCTCTGGAAGTAGTGGTACTCCGCCTGCTCGCACACTGGTGGGATCAGGTTGAACTGGCGAGCAACAGAGTATGCCTCCTGGTGGCGGGAGGACAGAACTGCAATGTTGGTGGAATAACGTCTGGCCGAAGGTAGTCATTTTATAAAGGCTGTCATTGAGGGCTGGACTAAAGTCTCAACTTCACTAGGGTAAAAATTGGACAGGTGACAAGGAGCGACTCCAGGCTGGCGAAGGTGGTGGCCGGTGGCGAGATTGGGCGGGACTCACCATGATCTCCATGGCACTCCAGCGAGACGTGCCCCAATACATGGCCATGCCCTGGTTGATGACAAATGTCATGGCGCGCACCACCTCTGCAAGACACGCACAAACGTGAGCCGCAAAACTCCAAAAGACAATGCCTTTAAATTACGCCACGGTCATGGCCAAGCAGGATATTGTACCGGATCACAAGCCGAGGGACATGAAAGCAAAGCCCACCCGCCCCAATCCGCCACACGGGTGCTGACCTTCCATGGGGCTATTGACGTCGGTGCGGTTGGCAAACACGATGTCCACGTACTCCAACTGCAGTCTGGACAGGGAGCCCCGCAACCCTGCACCACCCACAACACAACAAACCTGCATCACACTGACCGTCACCAGCATACGTGATCTCAGAATTACATCATACCACACAATCATGCATGTGCACCTACAACTGTGGAGACACTAGGTCAGGTTTCTTTCCTAGTGACACGTTTTTATATGCTTATCATTACGCTTTATCGCCATGTTCGGTCATTTCTCCAGTCCATCACTAGGTGGCAGTGTTGAGCAGGGGCCACAGCAGCCAGCTGTGCCCCGCAGTTCAGACAGTAGGACATTGCAGTAGAGCTCAGGAAAGAACACGAGCCAATTTGTTACACTCCGCAGAAACAGCTGGGTGTCTAGCGGTAGGTGCAGAGTCACGAACGATAAGCAAGGCGACGAGGTCACGAGGAACGCTCACGTATGGATCCATGCGACAGCACTGAACAAACTGGTGTGCGTACGCGTGTGTGTGGGGGGGGGTGTAGGGGTTGGGGGGGGCTGGGGGGGGGGGGGGGGGGGGGGCTCCACGCAGTCTCTCTGCATGTGCTGACAAGACACTTAATCCAAGCATTCATAAGCCCACACCGGGGTGTGGGGGCTGGTGATGAAGGAGGCAACTAGAGACTAAGAATGAAGATGAACCCTGCAATGTGGGGGGGTGAGACCACCGTGATACAGCAGGGTCCATTTACTTACCTTCAGTCCGCATGCTTAAAAAGACACACAACACTAAACTATGACCCATATACAGAGCTGGACAAGCACTGATGTGCATAAGGAGAAGGCTGTTCAAAGGTACAACAACGGTACCCTATTTGCTTTTGAACCTATGACTATTTTGGTTTGTCAAACAACGCAACAATACAGTGAGGTTACCTTTAATGTGGCAAGAGAATCACATTTTGGCTCCAGCTGTAAATATTCATCATTTTTTAAAGTATTTACATTTATGCTAAGAATGAAGACGACGATGAAGCAAGCCCCAGCCCCACCCCCGTACCTTCTATAATGTGCTTCCTGGACAGTCCCCTCTCTGTCTCCGCCCTGCAGATCAACATGGGTACAGTCAGGCTTTCACAGGCAGAACGCCACAGCTGGGATTTGAGCCCCATCACCCCTGGATCTGCACTGGCCACTCTGCCTTGTTTACACTCCTATTTGTGGGTTTTTTTTTTTTTTTGCAAGATTTTCATTTAACTATAATGAAACAGACTTGCATACATTCATAGTATAAACCTCCTCCTCATTTACCGCTCACATTCATAATTTAACTTTATATTTAACAATTTGTCAAGATTAACTCAATTTCACTTTTTATCCATTTCACTGGCAACATTTTCTAAGGATAACAAGATGAAATATTCATGGCGACTTAAGATAACTGAAAACAAGCAATGAACCTGATTAAACCAGAAATAAGATTCATTGACAACGTACCCTACGCCTCCATTTTCATCTAGGTTCACTTAAATTCCCGTCATACCTGAGTGCCAAACATTCCTCTTCCTCCGTACACTCATTTTTCTCGTATTTCAGTCTCCAAGGAGACTAATTGTGCTCCCCCCCATCAGACACTTACTGTCCTCCCCAGTAGATTTTGGTGGTCACCACGAAACTGGAGCGCCTGAGACACACAGGGGGAAGTGGGCGGGGCACAATTAGTCGTCTTTACATGCCAGTCTAATAACTCGCTTGCATTGCAGACGTCTGAGAACAAAGGACTAAACGGATCTGATGAAATGCAAATCAATAGAGAAGGAGCACAGCTGATTAGAAAGGTAAATCAGTCACCTCCATCCTTTCTTTTTGATGATGTTGCCCAAGGTGATTTCAGCTCTGGAGAGAAACAGAGATAGAGAGAGAGAGAGACAGAGAAAACCTCCCGTTAAAATCATCCGGCCCCAGCAGCAAGCGGAATAATGCAGTCTGCGTGCAGGCCAGTGTCTGTCAGGCAGACTGATAGCATTCCTGAGGCAAAGAGCTAGTAAGAGAAAGCTCACCTTCCTGAGGCGTACACCTCTGCGGTGTCGAACAGGTTGATGCCGTTCTCATATGCGATTGTCATCAAGCTCTCGGCCATCTGTGTGGTGGCGGGGGGACAAGAAGAGACGGTGATTCAGAGAGTCAGGGAGAGTCTCAGCGGGTTGATACATCAAGACTCCGCTTCCGAAGACTTACCTCGTCTGAGATCTGTGATCCAAAAGTCACCCAGGTCCCTGGTAAGACGGAGACTGATTGTTTAGGGTAAAAGTGAGGCTTAAAGGTAGAGAATCACGCTCAAGCTCAAAAGGCATACTGAACTAACATCGCTGGTGCATGTCAATAAACCTTGGGAATGGAAATAATCGGAGTTGGCCACCAGGAGGCGCTGCAGTGCCTACTCACCAAGGCCCAGGCAGGACACACGCAGGCCTGATTTTCCAAGGTTCCTGGGAAGAGAGACACCGGGAAGAATTCAGCTTTGAAGCACCCGTTAATGTGCCGGCGTTGCCACGGCGACCACCAAGTAGTTAACGTTTCCGGCATGGAGTCGACGTGCCCTCCTGGCCTTGGCTTGCACCGCGAGCGCCATCGCCCACCAGGACACGTTTAACCTGATACAGGCATTTGGCCGGGGACGTGGCGTGCGACATGAGCATCTGGCAGGGCGCGCTGAGTCACGCACCAGCTTTGGCATGCGGGTTGGAAGCACACGTTTGGCTCTGGCAGGGGGGCCATGCGTGTCTGACTGTTCCAGCCAGTGACCCCTGAAATGCCTTCCTCTGGGGAATGGATTGGAACCCAGGCAGAATCGTCATCACTGTTGAGCTTTATGGTGGAAGATACTATTTTGGGGTGTACAGGTAGCTGAAAAGCTTGGCACGTCCTGTGCGTGTCTGTGTGCAATGGCCGTGACATAACCCCCCCCCACTGTTGCCGGTCATCTCCTGGGTCACGCCAGAGGTCTCCTTGTCACCGGCCAGCTCCGGTCGTCATGCCGACCATCCACCCCCACGTTCCTGCCGCCCCACATGCGTTTCAGATGCTGAGCCTCGCTGTGCGCTGTGCCGGAGGGGGTGGGTTTACTGGATAGGTGAACTTGGCACCCTTTCTACAGCCCATCACCAGGGGGCAGTAGTGAAGCAAAGAGAGTTACAAGTCCAAAAAGAGAGTGTTGCTAAGGTCACCAAGCTTGAATCAAAAGGACCAAAAGTAAATCCAGCCACCTTACCATCAGTGACGCCAAGCACAACTCGCCAGACGGGATGACTCGCCGCCCTTTTAGATGTTGTGAATCCAGCACTATTGCTATGAACTTTCCATGAGACGATTGATTTTACAGCCAGATTTAACTTTCATAATTATGGTAAAACGGTGTTTTTCCTGTGTTCTGATGACGTTTTTATTTTGAATGTAAGCCGAGTTTATTCAGCCAAGGTTAAGTGAAAACTGTTCATCTGTGTCATCACACATTGCTGTTGTGTGTCATGCGCCCAGAAATTCCGTCAGACGGATCGACCCGTCTTATAAGATGATCCCACTTTGCTGAAAACAAAAACGCATCTTATAGGGTGTTACATATGGTATGCGGCACAGGGTCACGGAGGGCATGGAATCTATCCCAGGATGCACTGGACTGATTCCACTGCAGGGCATCTACTCACACGCCAAATCAACCTTATCTCATGAAAACAGGGAGAACACGAACGCAACCCGAACCCACAACGGTGGAGGTCTGGGGCTACGGCACTACCCACTGAAGCACCGTATGAGAAGCAGATGCCGTTTGCTACTTCTCGTTAATCGGGTTCTCTCTGCCAGGTTTCGTGGCCAAAGGGTCGCAGGTTCGAATTCCTGCCTGTGAGGCGATTAATTCAGGCTCGCTGTGAAACACGACATTCCAAGAAGAACAGACAGACAAATAAGGCGAAGCAAAAGATCCACGACACGGAGCCGTGAGACGGAACTGATACCGGTGGCCACCAGCACTGATGATGTATCCGGAACCGAGAAACGCGTGTTTAACACCCCTCATCAGAACAGCATCACTGACTCTCAGACGAACCCGACTTAACTTTAACAGGGACCACTGATTCATGGACCAGTCTGACCGATAACTGGGGGTGACTCTTTGACACGTGAGGAACTCCTTTCCGGTAGCCTCATTTTTCCGCCCAGCTGCGAATGTCTGTTACAGGTCAGGAACTATTTGACACACACTCTTTGTTGGATAAATTTAGCTCCCAAACCAACCCCTTCATCTAAGGAGACCGCTTCCAGTTTGACACTTTTCCAGTTCTTTTTGATGTGAGTTTTCACTTCGCCAAAAGGTACAACAACCGTCCCTCTCGGAATTGAGCCACCCACAACGCAGCATGTGTTACATCCAGCAGATAAATATCCCTGTAACGCCGACACACATTGACCACGGCGCCCCCCCCCACCTCATTAGAGAGGTGCACCAGCTGGAGGACTGTCAGAAGCATGGTGGAACGCGCAGCGGGGAGCCTTTCATCTCGACCGCCACAACTCGCGGTTCGCCGACTGCCTGCCGCAGATGCGGTTCGATGAAGAGACAGACCATCAGAGTGGTTATAGCCAGCCGGCCCAGCACCGCATTGTCTCCCTAAACTATTTCCGTTTGTGCCGAGTAGCTATTTTGAGAACAAAGCATCCTGGGATTGCGTACACATGTACCTTGCCTCAATGAGTGCGTGTGTGTGACCACACGAGCTCCCATCAATCTCCTGCTCCCCCTTCACCAGCGTCGACGTCCAGAGACTCCGCCTCCCTTAAGACGGATCTCAGCTTGTCAAGAAAACCAACAAATTAGCAGACATTAAGGGTTCACAAAAACAGAGAAGCAGACGGTCTCCAGCACGACATGCAGATGGTGTATTGGTGTAGATCTGCCCATGAAGCATCATAAGAGGCATTCTAATGGTGTTTTGTCTATTCTTTATTATTGAGCAGCATTCAGTCAATCTGTACATCCTGCATGCAGAGACACACACACACACACACACACACACACACACAAGCTTGTTATTGATACATCTTCTATTTTGACACTTCCACTTCCCAGAGTGGAATGTGGAATAATCAGGGCTTTCTTAATCTGAGCTCAGTCCTCCCAGGAAACGCTAACGGGACGGCCGGGGGGGAGTTGCCGGCGTGTCCCGCTGAAGCCTTAATCAAAGCCACGGCGTAGAGGCAGAAGTGCCAACGGCTAAATCTGCAGGCTAGCAGCGACTCAGCCTCCGGGGTGGATGGGTCTTGCAGCCTGTCACTGCATGTTGCCGTGGAACCGGGACCAAGTTTTCCACAGCATCCGTGCCCAGGTAAATCACTTGGCTGTCCCGGGGGAGGGAAGTGTACTGCTGAACACCCCCCCCCCCCCACTTCTTCCCTGCTTTCTCCCCCTTCAGACTGTCAGGTTCTAGATTTCTCTAGAACAGCTCTGAGAAAGCTACATCTCTCACCTGCACCTGTGGCTCCGCCTTCTCCCAGTGGCTCCGCCTCCCATATGCATGCGAGTCTGTGGAGGGTTGGAGCTGTGTGTGCGCGCGCATGTGTGTAGCTGGTCAGGACAGGTTCACAAGTGTGATGAGCAACATCCACGCAAACACACTGTGTCGCAGCCTCCGACACTTCCAACACACACACACACCCACCCACACCCACCAACTCACGTGCCACCAACATACCAGTGCTCATGGCATCACTACCCGCGTGAGCTCCTGCTGTGTGGACACGGACAATACTGTCCACCTCGGTGGCATGATGAGATGTGGCTCATGCTACACATTATCCAGGCACAAACCTCTCTTATCACCCATATCTGTCCAGCTCCACCCAGGGGCTGTGGCTGACCCAGGGTTGGGCAGGGACATGCGACACCATCCCGAAGGATAGGTGCAAGATGGCAATGGTGCCCCACCCAAGAAGATGCACGCACACTAAAAACACCACGATGGCTCCGCCTCGCTCAGACACCCAAACACGCATGGTAGCTTCAGAATACTGCAATGCACCGCAAGCGTATTTACTTGAATGAGTGCGGGTGAGAGAGAATGAGGGAGAGAGAGGAAGAAAGAGAGAAACAGAGGGAGAAAGAGACTGGGACTGTGTTCCGGCAGCCAGCGCTGGATCCCGAAACATTTCAGGTCCTGATTAATGCCCCTTTTAATTAGCTAGCCCAGGCAATTAAGAAGCTTGCAGAGATGAGGATCGGGGACACAGGTACCACCTGGCCAGATCGCCTGAGATAACCGGATATCCCTCCGCACCACTCAGAGCTCAGATATCCTGGGAGGTGGGGGGAAAGACACGACGCGCCTCAATCGCACCAAAAGACAACCAGACCCTCACAATAAAATCCTCATAATCCTCATCACCGAAAGACTAACGGAGACGTAGGGGGTGATCAGGTGGTTCACAAGTGTCACAGACAATGGGAACAGAGCACAGACAGGCCGTGATTGGCTTCAGTGGCTGTGACAGTCATAACCACCATGCGGTGCTGTAATCGGCTCCCTAGATATGCATCGCTACCGGCGACCATGGCGCCGAGGATGACATCACAGAACATCACTCCGAAGGAGGACGACACCCAGTCTAGAGAACATGCCGGAAAGGTCACCTGAAATATCTAAGCTATTCGTAGATTATGAGAATTTTAAATAGATCCATTTATTTTTATTAGTGGCTTTAATCCAAAAGCAATCTAAAAAGTTTATAGTTTTATCTGTGCCAACTTTACTGAAGTAATAGAGTAAATTACCTTGCTCGGTAGCACAGTCACAGACTCATTCTGGGATTTGAACCCACAACCTCCAGGTCGGTCAGCCACCCACTCACCCATAAAACCAACAAGGTCACCGGGAGCCGGTCACCGACTGGCAGGAAGACAGATCCTGCAGCTCTCCAGTCAAGGTCACTTGTCTCTGGAGCCTGTCACCACCCCCCCCCCAGAGCCAGCAGCAGGTAGCTCAGTGACATTCTGGCCAAGTTCTAATCCCGCAGGAGGCTGTGCTGTTGTACCTCTTGCCTGAAAATTGTGCTTTAATTCAGTATACTGTACTGATGTGTAAATACGGAATAACCGCCGTACAATAATTAAGGCAAATCACTAAGAAACCTAAATTAATTTTACAGGGAAAAAATAGCTTTAAAGGCACTGTACAAATCCATAGTTTGGACACAATGCTTTGGAATCAGATTTCTAAGTGCCATCTTAACTTCTCTTCGATCCAAATTCCCTTATTACCCAGCCTGCCTTGCCTCCTACAAACAAAATCTGAAAGCTGAACTTCCTGTTGAATTAGTGTTTCAAACGTGGCTGGACCATAAGGAAAGGTGCCACCCTGTTGAGAGGACTCTGGCCAATCCCTGTACTCCCAGCTCTTGCAACGGGGCCCAGTTGACACCAAGACCCACCGCGTAAACCAATCTCACACTGGCCCTGTCCAATCAGATTTGAAGGTCGGCAGGATGGGCGTCGTCAACAGGTGGACACAGCTATAGGCAGGGGCTGGGGCCTTTCATGTAATTCACCCACACTAGGTACCTAGAAGCGAGTGTGTTACAAACACCATTATTTACATATATTACTCTCACTAGCCCCATAACCAGTAAGGCTAATCATGCATCCATCCAGCTTCCAAAACCATTATGCACTTGAAGCATAGCGTCCTGTAAATAAAAAGGAAATAGGGAAAAAGCTCCGCCCCCAAAATCAGGCTGCAGAACGGCAGAAAAGTCATCATGTCGAGGGGAGTGTCCTACATTAAACAGCCACGCTGGTGTGGAGAAGAGGATGTGTTTCAGAACGAGCGAGAATTAAATTCAGACGCCGTTCCAATGCGGACCATGGTGGAGGAGCCAGTTTGGCACTGGGTTTTTAAAAGGTCAGTCTCGCCCCCATTTTATTTTCTTCTTTTCATGAAATTGTGGTTCATAAAGTATAATGTCATAAAACTGCCACGACAAAGGACACAGACGCACGCACCCCCTCACACCGAAATGGTTCGTTCATTGAGCCTGACCAAGTAGGTCCTCACTGTGCAGGTAAACCGCAGGCTCCCGTGAGGTCCGGATGGGCGTGAGGCACCTGTCTGAATTGCCATTGAACCGGCAGGACAAGAGGCATAGACAACAGCAGCGGACCGGTTCTAGGGGCGGCTTTGTCGTCGGCGTTTCAAAGCACCTGGGCAGTTATGAATCTTTGAAGAGGTTGTATAAGCAGGGGCACTCTAGAGCACTGATTTGTTCACCGTATCAGTTACAGTAATCATGCTGGCCAATACTCATCAAGCCTCTCTGAAGACTCCTTTCGAAATTCAGCAGACGCTTTAAAATGATTGCGTATATCCAAGCACGTGCTAAGACCTTCGAGAGATTGCACTTTGACACGTTAGTTTAGCATGCGTCTAAATTTGACTGATTCCTGCCCTTAACTTATCGAACCAAACCCCTCCACTTACCCCGCCTACAAGCATGGCTCTGCCCACAGTCACACCCACTCACCTGTACTTCATGTTACTGTGTCTTCCGATGGCCTCCTTCATGTGAGCGTGGCCCTGGGGGACGTTCCGTGCAGCAGCTGTCTCCCTGGGCTTGGTCAGCCCCTGGGTTGCGTGGTGCCCATTTCCACCCTGGCCGCCAGCCCCGCTTCCTCCGCTCCCACTGCCACCCCCCGGTGGTGGCGCGGTGCGCAGGCCGCACAAGCGGTCCTCGCTGCGGCTCTTCAGGTTATGCTCCGTGCAGGCGAAGGACACCTGCATCCTGGAAGCCTCAGGTCCTGAGCCTCAGGTGCAGTCCTCCAGGCTGACCGGGTGGCAGAGTCCCTACACCACTCCGTTTGGCTCCTCTGCTCAGCCTCCTGCCCCCCCAGTCCCCGTCTCCACCTGTTCCGGGGTCGAGGTCTGGCAGCCCTGCTATCCCAGTCGTAGCCCCAAGGTCCTGTCCTAGTGGCACGGATGGACCTATTCTTCAGAAGGGATGTTGGCCGAGGTCCAGACTTCTGTGCTGGCTATGCTCACACTCCCTGAAACAACAAGCCTAGCTGTGTGGACGTGGGCTAAACTGAAGTCTCAGAGCTTGTGCACAGACCTGCCCCATGACAGCACGCCTGCGGATTTTCGTTGCGAGCTGTGGATTCTGATAAATTGTTTTTTTATATATTTTGTTAAGGCTGAATGCTCCTGCAGTAGGCCGATGAGCTGCACACTCCACACTAATTGCCCCAAGTAGAACCACAAGGCTCCCACGCGTGCAGCGCAACAGATTCTGCCAAGAAACCACCTCACGCACGGAGTATCGCTTGCCAGCCGACTGACACACCGGCGCACTAACCGACGCGCTGACACGTTGGACAGCGGTTGCTTCAGGTCTCGCACTAAACGGACACTCAACGGATGAGGGCACGCGGACGAAGTAATGCACGACCGCCAGTGCCGCGCTGGACAGTCACTATCATACACACACACACACACACAGAGAAAGAAGCGAAACGATCTGACTCACTGCTCAGTCACACCGCCGGACTGCCAGAGCAGCGCTGGCCGGACTCCTGCTGCTTTTATTAACGGCAATTACCTTCATCGTCGACCGCTACTACGGCGAAAAGGGAGCCGGCAGCCCGTGCGTCGTCTCCCATCAAACAGCATGCCGTGCACGACAGCCGCCAGCAAGCGACATCGCAAAAGTAGCGCCGAAAACGACTCCGCTAATGAGCTGATTAAGAGACGCCTAATTGCTGCTGTTCGGCAACGCGCGCGAGCTTCCCCAATAAATCCGACACTCGTTTATAACGAAAAAGGCAGCTTTTCTTACAAATCCACGAAAACACAAACATGCAACGTATGCTGCATCGGTGGTTGCGGGAATAATAATAAAAAAACACACCTGCTTACTTCTTTCTTTCATGCATTTCCAACCCTCCCCATCCTACCCTCTTTCTAATTGGAACGCGCACGCAAAATAAAAAAAAACAGGCTTTGTTGATCGAGTAAAGAAGAACGCGAGAAAGCTTCTCTACTCAAATAAAAGCAGATTCGACGCCGCAGAGGGACGAAGTGGTGGTCCCCTTTCCCCTCCGTGTCATTTGGCTGGTGGTCTTCAGATCGGCCGACGAAGAGGCGAGCCGCAGCCGCACACATGCGCGCGTTGACGGACGACCCATCAGCCGTGTGTAAACACACACAGACACACACGGGTGCAAGTCATCGTTTCACCACAAACCACTCCCTTTTTCCTAAACACTCGTATGTGTCGCTTAGCCCTTCCTAACCATTATAGCTTCTTGTATTTCCATATCTCTAATATCTAATTTAGCTCATACGGCGCTTTGTGCGTCGCCGGTGTTATTTCTGCATTGGCAAATCTTTGTTTGACAAAGAATGCACAATGTTTAGTGCTTATAAGAAATGTCAATGAAATTGAGTATGAAGAGCAGAGGTAAAAAATACTATATTATAAAGGGTAACACTTGGGCAGAATATGAAGCTATAAAAAACTGAAGAACATTATCAAAGCACAGTTTCTGTCCCCCCCCCCCCCATCTCCCCCCTTCTCCTGCATTGAAACGTAGGCATGCAGGCAGGATGCTCTGCTGGTTAACCCAACTTGCATGTGACAGGATTATTCTGCCTGTTATACGCAGTGGAAGGGGAGCCGAGGGGCAGCGGTGGAAGGGGGGCAGTAGAATGAGTGAGAATTGGTAGGGGGAGGGGGTTTCAAATTTATAGGGGATTTTGGGCTTAGGGAGCCAGCAATATCACACACATAATCACAAGCGGCCCCTGTGTGCCCTGTTTTCATCTTGGTCTCAGTTTTAAGCACTTTCTCGGGATGTTTCTCCGGGGAGTATGGGGGGGGGGGGTGTGTGAGAAAGGGGGTTGGGTGTGAGAAATGCGACTGGGGCACAAACGCAGGGCCCCCACAACAAGCCCCGGTCTACACAATACCTGCACAGAGGCTTGGCCTCAGAGGCCCCCCCCC
>JAACJT020000053.1:41095-61458 GCA_009936485.2 Gymnarchus niloticus
TCCTGGCTTTACTGTCTCACTCCATTCTTGTCTTCACCAGTGTCTCACTCCATTCCTGACTTTACTGTCTCACTTCACTCCTGGCTTTACTGTCTCACTCCATTCTTGTCTTCACCAGTGTCTCACTCCATTCCTGACTTTACTGTCTCACTTCATTATTGGCTTCACTAATGTCTCACTCCATTCCTGTGCAACATAGCAAGGCTGCATTCATGATTAGATTAGATTAGATTATTTGTCTTTAGATTATTATTTGTCTTTCAAGTGTGAGGATTAGACTGGACCTTTCTGCAGTGTACATGTTCCTACACACACAGAGCATAACTCTTCACAAAAAGACCCGAATATAACTGAAAGCTCCCTGGACAGTTTCAGACAGCCGAGTAACCTGCACCTTCACCCGGCTCTGATTGATGTCATCAGGCTCCATCTCCTTCCCTTTCTGACTCCCTTTCCCCACATTTAATCTGCTCCATTTTGATCTAATCTTCCCCCGCTTATTCTGATAGGTGAGGCTGGCACATGTCTCTGGGTAATGTTGACCCTGCTCCCAGAATGTCTCACCGCATGTTCAGCCTCGGACTATCCACAGCAAACCTGACAGCTGGCAGTCGAGCACTCAATAGTGGATGGAGATACGTTAGCGGAAGGAGCTAACCTAGCGGATGGAGTTATGTTAGCAAACAAAGCAGCAGCCATCACGCTCACAGAGGGCAGGCGACTGGCGGTTCCTAAACCGGTAGAGGGGCCGTCAGACACACACATACAAACTGTATCTTCGTAAGAATGCCCCAAACACAAGCTGAGCATGGACAACAGAAACAGAATGAAACTTGGGATAGTTCTTTCCAACCTTTATATTGAAACCGCCTTTGAGTTTGTGGCACCGTTTTCTCGAAAGCTTGCAAAACACACCAAGCCGTGCCCAGGCAGCCACGTGTGCCTCGTGTATGGACGTCTCACTGAGTTCCGCTCATCAACTGAAGTTTCAGTCTTATCCCACTTTAAAGTTTTATTTACTTTGCCTTTTGCTGCTTACTCGACGCTTTTACACAAAAGACTCCCGCCATTTGCATCATCTGTCGTCTCTCTGAAGTGTTTCGGGATAAATACCTTCTTTGAGAATGACCATAACGGCACCCTACTTGAGATTTAAGCCAACACCCCTCAGAGTTAAAAATCCGAGTCCTTAACCGCTACACTGCAATTCTTTGATGCCACCGGCTCAACCGGCGTCGCTCCATGAAGGTCTTCACGAGAGCGGAGAACGCCACGCCGAGAGTGGAGAACGCCACGCCAAGATGGCCGAACGCCAGCCCTATCACAATGAATCAGGCCATTCATCTGTCTGCCAGCTGTCCCGTCTCCGTCTCCTTCGCTATTGCTCTGGCAGAGTGATGTGAAATGGCCGCTGTCCTACATCATTGATGTTCTTATCGTTATTTATCCATTTGCTTTTTGATGAATGTCAGCACCCTCCTGGCCGATCAGGTTGAATGAAGATAGCGGATGTTCTGTGTCTGGAGTGATGTTCTCCAGCCGCAATGCGCCAGATCTGGAGCAACTGAGCTCATTCTCCTCACCCGAGGCGGCAAAGTATAGCAGCATACGGATTTCATTTCGTCCCATCACGGTTGCTATACTGGAAACACAGGAAATCATGTAAATGCACTGAGTCACACTGACTCTGTTTTTTGAATTTTCCCCCTCCATTTTCTGTTTGTTTTCATCACTCAGCTTCTACTGTGAAACTTTCTGCCCTCAAGCAATACCCAGCATCGACCCCTTGGCCAGCAAATATGACAAATTGACCCTGAGTCCATTATCTTAATAATGGCCACATACCCTCAGTGTGATGCCGCAAGTTTTAAAGGATGGTTTGGCTCCCAGGGAGCATCGATGCAATTAGGCAAGGCGTGATCAGATGTACAAACATAATCCTTCCTCTGGAGCGTGTGAACTTTTCCTACTGAGACCCCATCGGGAGGATTAGTAACCCATCGAAAACAGCCAGGGTGGATAACGCTGACAGACTGCAGATGACAAGGAAAATATTCCTGAAGAATTCCACCACATGTTTCCTTAAAATATCGATGCAGACGTGACCTAGGAAACGTGACCTCACTGAGTGGTTTTAACAAACGGCTGTGGGTTCGAGCCCAGGTAGGAACCTAAATTCAAACTTTGATGATGCGACAGAGCCAGGAAGCGAACGCTCGCAAATTCCTGTGCTTTACCCATACTAATAACACAGGCTGCATTGTGGGAAGTCCCCAAAGCATTGTGGGACGTGTTCTCCAGCTGTTTACTCACCTGTAGGGCATGGCCGTACGTTCAGCCACACAGGTCACCTGTGACAGCTGACACTGGTGCAGGAACATCTCCAGTCGCCGTCTCTCCAGCAGCCTCTGCGCTGCCTCCAGGATCTGCGAGGCCAGGGCCACTGACTCGTCCCAGGTTGGTCCGCCCGCTCCGCCCCGTCCTGCTCGCTGCCATCGGTGGCTCGGGCTTCTTGCCGATGCTGTAGATCTCCATCGTGAACTTGCCCCCCTTGCCCCTATCACCCCCTGTCACCCGTCTGGCAAATATGATGACACAGAACCTTCCGGAGGTGAATGGTCTGGATGTGCAGCGCTCGCTCCTCACAGAATGGCTGCTCTTCTTATCCCTCCCACCATAAAGGGCTCGATAATCTATAACGTCTCAATATTCCACCCGCACTCAATCTGCCAAATCACAGGCCGGCATTTGTATGCTCAGATTTCTATTAAAGTAGCTATAGTTTGAATTTTCTCTTGAGACGTTCAACATTTTGTGGTTTAGTCCCTGAAAAATCAAACGGATGCTCCATAATTCATGGACATTGTCACAAAAAAAGACTATTTTTTTGCTTGTAAGAATAAGCAAATATATCCCAGCAATGCTGTTAACTGCTTCATAATTTAAATAAAGAGTGTGTTTGTTAATGAAAGGATTATTTTTATTTTTCGGCTCACAGGTTCTCCAGGACGTAAACTCGGCAGTATTAGCCAGTCCTCACTGAAGTGATGTGAGTTTGATTTTTGTCATTAAAAAGAGTTCACAAAGGCCTGCAAAGGTGTTTGCTGTGAAACTGGAACATGTAGGTAGGCCTCACGGTGGGGCTTGGGAAAGAGACCCTTGTGGAGCCCACGCCCTCGAGGGTGAACATCCTGGTTTAGATGCCTTTCAGGGAAAATGGAAAAATGGTACACGGCCTCACCAACAAGCAGTCACTCAAAAACGGGAGCTTCTCCGCCGAGATGAATGAGCCTCCTTACAGCAGACTATGGGTTTGTGTCCAAATATTAGCCGAGAGCCAAAAATGACACCAGTGAGGGGAAGGGGGGGATGGATGTAACTTATCGTACTACTGTATACACCAAGCATGCAAGGTACAGATTTCCTCCCAGCATGCACTGGTAACCTATTTATGGTGCCCAGCTGGGCTGCTGGTTCTAATATATCTCTGTGTGTTTGCTGCTCTGCACAGGATCCAGTGATTCACCCCTTAAGGTGAGGGGTCATAAATTGTTTACCCAGGTCAGATGGGCAGGGGGCGGACCATCCTAGGAAACCCTCGGCCGGGCACATGCACACTTTACATGCAATTTAGAGACACGGATTAACATCACTGCGTGTCATTTGACCACGTGGGGAAACCGGCGTGACAGGAGAGAATGTGCAAACTCGCCGAGCTGAGATTCGAACCCCCAACCCTGCAGGCGGGCAACCCACTGTGCCACGTGCATGCCTTACACATATTTTTCAAAGCTGACACCCCTCTTCATTTCCTTACTTTTTTTTTGTCTCCCACTGAAAACAGTTCTCATCTGTCAGACGGTGGAGAGAGTGAGCATGGTTATCTTTAAAAGCTCGTCTGGCGTCAGGCTGTGAAGTGGCAGAAACGAGGCCTACTGCAGCTGCCCATGGAGGGCGGGGTGATTCAGCCGCTCCCTCAGGGAGCTCCGAGGTGAAGATCAGCCTGCTTCAGTGACTCAAAACCCAAACCGGGGAAAGACATTTTAAAAGTTTGCCTACCAAGTGCAAAGGAGAAGAGGAAAAACTTGTTAGCATGGCTTGTCCCATTCAGGAGAGCCTGATCGCACATATCAACACTGTAAGAAAAAGCAGCCGGGTCTTTAAACATCACCATCCAGGTGACACCTGGGTTAGCACACAGCAACCCCCCCCCCCCCCCCTCCAATGTGGTTCATGGCAGAGGTCAGCCATTTTGAATAAAAGTCTCCACTAACCGTGAGAGACTCCAGTGGGCTGTTGACGACTGAGAGACGCGGCCCGCTTCTGCGGCATGGTGAACTGACCTCGATTCAGGCCGTCGAGGGCGGGCCAGAGGCTCACACGGCTTCTGGAAGGTTATCAGAGCCCCCTGGCCCGAACGGCTGAGTGGGCGGTCAGCATGCAGTGCTACTTCAGTGTTTAACCGGCCTGAAGCATTTAGTGTGCCTGCTGCAGGAAACACAAGTACATTCAAACAGGAAAGCGAGTGACTGAAATGCACCCATGATTAGTGTTAGTTTGCTCGTGTAAACTCAATTTCATTGTAGAATCACTCATTTCTGCTGCTTGTAAGCATGACCTCATTAAAAACCTCTGCATTTTATAACCAGCTGTAGACCATTTTGTCTAATTTTATTAATATTGTACACTAGGAGTTAGTTAAGAGGTTAGTGAATTTGAATGTATCACACCTGCT
The DNA here is from genome assembly GCA_009936485.2 of Gymnarchus niloticus. NCBI lineage: Eukaryota > Metazoa > Chordata > Actinopteri > Osteoglossiformes > Gymnarchidae > Gymnarchus > Gymnarchus niloticus. The sequence goes on from JAACJT020000053.1 coordinate 45,831, forward strand.
AAAACCAGTCACCAGTCACCAGTCACCAGTCACCAGTCACCAGTCACATGGCATCTCTTTATAATCTGGCCATGACAGGAATGTGAGTGTAATTATTATGGGAGCATTGTAAGGAATTTGGTAAGGAGAAGCGCATCTCACAACAATGAAAAATACAAAGGAAAGACTTTGCAGAGGTTGGAATTCTTCACAGCGCAGAGTATAGTTACATCAAATTAAACTAAAAGATGTTGGCATGTGATGAGGAGGAGAAGTTACCTTTGTAGGCCTGCTGGGGCACTGACGGGACCCAAAAGCACTGACAGACCCCAGAGTTTCATTCGTTTTCCTGTCTTCCAGCATGCACTTGAGGGACAGGCTGCTGAAGAAACATCAGACCTTCACAGAAAGTGCAGATCGATTCAGACCACGGTGCCACAGAGTGAATGATGAATTTATGGTCTGAGTTCCCTTCACCTCAGAACCCCTGCTGCATTCAATGATAAATTTATGTTTCAAGGTAGCAAATCAGAAGCCAAATAAATGTTCATATGTGCCTGGAGGGCATGAATATGAAAAGATTCATGTTCCTGTCTCTGAACCTGCAGTGTCCCGATGTGTACTGAGAGCCAGCTCGGTTTTACGTGAGGCCCCCAGTGCTGGCCTCTGCACTTCCCCTGACTCATCCATCCCACAGTGGGAGCGCTGTGACTCTGTGGACAATGCTGCGATTCACTCCTTCGATTCCTAGTGCGGTGACTCCCTCAAACAGTAGAGTGATGACTCCCCGTGGGATATGCGACATATCGAGAGGCAGCAGTAAATCCCAGCAGCGAATCCATCGCCAAGTCCACCCCCCCCACATCCGGCTTTTGAAAAGAGGGATTTGTCCTGCCGCGGATCCCGGGTTATTTTTAGCTGATATTTGTTTAGGCCTCAGAAAGTCAGGGGAGAGCCGTGGTGTACTGTGACGGCTTGGAGAAGCCTTGATCCAGGATTAAGCCTCTTCCCGAAAGCGTGCTTTTAATCAAATACAAAGTCACTATGAGCTGGAGGACACTGAACTCAGTTATGTCTTCCATCAGGCTGGTATTGGGTGTCCCGGAGCATCACTGCACCCAATAGGTTGAGTGCATCGCTGGCTATCAGCCCCCAAAAGCGGCCCCTGGGCTTTGTGGCTGTTGGCTCTTGATGCCCAGGTTGGAGCATGAATGTTAAAGGTGAGCCATGTCAAAAACACTGAGTCTGAGCTCACAAAGTCTCCAGGGATGGTAACTTCCCAAGCAACACATCGAAGCTCATTTACAGCCGCAGCATCGATTGTACCGACCCTGTGACGTTCGAAACAACACACGCATTGATGCTTTTGGTTCTGAGTTTAATCACATTTCGCTAGAAATGAAAGAACATTCTCAACACGTCTAATCTGCTGAAGTCAGCGTTAATCGTAGAGTGATCCTGAATGAGTCCGATGACGAGTTCGATGTGGTGGCGTCTGTTTCGGAAATTTCGAGCCACAGCTGGCGGTGGTCTGGGGCTGTGGGTCGGTACGCCAGGTCACATACGTTGTCCTGCCTGCGAGGGCTGTGCAACTGACGTGAATAACATACTGGAAGTCATCTGGAGGTCCCTCTGCAAACTTCCACATTCGGCCCAAAAAATTATTTAGAGGAAATCCTCACCAGGAGCCACTAATTAGCACCCCTGTCTCTCAGAGTGTCCTGTGATTGAGCGTGCAGATGGGGAATCTGTGTCGCTCGGCTGCAGGAGCCGAGGTGTGAACGTTTAGTGTTCAGCGGTGTAAAGTGAAAAGCATTACGCTAGCAGGTGCATGGAAAGAGTTCAAATCCTTCTGTTCAATGTGCTTAATCACGCAGACTGGACGACCGGATACGAGAGCAGGCCTGAGGTATGTACTTCTGAAAGCAAGCCATTGAACACGGTGGTGGGGGCTCAGTGAGTAGCACTGTGGCCCACACACCTTGAGGGTTGTGGGCTCGAATCCTATATTGACTACACATGTATAGAGTTTCCAATGTTCTTGTTGCATTTGTGTGGGCTTCTGCTCACAGTGTGAAATCAAATAGGTTAGCAATTCTAATCAAAACAGCAGAGGAGGATGATAAAGGTTACAATGGGTGTACGGCACTGCGACAATGAGGCCTGAGCTCCTGCGGGAGCTCAGACAGGACGTTAATGGCAGGCAGGCCAGGAGAGTCAGACCTAATTAAACAACCAAAGCAACTCTAAATTGCCCTTATTTCATGAGTGTGTGTCCTGCACCGGACTGGCATTGTACCCAAAGTGTCCCCTGCCTCATGTTCTGTGACCGGGAGAGGCTCACAGTGACTCTGTACTGAAAGGTAGATGAAACCATTTAGTCACAGACATTCCTATGAGCGCATCTATGGTGTATTTTATGTACATAAACTTGAAATACTGGAATCACTGTGCAGGTTTTTTTTTTATATTGTTTACCGTGTTACCCAGCATCCTAACCCAGCATGAGGTCATCCCCGACGCTCCGTTCTGATGGTCACATGACATCGCCTCATCTGGCAGCACTGGGAGTTTCAAATCCCTTTACACTCCCTGGTGGTGTTAGACGTTGATGTGACATCCTCCATCTTTGAAACGGAATGCGTCACCACAGCGTGGGAGAGAGCCGCGATAAACAGCCGGGGAATCTCGTCTGCGGCCAAAGACGCGTCGCTCCTGTGCGATTCTGTTTTCAGGTGGGCATCTGCTGGTTTACCTGGGTTTACGACCGCTGGTGTGTGGTAATCTATATGTGTGTATATGAGAGAGAGTGAGGGAGGGAGAGAGGGGGGTCCTTGAAAACATCACATATCCACCCAGCAATACTCTTCCCAGGCCAGATTATGCACAGTCAGGATTACTGCTCAATACACTCTAAGCCACTGATTATCTCAAGTGTACGCTGACCCATCGAGTGCCACAGGGACAAGATACCACAACAGGCAAGGACAAACTTGTCAGCTTCCACAGAATTTACTCTTCCGCCGCCTGACGGCTCGCTAACGCCAGTGGAAATCCGTGCGGTAATAAGTTCACCTCCTGCTGGAGCTGCGTACTGCCAAGGCCTGGCCTAAAGGACTGTGTTCCGCTCGAGGGAGCCTGCATCTCCGCCAGCTGGGACGACAGCTGTGCAGGACTGCTCCTCTTTCCAGTACCTTCTTAGAGGCTGAAGGGGCACTCTCTCAGACAGACCCCCGGCCCAGCGTAAGCCCCCCGAATGCATGTGCCCAGTCTTCTCAGACAAGTTCAGCCAGTCTCCCCTTGTTAAGTCAAAACGTGGCTCTGCTAACACAAGGTTTAAATAAACTTGTAAAAAATGTGAGGCATCAGAAAATCAGGCATCCATAGTCTACTTATTGTTGCTTTTCCCAGTTTTGCAATATCTCCAGAGAACAGTGGGTCATGTGACTTGTAGATTATCTCATTATCTAACAGATATTATTTCGAAAGTTAATGGCAGTTCATATTTAGCAATAAAGTATAGGTATTGGTTGCAAAAATGTGCCTGACACATAAGAAATCATGAGGGATGTATGATTTTACATGATGATAGTCATGAGGGTTGATTCGAGCACATACACACAAGCACCAACAGACGAGTGCAACTGGCAGAATCCCATAATAATCATGCCTTTCAATCCTAAATATAAATACCCAAAAAGCAAAACTTCTGCCCAAATGTGCTGAGCCAGGAGTGGCTGAAGTTGTGACAGACAGCCACTCTGCCCAATGGAGTGACAGAGAAATGATTGGAGCCCCTTGTCCGCTGGATGTGTGCCACCTGCTTCAAACTCATTGGCAGTGATCTCTCCACCAATCAGATTCCAAACAACACGGGCTGAAGGGCCTGAGTAGCATTTCTCTAAACAGTGTGGGTAGTGTTGTGTGTTTTCCATAAACCTTTTCTCTGTAAAAAAAAAAAATCACTGTTCTGCACTTTCATATGCCCCCAGAATAAGGCTCCATTCCTCTTATCAGGCCTTCGGTATTAAATTACCCAACTGGGAGAATGACAGAAGGCAGTCGTGTAACCGCTTTGATTTTCTGCCTGTCTCCTGATCCAGGGATTCTAATTTCCACCTGGTTTATCCCTGACCCTCATATTTTAGGACGAGGAGACAAAAAACAAAATCATGAAAAAGTAGACGCATGGCATTGTTACAATTAAATCCGGCACAAAAGAAAATGCCAACGAAGGAGCCCTTTGAAGAGGATATGAGACCCTCCAAAGCCTTTATGGTGCATGAAAAGACAAAGGAGAATAATTAACAGACACCTCACGCTCTCCAGACAACAATTGTCACCCACGAGATTATAATAAATCGATGAGGACAATTGTTCCTTCAGGACCGTGATGCCGAAAAGAACCGGATTTCCTTTTGGCTCGGCGATGCGGCACAGAACAGGTGCTGGAACGTTCCGCGCTGCGGCAGCGCGTGGCGGCGAGACAAAGGACCTCGGCGTACGCCGGCAGCTGGGCGAGCGGTCGGGTTTGCTGCAGCCAGCTTCCTACCAGGCCTCTCTGTGACGACCGCGTGTCCCAGGGATGCTGCATGGCCAAAGTCGTGTCCCTTGACACCCAATCCCATGGGCTGGATGAAGCAGATGGGAGCATTCGGCCAATCGGATGACTAGTACTTTGTGTAAGTGGGGAGCCGGGCTGCTGTAGCAGTTGGCATTTAGGCATGGGGGGCAGCCAGTTGTGACATTGAACATATAAACTATATTAAGAAAAAAAGTTTTAATCGGTAAACCCAGAGCTTGAGAAATGACTCACTAAATGCTGGGCACAGCTGGAGGGTAACTGAACACACACACGCACCTTCAAAAACCATGTTTCCATGTGCACAAAAGCACCTCAAACCTACTCAGAGACCATCACAAACATACCCAAATGCAAACACACACACATACACTCGTGTAAATGTCACTGTTCTCGAACAAACGTTTTTCTGGGGTGAGTGCACAGAGAGGAACGGCACGCAGGAAAGGAACCAGCTTTATGTTTCGCTGAAGTGTATCACTCTGCTCTACATTCCTCAGATGCCCCAGACCACTCGGAGGAGAAAATCAATTTTTACTGTCCCTGTACTCACCGGGCCACCGAAGTGGTTATCGACCGCTGGAAGCTGGTAGCATTGAATGAACTGCTCAAAAACGGGGCCAGCTGGTGTCTGGCTTGCCTTGCATCCACCTCCGGGGATGTGAGTTTGATTGCTGCCCTCAAGTCTGTATGTGTAGAGTTTGCCTGTTCTCTCCGTGTCTGAGTGGGTTTCCTCCAATTCCTCTGGTTTTTGGCAAATAAAACCCAGTTTAAGTGCAGTCGTGTCCCTAAACTGCCCTTATGTGCACCTGCCTCATTCTCTCTGGTGCCTGGGAGAAGCTCCAGGCTCAGTGTGACCCTGCACAGGGTAAGCTGTTCCGAGAAACTGGATGGATGGAATACTTTCCTACACTCATCTCATGCAATAGCAAATGCCGAGAATACTGGCCTGTCAAATGGAGAATTAACACAGCATAACATGTTGGCAAGACGACCATGATAGCACAGTGTCAGCGGCATGTCATGTTTCAACGGGATCCGATAAAAGTAAGAAATATGACGTAAAGAAGGACATCACTGGCTGAGGTGTTAGGAGACATGCTCAGAGTTATTTTGGTTATGTATAATGGAAGAAAACCCTCATCGAAGTTGAAGTTTTATTCTAACAGTACTGCTGAAACATGCAGAAATACCATAGTGAATAGGCTGAGTTGACTTCCTTCACCTTCGCAGTTTCAAAGGGCAACAGAAAAGGACAGAGTTACTAGAAGCTGCCTAGTCGAGCTTGGGGAATGCGATTGCTTCGTATAAAGCAAATGTAACAGTGAGGGCAGTACAGACTTATCAGGAATTACAATGGCGCTAACTTTCGGCTTTCAGAGGACGAAATAAGGCGAGGTGGTGCTTTGATGTACTATTAAATAACCCTTCAGCTGAATTCCCTTCTCAACGTAAAGCTAGACTGCACTGCCCAACGGAGATCAGGGACAGAGAGATTTTTAAATGGGGAATTTTTGTAATGAATTTTCTATTACCAAGTAGGGTACGTGTCGATTCACAAGGCCCTCCCGTCTTCCATGTGGACCACTACACCCAGCACGCAATTAAACTGCACAAAAAATACTTAAGGGACAAATGAGGCTTCAAATCCCATGGTGGGTGGGAGTGTCCCGAACTAAGCAATCAGTGCTTGGGAGTTCGGGATACTCCAACCAGCACAGGTTTTGAAGCCTCATTTAGCGCCAACACTGATTGGTTAGTTCAGGATATTCCCACCCACCACGGCTTTTGAAGCCTCGTTTATCTCATCACTAAAAATAGTCATGAACAACATTCGGGCTTCATGTAAAAAAAATCCATCTATCCATCCATCCATCCATCCATCCATCTTTGATACCGCTTGCCCAGAAGGAGTCTCCTTGAGTAATAAAACAGCGCGTGGAATTTTCCTGTCTTTGTGGTCGTTTGTCCGCCGTACCTGTAGGGGGCGGAATCGAAAGTATTGCAACATACAGGCGGTTCACGATGGAAAAAAAACAAAAAAAACAAAAAAAAGAAACGACGCTTCCGAACTACTCAGACAAGATGGCGGCACCTATGACAGCTATGAGAGTTCAGCATCTTTCGCATTCTAACAATTTGGTCCCGGACTGGGTTAGTCAGGAAGTCAGCACCGGGGTGAGAGGGTTACTCATTAATTCTTATTAAATTATTTTGTCCTGGTTTGTTAGGAAAGCGGTTTGTGTTTTGCTGTTTTCTCGGCACGAGCGCGGTTAAATGAGACAGCAGATATATTAGCTCGCAAGCTAATCCATTGAGTAAAAAAAATGACCACCAAACCTTGTTTAGGGCGACGTTTTAGCTAATTTGTAATACACATGAGTTACTGTCACCTATCTGTGGATAAAGTCTTGCTCGGTTGTTATTTCAAGGTAGAAATACTATTCTGTATGTACCGCATATATTTGAATATGGCTGGTAGATGAGTAGCACTACCTAGGGCTAACTCTTAATATGCACGAAATTGCGGAGGATTAATGTTATTTTACAAGGAGGCGTTAATAAAAGGTGTCCCTGACAGTGAGATAGATCCTTAAAGTCAGAACAACTAATTAGTCACTTTGCTTAAGTTGTTAGTATGGATCCTGTACGATGGTATGTCTATCAGTATAGTAATGGGACTCATTGTCATGGCGATTTTGCTGCAGACCACCATCATGGCAGTGGAGTTTGACGGAGGGGTGGTGATCGGCGCAGACTCCCGCACCACCACCGGGTAAGAGCGCTCGGGGCCATGCTTCTGGTCTTCAGTTGTTCTCCGTGCTCAGCTGCTTTCATGTATATCACATGTTCCCAGTAGTGTAAATGATAGATATACAGATGCCGGTTGAGGTTAGCGCTGCATTATAATTCTGTTACACTGCTGTGCAAACGTGGGAATAAAGGTGTCCTCCAGCTCCGGACCCAGCCCGTAATGGGTACTCTTAGGATTGCGTTAAGGCAGTTAAGGTAGTTACTCAGTGTCTTTTTGCTGTAAGCTGCTAGAAAGACTTGAATATTCAGCAAATGAATCCATTGCTTCCAGTGGTTTATTTATATCAGCGGAATTGGTTTAAAATGCATTACTCTGCCTTGGGATAGACTGAACATTTGGCTGCCAGTGGTACTGTGACCTATACTGTGTAACCGGGCTGATGCTCCAGGATGTTGTCATGTGTTGTACATCATGTGACTCTGGTGGTTTGACTGACTGTGTTGTGCTCTGCCTCCCAGAGCTTACATCGCTAACAGAGTAACAGACAAGCTGACGCCCATCCACGACCACATCTTTTGCTGCCGCTCAGGGTCCGCCGCCGATACCCAGGCCATCGCTGACGCCGTCATCTACCAGCTGGGCTTCCACAGGTGCGCGTCCGCAATCTCGCAGCCCTGTTTTGTTTTCTAGAATGTTCCGACCTGTGACGGTGTCTCCTTTCCCTCTTTCCCTCCCCTCGCACCAGTATTGAGCTGGATGAGCCCCCATTGGTGCACACAGCTGCCAATTTGTTCAAGGAGATGTGCTATAGGTACAGGGAGGAGCTGATGGCTGGGATCATCGTGGCCGGCTGGGACAAGAGGAGGGGTGGGCAGGTGGGTGTGCCTAGTACTAGAAGCTCCCTCTCCACCACTGGTGTATAAATATCCACCCCACAGTGTAGGGTGTGGCACCCATTGCTCAACCCAGAGGTGTTAATGCACTTGTCTCGTCCATAACATGGCCCCGCCTCCCATCCCCCCTCCTAGGTGTACACGGTACCCATGGGAGGCATGCTGGTGAGGCAGCCTGTCTCGGTGGGAGGCTCCGGCAGCTCCTACATCTACGGCTTTGTGGACTCCAATTACAGGGTTGGCATGAGTAAGGATGAGTGCCTGACCTTCGTGACGCAGGGTAAGTGTGGTGGCTGCTAGCGCGTCATTCTACCGCGTGCCCCGGAGTCCTACACAGTTCTGTTTTTCACCCGAGCGATTTGCATTTAAGGCCCCGATCTTTCTGCACGTAGCTGTTGCAGTAATGAGCTCCGCGTCGCTCTTCTTGAATAATTTAGGCTGCCCTGTTCAGTGTGCAGATAAATGAGGCTCTCAAATTTGCCTGTGTGGTTTGAGTGGAGAACAAGTGGTAGCATTACTTGCAGATTGTTAAACTGTAATTTTGATAACTGCTATCTGGCTTTTAGTACGTTGGTCAGGCTCTAGTTGGGTTGCCGTCTGGTCACATGTTCAGTCCTACTGGCCCCGCCCACTGCCTGCCAGACCGCAGCCTTGGGGGACCCGTCTCGTGCTGGCCGGCCTGATTGTTTTCCCACCTCCCTCTGATGTTGGCAGCCCTGACCCTGGCCATGGAGAGGGACGGATCCAGCGGGGGGGTGGTACGCCTGGCCGCCATCTCCGAGGAGGGTGTGGAGCGACAGGTCATTCTGGGGAATCAGCTGCCGAAGATCTTCAGCGGCTGACCTTGAGGAGTGTCGTTTACAACATGTTTTTGTTCTGTTTTCTTGACATCATTCGTTCAATAAAACGCCGTTGACTACACTCATTATGTTGAATCTCTTTGGGATGATGTTCTTCCCTGAGGGGAAGCATGGAATGGCACTCGTGATGAAAATGTAGTCATTAGATTTAACTGCTTATAAGGCAGTTCTAAACACACATCTTCTGCTTTTTCCAAATTATATAACTAGCTAAGTGTGGAGCAATTAAACTTCATCCACGCATGTTCCAATCCTTAGTCTGTCTTCTTTGGTTCAGTTTTCCTGAATGGCCATGGTCCTGTTTAGCTGTCTATTCTGTGCCTGGCCTGGTCTACCCAGGGACTGCAGGCTCAGTTCTGACAGTCGTTCCGTGGCTTCAAGCTGTAGCGTTAGCCTCATCATGAAGGCTGTAATAGAACAGCCTCAGGTAGCAAAATGCTATTTCGATCCCTTTGCAGTGAACTGAGGGCCTGCCCCATTTGCTAACTTGCACTGTTTGTATAAACAACTACAAAGCTACTCTAGCTGTTTCTCGTTGAGTCAGGTACTGGTGTAGCTTCCCTCAGCAGAAGTCTGCATCTTTAATCGTCATGGAGCCCTGCTGTATCATTATATCAGTCACCTCACTGCTGTGCAACTTCTCAAACTTTGAAAGCTGAGTACATTGGTGGAACAATACAGAAGAATCAACAGTCATTCAGCCACCAGCGTAGGGATTCCTTAAACTTGCACCTAGGTGACCTACACAAAGGAAAGTAGACAGACGGTCCAGACTTCTGGGAAGGGAAACTGACCCCTGCCAGCTGTCTTTACAGGTGTGAAGGGTTAAGTATCAGCATCGGCAAAGGCCTTGAATCAAGAGGCGGGACAGATCAGTCTTGACCCATTAAAGCAATAATCCAAAAGAGCCTATCAGTGTTCTTATGCACACAAGTAGGCATTTCAGAAATTTTAAAGGCCATCCAACTTGAATTTTCCTTTATTTATGTATTGTCTAAAGTTCAAATGACCACAAACGTTACAACAGTCCTGCCTTCTCTCAGACTTACAAGTGATAAAATCAAGGAAAAGGAAAAATAAATGACCGACCAAAGTAGTAATGAAAGAAAAACAATGACCAGCTTGTGTGGTACTGAGACACAGCGGGGTATTTCAAAAAATTCATTTCAGAGTCCAAATAGCCACCCATGTCTCGCTCACCTCCCTCTGTCGGCAAGATGTTAACTCCACTTGGTAGAAGTTAAATTTGTTTTATTGCTGTCAAATTTGCTTTGTAAACTAGTGAGGAGTCCTTAGACAGTGAGGACCTGTTTAGGGGAGGGGAGGTCGTGCTGGCCTCCCCACGCAGACGTGATCAGCAGCATCAGCGGTATAGATTAGGTATTAGGATAATTAAAAAGACAAGCAATCAAGGAGATAAAGGGAGGAAAACGTATTCAACTATTAAAAACAACTCCCATTAAAAAGTAGGTAAAGGCGGACAAGCCTGTTTTGTATAATGACAGAACAGAAACACTGCAGGAAAATAAAGTGTCAGAAACACACTAAGAGATTGTCTCAAAATAACAGAAAAAAATTAACAGCACGAAACAGTAATATTTTTTCCCCCAAAGATTAAATTATAACATCTTTAAAATGAGGCAGGGGGATGGAGCAGCTGATTTTATTACAGCGAGTCCGTCTTCCTCATCATCTTCATCCTCCTCACCCTGGTCGTCACGTTCTGTTCCGCACCTCCGTCCTATGGCAGACTTACAGTACTCGTCAAGTCAGTGGGGTGTTCGCATTTAGAAAAGGACAGCTCACATGGAGCGCTAAGAAATAATAAAAAGCTAAATTAAAAAAACCATCTTCAGTCAATGTGAGAATCTCACATCCCTGCACGCAGTGAGACCGGGACAAACTATTTTTTATGGCCTTGGAGTGAATTTCCTGGTGTCTGCGGACACATTCTGATAAAGTTTTGAATTGTGGGAAACCGAGAGAGGGGTGCGGGGTTACACATTCTCTCACAAGCCTCACGTTTCGAATGAGCAAGATGGCAGCTTCTCTCCAGCCAACCAGTGTTTACCTTCTCACCTCTCCTCCTCCTCCTGCAGTTCTACGTCAGGAATAACTCAATTTCATAAGGGCTGGGGGGGGGGGGGGGCTACCATTTCTAGAAACCATCGCACTTGGATGAGACCAAGTATCCTGAGGTAATATCAACCTTTGGCAAACAAGAATGGCATGTTAACTACCGTGGTGACTGTAAACCCCATTCCGACACTCTTTTCATTCCTGACAATGTTATTTACACTTAACATTCACAAACCAGTAATAACTTACACATTTTTCATCCTCTGACTAATTACAGATGATCTTTAACACTTAAGTCCAACCCCCAAAGAGTTCCAGCAGCAAATGGGTGCAGCTGTTCCCTCAGTTCAATGACATTTCTCATGATTCCTATTGTCGAATTAAACGCCATCAGTCACAGGCTTGGCGTGCATCCTCCTCAAACGACTGCATGATTCAAAATTACACACCTCTCAGTATTCGTAACCTAGGTAACGCCCCACAGGCTAAACGCCCTCGGCATTTCTGAACCACGTATGCAACTGAATGTACAGGGGGGGTCAGTTTTGCATGGACGTACAGTAATGTGAAAAACGCCGTCGGTAATGCAGTAAGCCATCGGACGTGACGGACTGCTTCACCTTACGGCAAGCCCGAAGGGAGCTTCACCCGAATGCATTTCGGTACAAGCGAGTCTGGGGGACCCTGTGCGTTAACGTTTTCTGGGGGCTCGCATAGAGCACAACTTCATGTCATGGCCATTCTTCATCGCTCTCAGGTTGTTATAGTAACCAAACCCTCTGCGGCCCGAGACACATACCTCCCGCAATCAGAACAACTCAGTGACATCTTTTTACCATCATTTTCTTCCCTAAATGACAGATCAATCAGATCACTATATTTATGCTGAAAAACCTCGTCTGAGGTTTTAACCACAAACTGTCCCAAATGTCATAAATATTTTTAAAAGTCTGATGCTTCCTCTAAGTTATGGGAGGACAAAAACAAAAAAAAAAAAAAAAACCCCACACGCAATTGCTGTGGTGCAAAAGTGATGTGGCACATTAGAACAGGTATGGTGCAGGTATTCCTCCAGGAAGCAGAGCGGCCTGCACTCCAGTACTTGATTGGCTGCCGCACACTGAAGGCCTGTACCCTGCTGCTATCTGATTGGCTGGGTAGTAAACCGTGGTTCAGTCAGAGAAAATCTTAAATTTCAAAAACTCTTCCAAAAATGTTACATATCAAAATGATTCAAAACAAAAACTAAGTGGCGATGCCTTTAAAAATAGAACTTCACCACCTTTCCCCCAGTCCCAGGGATTTCAGCTTAAAGGATTACGTTATTAATGTGACGATTATAAGGCCCTTCGAGGAGCTGAGGTCTGTTTTCCGCACCTGACCCAATCGACGGCATCCCGAAGGTCACAAAATTCTCAAAAACAAAAAAATCCAAAAAAAAAAAAAAAAAAATATGCACAGAACGTTAACATTTTACACAGGTGACATGCAGTTTGGTGGCCAAAGGCATGTTTGTAAACAGAGCACCTTCACCCCCAAACTGACATCTTTGGAAACTTCAGTAGCTGATGCTTTAGCAACAGTTCAAAACCTCCGCTAGTGTCCACTTTTGACACTTCCATCTAGTATATACTGTACGTACACGATCAACACAGGAACCACTTCACACTCTCTCTCTCTCTCTCTCTCTCTCTCACACACACACACACACACACACACACACACACACACACACACAGAATCTGTGCAAGGCAGCAAGCCCCACTATACAGGCTCACCTGTAGCTCCCAAAACAAAAAGCACAGCGTTCAGTTACAGTGTCAGGAGGTCATGTGACTGAGGTTAAGGTCCACAGCTGAGTGAGTGACACTGAGTGCCGTCGCCTTGGAGGTGTGCATCTAGGGAGCCTCGGTACTGTTCCAAGTACGAGAGAGAGACGGCGTGAGCCATCAGCTCCCCCCAACCCCCACACAAAGACAGAGGAGGAGGGGGTCTTGATACAGAAATCGTTTTAAGTCCCCGCTATTTACAAATGCATTCGGCCCCGTAACAGTAAACAGATGAGCCCCTCCATGGTGAGGAGGGGAAGTGCAGGGGACAACCCCACAGGACCCAGCACCCCCAGGTGGTTTAAGTGCTTGGTGTGAATGTGTGCAGTAGGTAGATGTGCTGATGGCGGGGTGCACTCGTTAAACGCGGCAGCCCCGTGTTCTGAGACCTAATGAAGAGAGGGGATTCAAAAAATTAAAAAAAACCGAGGGGGTAACCACAAGCTGTAAATAAGAAAGGGTCAGACAGAGCCACAAATTCAGGGGGTCTGAAGAGGAGGAGGAAGGCTGATGTTTGCCATCATGTGCAGGAAGTCTGGGTGGGACAACGATGGACACCCAAGGGGATCATTTTGTAGAGGAGGAGGGAGAACCTTGTGAAGGAAGTGGGGGCTTCTCCCTCAAACCGGGGTCTCCCTGTTCTTCAGATCCGGGGCACTGAACTGTCGCCGCATCCGCGGGGGGGTAGTGTAGCCCGGGAATTTAGGGACCTCCCCTCCTCCAGGGAGCTCCTGGGGGTCGTAATTTCCGTGCGGGGGCATCTCCCCGTCGGGCAGGAAGCAGGGGCCACCTCTGTGGGTGTGGGGCTGCCCGTGGTTGTGGTAAGGGTGGTGGTGGTTGTGCAGCACTGGCTTGCGCTGGTTCTGGTAGGCCCCATCCTGGAGGAAGGGGAGTGAGTCCTGCTCCCGCGGGCCGGCACTCGGGCCCGGGGACTGCCTGCGATGGCGGGGGCGCCCCTGGTACCCTGGGTTGAAGTGGCCGTTGTAATTGTGGTTGTTTGGAGAAGACGAACTGTCCAGGGAGTTCCGGCGGTAGTGACGGGGCTGCGGGCGCTGCTGATGAGGGAAAGGGTGGTTGCCACGGTGGCTGTTGCCATAGTTACGCTGCTGCCACACCCGGTGCGGGCTAGGTGTACGGATACGGGGCTGGCCTCCACTGCCGCCTCCCCCGGACACAGCTGTAGGCAGAGGATTGGGCATCTGGAAGGGAGGTGGTAACAGAGGCAAGGCAGAGGGGATGGAGGCAGGCGGAGGAGGAGAGGGGGCATAAGAGGCATCCAGGCCATCCTTGGCCCCAGCCTGGCCCTGCGGCTCCTCCCCAGCCCCTCCCAAGCCATCCTCCGCTCCCCCCAGGCTCAGCATGAAGGCAGTGGCTGGCTCCCATGAGTAGCGGTGTTGTGGGTTACTCTTAAAGGGGAAACGCAGCTTGCACTCCTGTGGCGGGATGAAGCGGCCCATCCCTGGCAGGAAAGGCCCCCCCGCAGGCGGCACTATCCCGCCGGGACGCCGCAGCCGCTTGGCGATCTGCTGCTGCTGCAGATTCTGCAGCCGGATCTGCTCCTGCCGCAGCCAGCGCAGGCGGCCACGCCGGAAGGCCGGGTCTTCCTCCATCAGCCTGCTGACCCTCTCTTCCCTGGGAAGGTCTCCCATTGAGCCGCTGCTCTCCACCTGCTCTTTGGTGCCTGGCTCGGCCTCTTCCTCTTCCTCTTCCTCTTCCTCAGGGCTGCCTTCTTCCTGCCATAGGACAGCAAGAGACACAGAAACTTATAATCACTCATGGCATTAAACACCAAACTAGCCCAGCCGCAGGTGTTTAGGCAGAGAACCGATATTTTCAAACAGTGCCGTGTTTGGCCAGGTGGCAGCTCTAAACCGGCCATAGCAAGCAACTCCAGGTGCCTAAATGCCCCCTGCATCCCTGTACTGGATGGGAGATGATTGGATGGATGGACTTAATCCCACAAAGCGTGCGTGCGTGCGTGCGTGAGAGAGACTCTGTAGTCACCTGAGTCCCGATTGCAGGGATGATGCTCTCCATTTTGACCATGCGGTCCCGCAGGGCACGGATTTCCTCATCCTTCATGTTGTTCTGCAGCTTCACCTCCTCTAGGATATCTGTCAGCTTGTCGATGTGGGCCTTCAGGTCACCCACGCCGGCCTTGCCCCCCTCGCCCTCTCCTCCCCCGTCCAAGCTGCCGCCCGACTCGTCGCCAATGCCCACCGTCTCCCAGACATCCCTGGCCACGGCCCGCCAGCTGTCCCGCTCGCCGGGGTCCCGCTTGCCGTAGGTGCGACACAGTTCCTTCATCTTGACGATGGCCAGTGCCTCGATCTCCTGCCGCGAGTGGCGGAAGTCGCCCAGGGCGACCTCGTAGCAGATCTCCTTGACTGCCTGCAGTTTCAGGTCGGCCATGGTGAGGCACTGTGGGTCCTTGCTGATGCGCCGACGCTGGGGGATCTGGTAGACCCGGATGGGCTCCCGCTTCTTACCGCTGCTAGGAAGACCACACCGCTTCACGATAGACTGCACCTGTTATGGGTCAGGAGGGTGGGGGGGGGGGGGGGGGGGCAAAACACATTACACACTACAGAAAAACCCCCCCTTGGGCCCCCCCCCGGCCCCCAAAACTCCCATCTGGGCCCCACCGCCTC